>JAUPFV010000005.1:44719241-45151741 GCA_036936605.1 Limnanthes douglasii subsp. nivea | reverse complement strand
AATCGGTTAATAATCTCATCATAAACATCTATTTCATCATCGAAAGATTTACGATCCTATAAAATAATTTCTTTTAAATTAAAAAATTATGCAGCAACTCATCAAAGCCTACATGAAGAAGACCATCTAGTAGATCTTGTCAATACATTCAGCAAGACAAATCTCAAACTAAATATTGAAAAATGCACTATTGGCGTTCAGTCAGTGAAATTTCTAGGATAAATGGTAAGCGAGACAAGTTTGTGTCCAATGCCCAGACAAATATTGACCTCCTTTCGAAGTATTGAAAGGAACATGAAAGTTTTAGTGGACTCTAAAGTGCAAAGATGCACTCAACAACATCAACATTTGTATAACTCCTGGCCCGCAAGAGTATAAACTGTGAACGGCTAATTGGTTGGTTGGGTGGTTGGTTGGTTGGTTGGGTAATTGGTTGGTTGGTGGTTGGTTGGTTGGTTAGTTGGTTGGTTGGTTGGTTGGTTGGGTGGTTGGGTGGTTGGTTGAATGTAATTAATCGAGTTCGATTAATCGGTTAATAATCTCATCATAAACATCTATTTCATCATCGAAAGATTTACAAGCCTATAAAATAATTTCTTTTAAATTAAAAAATTATGTAGCAACTCATCAAAGCCTACATGAAGAAGACCATCTAGTAGATATTGTCAATACATTCAGCAAGACAAATCTCAAACTAAATATTGAAAAATGCACTATTGGCGTTCAGTCAGTGAAATTTCTAGGATAAATGGTAAGCGAGACAAGTTTGTGTCCAATGCCCAGACAAATATTGACCTCCTTTCGAAGTATTGAAAGGAACATGAAAGTTTTAGTGGACTCTAAAGTGCAAAGATGCACTCAACAACATCAACATTTTTATAACTCCTGGCCCGCAAGAGTATAAACTGTGAACGGCTAAAATAAATAAAATTTATTTTTTATTCTTCAGTAGTTCAATCTCATAAATATTTTACCGCTAATAAACTAAATTAATAATAAATAAATAAAATATCACCGCACTATAAATAAAAAACTCAAAATATAATAATTAATAATTAGTTTATCAAGCAATAAACTAATTGGTTGGTTGGTTGGTTGGGTGGGTGGGTGGTTGGTTGGTTGGTTGGTTGGTTGGGTGGGTGGTTGGTTGGTTGGTTGGTTGGTTGGGTGGTTGGTTGCTTGGTTGAATGTAATTAATCGAGTTCGATTAATCGGTTAATAATCTCATCATAAACATCTATTTCATCATCGAAAGATTTACGAGCCTATAAAATAATTTCTTTTAAATTAAAAAATTATGTAGCAACTCATCAAAGCCTACATGAAGAAGACCATCTAGTAGATATTGTCAATACATTCAGCAAGACAAATCTCAAACTAAATATTGAAAAATACACTATTGGCGTTCAGTCAGTGAAATTTCTAGGATAAATGGTAAGCGAGACAAGTTTGTGTCCAATGCCCAGACAAATATTGACCTCCTTTCGAAGTATTGAAAGGAACATGAAAGTTTTAGTGGACTCTAAAGTGCAAAGATGCACTCAACAACATCAACATTTTTATAACTCCTGGCCCGCAAGAGTATAAACTGTGAACGGCTAATTGGTTGGTTGGGTGGTTGGTTGGTTGGTTGGTTGGTTGGGTAATTGGTTGGTTGGTGGTTGGTGGTTGGTTGGTTGGTTAGTTGGTTGGTTGGTTGGTTGGTTGGTTGGTTGGGTGGTTGGTTGGTTGGTTGGTTGGTTGGTTGGTTGAATGTAATTAATCGAGTTCGATTAATCGGTTAATAATCTGATCATAAACATTTATTTCATCATCGAAAGATTTACGATCCTATAAAATAATTTCTTTTAAATTAAAAAATTATGCAGCAACTCATCAAATCCTACATGAAGAAGACCATCTAGTAGATCTTGTCAATACATTCAGCAAGACAAATCTCAAACTAAATATTGAAAAATGCAGTATTGGCGTTCAGTCAGTGAAATTTCTAGGATAAATGGTAAGCGAGACAAGTTTGTGTCCAATGCCCAGACAAATATTGACCTCTTTTCGAAGTATTGAAAGGAACACGAAAGTTTTAGTGGACTCTAAAGTGCAAAGATGCACTCAACAACATCAACATTTGTATAACTCCTGGCCCGCAAGAGTATAAACTGTGAACGGCTAATTGGTTGGTTGGGTGGTTGGTTGGTTGGTTGGGTAATTGGTTGGTTGGTGGTTAGTTGGTTGGTTAGTTGGTTGGTTGGTTGGTTGGTTGGTTGGTTGGGTGGTTGGTTGGGTGGTTGGGTGGTTGGTTGGTTGGTTGAATGTAATTAATCGAGTTCGATTAATCGGTTAATAATCTCATCATAAACATCTATTCATCATCGAAAGATTTACGAGCCTATAAAGTAATTTCTTTTAAATTAAAAAATTATGTAGCAACTCATCAAAGCCTACAGGAAGAAGACCATCTAGTAGATATTGTCAATACATTCAGCAGGACAAATCTCAAACTAAATATTGAAAAATGCACTAGTGGCGTTGAGTCAGTGAAATTTCTAGGATAAATGGTAAGCGAGACAAGTTTGTGTCCAATGCCCAGACAAATTTTGACCTCCTTTCGAAGTATTGAAAGGAACATGAAAGTTTTAGTCGACTCTAAAGTGCAAAGATGCACTCAACAACATCAACATTTGTATAACTCCTGGCCCGCAAGAGTATAAACTGTGAACGGCTAATTGGTTGGTTGGGTGGTTGGTTGGTTGGTTGGGTAATTGGTTGGTTGGTGGTTGGTTGGTTGGTTAGTTGGTTGGTTGGTTGGTTGGTTGGGTGGTTGGTTGGTTGGTTGGTAGGGTGGGTGGGTGGTTGGTTGGTTGGTTGGGTGGTTGGGTGGTTGGTTGGTTGGTTGGTTGAATGTAATTAATCGAGTTCGATTAATCGGTTAATAATCTCATCATAAACATCTATTTCATCATCGAAAGATTTACGATCCTATAAAATAATTTCTTTTAAATTAAAAAATTATGTAGCAACTCATCAAAGCCTACATAAAGAAGACCATCTAGTAGATCTTGTCAATACATTCAGCAAGACAAATCTCAAACTAAATATTGAAAAATGCACTATTGGCGTTCAGTCAGTGAAATTTCTAGGATAAATGGTAAGCGAGACAAGTTTGTGTCCAATGCCCAGACAAATATTGACCTCCTTTCGAAGTATTGAAAGGAACATGAAAGTTTTAGTGGACTCTAAAGTGCAAAGATGCACTCAACAACATCAACATTTGTATAACTCCTGGCCCGCAAGAGTATAAACTGTGAACGGCTAATTGGTTGGTTGGGTGGTTGGTTGGTTGGTTGGGTAATTGGTTGGTTGGTGGTTGGTTGGTTGGTTAGTTGGTTGGTTGGTTGGTTGGTTGGTTGGGTGGGTGGTTGGTTGGTTGGTTGGGTGGGTGGGTGGTTGGTTGGTTGGTTGGTTGGGTGGTTGGGTGGTTGGTTGGTTGGTTGGTTGAATGTAATTAATCGAGTTCGATTAATCGGTTAATAATCTGATCATAAACATTTATTTCATCATCGAAAGATTTACGATCCTATAAAATAATTTCTTTTAAATTAAAAAATTATGTAGCAACTCATCAAATCCTACATGAAGAAGACCATCTAGTAGATCTTGTCAATACATTCAGCAAGACAAATCTCAAACTAAATATTGAAAAATGCACTATTGGCGTTCAGTCAGTGAAATTTCTAGGATAAATGGTAAGCGATACAAGTTTGTGTCCAATGCCCAGACAAATATTGACCTCTTTTCGAAGTATTGAAAGGAACATGAAATTTTTAGTGGACTCTAAAGTGCAAAGATGCACTCAACAACATCAACATTTGTATAACTCCTGGCCCGCAAGAGTATAAACTGTGAACGGCTAATTGGTTGGTTGGGTGGTTGGTTGGTTGGTTGGGTAATTGGTTGGTTGGTTGGTGGTTGGTTGGTTGGTTAGTTGGTTGGTTGGTTGGTTGGTTGGTTGGTTGGGTGGTTGGTTGGGTGGTTGGGTGGTTGGTTGGTTGAATGTAATTAATCGAGTTCGATTAATCGGTTAATAATCTCATCATAAACATCTATTTCATCATCGAAAGATTTACGAGCCTATAAAGTAATTTCTTTTAAATTAAAAAATTATGTAGCCACTCATCAAAGCCTACATGAAGAAGACCATCTAGTAGATATTGTCAATACATTCAGCAAGACAAATCTCAAACTAAATATTGAAAAATGGACTATTGGCGTTCAGTCAGTGAAATTTCTAGGATAAATGGTAAGCGAGACAAGTTTGTGTCAAATGCCCAGACAAATATTGACCTCCTTTCGAAGTATTGAAAGGAACATGAAAGTTTTAGTGGACTCTAAAGTGCAAAGATGCACTCAACAACATCAACATTTGTATAACTCCTGGCCCGCAAGAGTATAAACTGTGAACGGCTAAAATAAATAAAATTTATTTTTTATTCTTCAATAGTTCAATCTCATAAATATTTTACCGCTAATAAACTAAATTAATAATAAATAAATAAAATATCACCGCACTATAAATAAAAAACTCAAAATATAATAATTAATAATTAGTTTATCAAGCAATAAACTAATTGGTTGGTTGGTTGGGTGGGTGGGTGGGTGGGTGGTTGGTTAATTGGGTGGTTGGTTGGTTGGTTGGTTGGTTGGTTGGTTGGGTGGTTGGTTGATTGGTTGAATGTAATTAATCGAGTTCGATTAATCGGTTAATAATCTCATCATAAACATCTATTTCATCATCGAAAGATTTACGATCCTATAAAATAATTTCTTTTAGATTAAAAAATTATGTAGCAACTCATCAAAGCCTACATAAAGAAGACCATCTAGTAGATCTTGTCAATACATTCAGCAAGACAAATCTCAAACTAAATATTGAAAAATGCACTATTGGCTTTCAGTCAGTGAAATTTCTAGGATAAATGGTAAGCGAGACAAGTTTGTGTCCAATGCCCAGACAAATATTGACCTCCTTTCGAAGTATTGAAAGGAACATGAAAGTTTTAGTGGACTCTAAAGTGCAAAGATGCACTCAACAACATCAACATTTGTATAACTCCTGGCCCGCAAGAGTATAAACTGTGAACGGCTAATTGGTTGATTGGGTGGTTGGTTGGTTGGTTGGGTAATTGGTTGGTTGGTTGGTTAGTTGGTTGGTTGGTTGGTTGGTTGGTTGGGTGGTTGGTTGGTTGGTTGGTTGGGTGGTTGGTTGGTTGGTTGGGTGGTTGGGTGGTTGGTTGGTTGGTTGAATGTAAAAAATCGAGTTCGATTAATCGGTTAATAATCTCATCATAAACATCTATTTCATCATCGAAAGATTTACGATCCTATAAAATAATTTCTTTTAAATTAAAAAATTATTCAAAGCCTACATGAAGAAGAGCATCTAGTAGATCTTGTCAATACATTCAGCAAGACAAATCTCAAACTAAATATTGAAAAATGCACTATTGGCGTTCAGTCAGTGAAATTTCTAGGATAAACGGTAAGCGAGAGAAGTTTGTGTCCAATGCCCAGACAAATATTGACCTCCTTTCGAAGTATTGAAAGGAACATGAAAGTTTTAGTGGACTCTAAAGTGCAAAGATGCACTCAACAACATCAACATTTGTATAACTCCTGGCCCGCAAGAGTATAAGCTGTGAACGGCTAATTGGTTGGTTAGGTGGTTGGTTGGTTGGTTGGGTAATTGGTTGGTTGGTGGTTGGTTGGTTGGTTAGTTTGTTGGTTGGTTGGTTGGGTGGTTGGTTGGTTGGTTGGGTGGGTGGTTGGTTGGTTGGTTGGGTGGTTGGGTGGATGGTTGGTTGGTTGAATGTAATTAATCGAGTTCGATTAATCGGTTAATAATCTCATCATAAACATCTATTTCATCATCGAAAGATTTACGAGCCTATAAAGTTATTTCTTTTAAATTAAAAAATTATGTAGCAACTCATCAAAGCCTACATGAAGAAGACCATCTAGTAGATATTGTCAATACATTCACCAAGACAAATCTCAAACTAAATATTGAAAAATGCACTAGTGGCGTTGAGTCAGTGAAATTTCTAGGATAAATGGTAAGCGAGACAAGTTTGTGTCCAATGCCCAGACAAATTTTGACCTCCTTTCGAAGTATTGAAAGGAACATGAAAGTTTTAGTCGACTCTAAAGTGCAAAGATGCACTCAACAACATCAACATTTGTATAACTCCTGGCCCGCAAGAGTATAAACTGTGAACGGCTAATTGGTTGGTTGGGTGGTTGGTTGGTTGGTTGGGTAATTGGTTGGTTGGTGGTTGGTTGGTTGGTTAGTTGGTTGGTTGGTTGGTTGGTTGGGTGGTTGGTTGGTTGGTTGGTAGGGTGGGTGGGTGGTTGGTTGGTTGGTTGGGTGGTTGGGTGGTTGGTTGGTTGGTTGGTTGAATGTAATTAATCGAGTTCGATTAATCGGTTAATAATCTCATCATAAACATCTATTTCATCATCGAAAGATTTACGATCCTATAAAATAATTTCTTTTAAATTAAAAAATTATGTAGCAACTCATCAAAGCCTACATAAAGAAGACCATCTAGTAGATCTTGTCAATACATTCAGCAAGACAAATCTCAAACTAAATATTGAAAAATGCACTATTGGCGTTCAGTCAGTGAAATTTCTAGGATAAATGGTAAGCGAGACAAGTTTGTGTCCAATGCCCAGACAAATATTGACCTCCTTTCGAAGTATTGAAAGGAACATGAAAGTTTTAGTGGACTCTAAAGTGCAAAGATGCACTCAACAACATCAACATTTGTATAACTGCTGGCCCGCAAGAGTATAAACTGTGAACGGCTAATTGGTTGGTTGGGTGGTTGGTTGGTTGGTTGGGTAATTGGTTGGTTGGTGGTTGGTTGGTTGGTTAGTTGGTTGGTTGGTTGGTTGGTTGGTTGGGTGGGTGGTTGGTTGGTTGGTTGGGTGGGTGGGTGGTTGGTTGGTTGGTTGGTTGGGTGGTTGGGTGGTTGGTTGGTTGGTTGGTTGAATGTAATTAATCGAGTTCGATTAATCGGTTAATAATCTGATCATAAACATTTATTTCATCATCGAAAGATTTACGATCCTATAAAATAATTTCTTTTAAATTAAAAAATTATGTAGCAACTCATCAAATCCTACATGAAGAAGACCATCTAGTAGATCTTGTCAATACATTCAGCAAGACAAATCTCAAACTAAATATTGAAAAATGCACTATTGGCGTTCAGTCAGTGAAATTTCTAGGATAAATGGTAAGCGATACAAGTTTGTGTCCAATGCCCAGACAAATATTGACCTCTTTTCGAAGTATTGAAAGGAACATGAAATTTTTAGTGGACTCTAAAGTGCAAAGATGCACTCAACAACATCAACATTTGTATAACTCCTGGCCCGCAAGAGTATAAACTGTGAACGGCTAATTGGTTGGTTGGGTGGTTGGTTGGTTGGTTGGGTAATTGGTTGGTTGGTTGGTGGTTGGTTGGTTGGTTAGTTGGTTGGTTGGTTGGTTGGTTGGTTGGTTGGGTGGTTGGTTGGGTGGTTGGGTGGTTGGTTGGTTGAATGTAATTAATCGAGTTCGATTAATCGGTTAATAATCTCATCATAAACATCTATTTCATCATCGAAAGATTTACGAGCCTATAAAGTAATTTCTTTTAAATTAAAAAATTATGTAGCCACTCATCAAAGCCTACATGAAGAAGACCATCTAGTAGATATTGTCAATACATTCAGCAAGACAAATCTCAAACTAAATATTGAAAAATGGACTATTGGCGTTCAGTCAGTGAAATTTCTAGGATAAATGGTAAGCGAGACAAGTTTGTGTCAAATGCCCAGACAAATATTGACCTCCTTTCGAAGTATTGAAAGGAACATGAAAGTTTTAGTGGACTCTAAAGTGCAAAGATGCACTCAACAACATCAACATTTGTATAACTCCTGGCCCGCAAGAGTATAAACTGTGAACGGCTAAAATAAATAAAATTTATTTTTTATTCTTCAATAGTTCAATCTCATAAATATTTTACCGCTAATAAACTAAATTAATAATAAATAAATAAAATATCACCGCACTATAAATAAAAAACTCAAAATATAATAATTAATAATTAGTTTATCAAGCAATAAACTAATTGGTTGGTTGGTTGGGTGGGTGGGTGGGTGGGTGGTTGGTTAATTGGGTGGTTGGTTGGTTGGTTGGTTGGTTGGTTGGGTGGTTGGTTGATTGGTTGAATGTAATTAATCGAGTTCGATTAATCGGTTAATAATCTCATCATAAACATCTATTTCATCATCGAAAGATTTACGATCCTATAAAATAATTTCTTTTAGATTAAAAAATTATGTAGCAACTCATCAAAGCCTACATAAAGAAGACCATCTAGTAGATCTTGTCAATACATTCAGCAAGACAAATCTCAAACTAAATATTGAAAAATGCACTATTGGCTTTCAGTCAGTGAAATTTCTAGGATAAATGGTAAGCGAGACAAGTTTGTGTCCAATGCCCAGACAAATATTGACCTCCTTTCGAAGTATTGAAAGGAACATGAAAGTTTTAGTGGACTCTAAAGTGCAAAGATGCACTCAACAACATCAACATTTGTATAACTCCTGGCCCGCAAGAGTATAAACTGTGAACGGCTAATTGGTTGGTTGGGTGGTTGGTTGGTTGGTTGGGTAATTGGTTGGTTGGTTGGTTAGTTGGTTGGTTGGTTGGTTGGTTGGTTGGGTGGTTGGTTGGTTGGTTGGTTGGGTGGTTGGTTGGTTGGTTGGGTGGTTGGGTGGTTGGTTGGTTGGTTGAATGTAAAAAATCGAGTTCGATTAATCGGTTAATAATCTCATCATAAACATCTATTTCATCATCGAAAGATTTACGATCCTATAAAATAATTTCTTTTAAATTAAAAAATTATTCAAAGCCTACATGAAGAAGAGCATCTAGTAGATCTTGTCAATACATTCAGCAAGACAAATCTCAAACTAAATATTGAAAAATGCACTATTGGCGTTCAGTCAGTGAAATTTCTAGGATAAACGGTAAGCGAGAGAAGTTTGTGTCCAATGCCCAGACAAATATTGACCTCCTTTCGAAGTATTGAAAGGAACATGAAAGTTTTAGTGGACTCTAAAGTGCAAAGATGCACTCAACAACATCAACATTTGTATAACTCCTGGCCCGCAAGAGTATAAGCTGTGAACGGCTAATTGGTTGGTTAGGTGGTTGGTTGGTTGGTTGGGTAATTGGTTGGTTGGTGGTTGGTTGGTTGGTTAGTTTGTTGGTTGGTTGGTTGGGTGGTTGGTTGGTTGGTTGGGTGGGTGGTTGGTTGGTTGGTTGGGTGGTTGGGTGGATGGTTGGTTGGTTGAATGTAATTAATCGAGTTCGATTAATCGGTTAATAATCTCATCATAAACATCTATTTCATCATCGAAAGATTTACGAGCCTATAAAGTAATTTCTTTTAAATTAAAAAATTATGTAGCAACTCATCAAAGCCTACATGAAGAAGATCATCTAGTAGATATTGTCAATACATTCACCAAGACAAATCTCAAACTAAATATTGAAAAATGCACTATTGGCGTTCAGTCAGTGAAATTTCTAGGATAAATGGTAAGCGAGACAAGTTTGTGTCCAATGCCCAGACAAATATTGACCTCCTTTCGAAGTATTGAAAGGAACATGAAAGTTTTAGTGGACTCTAAAGTGCAAAGATGCACTCAACAACATCAACATTTGTATAACTCTTGGCCCGCAAGAGTATAAACTGTGAACGGCTAAAATAAATTAAATTTATTTTTTATTCTTCAATAGTTCAATCTCATAAATATTTTACCGCTAATAAACTAAATTAATAATAAATAAATAAAATATCACCGCACTATAAATAAAAAACTCAAAATATAATAATTAATAATTAGTTTATCAAGCAATAAACTAATTGGTTGGTTGGTTGGGTGGGTGGGTGGGTGGGTGGGTGGTTGGTTGGGTGGGTGGGTGGTTGGTTGGTTGGTTGGTTGGTTGGTTGGTTGGTTGGTTGGTTGGTTGAATGTAATTAATCGAGTTCGATTAATCGGTTAATAATCTCATCATAAACATCTATTTCATCATCGAAAGATTTACGATCCTATAAAATAATTTCTTTTAAATTAAAAAATTATGTAGCAACTCATCAAAGCCTACATGAAGAAGACCATCTAGTAGATCTTGTCAATACATTCAGCAAGACAAATCTCAAACTAAATATTGAAAAATGCACTATTGGCGTTCAGTCAGTGAAATTTCTAGGATAAATGGTAAGCGAGACAAGTTTGGGTCCAATGCCCAGACAAATATTGACCTCCTTTCGAAGTATTGAAAGGAACATGAAAGTTTTAGTGGACTCTAAAGTGCAAAGATGCACTCAACAACATCAACATTTGTATAACTCCTGGGGCGCAAGAGTATAAACTGTGAACGGCTAATTGGTTGGTTGGGTGGTTGGTTGGTTGGTTGGGTAATTGCTTGGTTGGTGGTTGGTTGGTTGGTTAGTTGGTTGGTTGGGTGGTTGGTTGGGTGGGTGGTTGGTTGGTTGGTTGGGTGGTTGGGTGGTTGGTTGAATGTAATTAATCGAGTTCGATTAATCGGTTAATAATCTCATCAGTCAGTGAAATTTCTAGTATAAATGGTAAGCGAGACAAGTTTGTGTCCAATGCCCAGACAAATATTGACCTCCTTTCGAAGTATTGAAAGGAACATGAAAGTTTTAGTGGACTCTAAAGTGCAAAGATGCACTCAACAACATCAACATTTGTATAACTCCTGGCCCGTAAGAGTATAAACTGTGAACGGCTAAAATAAATAAAATTTATTTTTTATTCTTCAATAGTTCAATCTCATAAATATTTTACCGCTAATAAACTAAATTAATAATAAATAAATAAAATATCACCGCACTATAAATAAAAAACTCAAAATATAATAATTAATAATTAGTTTATCAAGCAATAAACTAATTGGTTGGTTGGTTGGTTGGTTGGGTGGTTGGTTGGTTGGTTGGGTGGGTGGTTGGTTGGTTGGTTGGTTGGTTGGTTGGTTGGTTGGGTGGTTGGTTGGTTGGTTGAATGTAATTAATCGAGTTCGATTAATCGGTTAATAATCTCATCATAAACATCTATTTCATCATCGAAAGATTTACGATCCTATAAAATAATTTCTTTTAAATTAAAAAGTTATGTAGCAACTCATCAAAGCCTACATGAGGAAGACCATCTAGTAGATCTTGTCAATACATTCAGCAAGACAAATCTCAAACTAAATATTGAAAAATGCACTATTGGCGTTCAGTCAGTGAAATTTCTAGGATAAATGGTAAGCGAGACAAGTTTGTGTCCAATGCCCAAACAAATATTGACCTCCTTTCGAAGTATTGAAAGGAACATGAAAGTTTTAGTGGACTCTAAAGTGCAAAGATGCACTCAACAACATCAACATTTGTATAACTCCTAGCCCGCAAGAGTATAAACTGTGAACGGCTAAAATAAATAAAATTTATTTTTTATTCTTCAATAGTTCAATCTCATAAATATTTTACCGCTAATAAATTAAATTAATAATAAATAAATAAAATATCACCGCACTATAAATAAAAAACTCAAAATATAATAATTAATAATTAGTTTATCAAGCAATAAACTAATTGGTTGGTTGGTTGGTTGGGTGGGTGGGTGGTTGGTTGGTTGGTATGTTGGGTGGGTGGTTGGGTGGGTGGTTGGTTGGTTGGTTGGTTGGGTGGTTGGTTGCTTGGTTGAATGTAATTAATCGAGTTCGATTAATCGGTTAATAATCTCATCATAAACATCTATTTCATCATCGAAAGATTTACGATCCTATAAAATAATTTCTTTTAAATTAAAAAATTATGTAGCAACTCATCAAAGCCTACATGAAGAAGACCATCTAGTAGATCTTGTCAATACATTCAGCAAGACAAATCTCAAACTAAATATTGAAAAATGCACTATTGGCGTTCAGTCAGTGAAATTTCTAGGATAAATGGTAAGCGAGACAAGTTTGTGTCCAATGCCCAGACAAATATTGACCTCCTTTCGAAGTATTGAAAGGAACATGAAAGTTTTAGTGGACTCTAAAGTGCAAAGATGCACTCAACAACTTCAACATTTGTATAACTCCTGGCCCGCAAGAGTATAAACTGTGAACGGCTAATTGGTTGGTTGGGTGGTTGGGTGGTTGGTTGGTTGGTTGGGTAATTGGTTGGTTGGTGGTTGGTTGGTTAGTTGGTTGGTTGGTTGGTTGGTTTGTTGGGTGGTTGGTTGGTTGGTTGGTCGGTTGGGTGGGTGGTTGGTTGGTTGGTTGGTTGGGTGGTTGGGTGGTTGGTTGGTTGGTTGTAATTAATCGAGTTCAATTAATCGGTTAATAATTTCATCATAAACATCTATTTCATCTTCGAAAGATTTACGAGCCTATAAAGTATTTAATTGTAGTGATTCAATAGGACCTAGGTGGCTTAAGTGTTGTATTGCTGATACGTGAAAGTGGAGGAATACGAGATACTTTTAGGGTAAATTCTCTAATCTTTGTGAATGAGACGGTCTAACTTACGAAGTTAAAGAAATAAAGAACGTGTGTTATTAATGTGGTAAATATTCATCTAGGAGTTTTGTCACCAATTCAGCAAAGTTTGGGATCACTTTGTCAAAGGTCTTATACGGTTGACACAGTGATGCTTTAAATCTCTATGTCATAATGTTTTCAAATTCATATGAATTATTTAAAGCAACATAAATATAGGTTTAATGTGTAACGAAGTCAAAGAGATGAAAAAGAAAGTGTATGATCTGAAAAAATTACAAATATAATGAAAATGACGAACATTCAAATAATGAAATGACTTGAAAGGATAGATTGTTAGATATGTATAAGTTAGCATAATCTTATTTATCTCAATAATTTTCGGATGGATAATTGCCAATGAAATTGATTCATATATGATGGATAAATATGATGAAATTAAAGATCCATATCATTATTTATAAAATCGTAAGGTTCTTTTTTAGTGAAGAAGATAATTTACCATTTGCATGTATACAAAAATATTTCAGCCTTGATAATGTTATAAGACTTTCTTCTTACCAAGATATATAATACAGTATATAGTAAAAAGAATTTGTACGGTTGGATAAAATAAGCTATAATTTTCGATAAAGATAAGAACTAGAACCATTTAGGTGGATAATCAAACAATAACGTTAATAATACAAATTAATACTCAATGGTTATCCGTTACGAGTTATAAGTTAATAAATCCATTAAAAGCATTTTGATTTTGAAAAGTCGTTGACGTAATTAAAGTTGTGGAAACTGAATAATAAAAAAAGTTAGTAGATTCTATGACATATAGTAAAAAATCAATATGAATTGGAGTTTTTCAAACACAAACAAAAATAAATGAGTATCGTGAAGTATTTAAACAAATTTGAAATAATGTATTTTTACATCTCATCTCATAAATTTTCAAACACGACATATTTTTAAATTTGAGTAAGATTAGTGGTACCAACAATGCGATTATTAATTGGAGGAAGCAATAAAATTACCAAACGATTGTGAAAGAAAAACTTATATCCAGTTTTAAATAACTCTAATAAATAAAATAATTGTTACGATTGAAATAAGTTATAATTTATTTTGTAGATATTAACATTTAGATAGATAAATAATCTAACACTAACATTAATTATATAAGTTTACTTGTAATGATTTAATAAACTAATTATAAAAATCCGGTTTTGAAAAAGTTGTGGATATAGTTGAAAACATTATGGAAATAGCTGAGTTATTTAACCTTTATAATTATTGAGAGCATTTTTATAATGATTTTTCTGAGCGTTTTTGACGTTTTTTGTGCAAAACTTTTTTCAAATAACCTATTGAACCAACGAGTTTGAGGAGTTGAGAGAAAAAAAATTCAAATTTTTTTGTTCGTAAATCTCTAAAAGTTAATCCAAGTCTCGTTAATATAGTAGCTTCAGTTGTTGATTGTACTGATTCAATAGAATCTAGGCGGCTTAAGCGTTGTATTGCTGATACGTGAAAGTGGAGGAATACGAGATACTTTTAGGGTAAATTCTCTAATCTTTGTGAATGAGACCGTCTAACTTACGAAGTTAAAGAAATAAAGAGCGTGTGTTGTTAACGTGGTAAATATTCATCTAGGAGTTTTGTCACCAATTCAGCAAACTGTCTCTGGTTTGGGATCACTTTGTCAAAAGTCTTATACGGTTGACAGTGATGCTTTAAATCTCTATGTCATAATGTTTTAAAGTTCATATGAATTGTTTAAAGCAACATAAATATAGGTTTAATGTGTTACGAAGTCAAAGAGATGAAAAAGAAAGTGTCCCATATGAAAAAATTACAGATATAATGAAAATGACGAACGTTCACATAATGAAATGACTTGAAATGATAGATTGTTAGATATGTATAAGTTAGCGTAATCTTCTTTATCTAAAAATCGGATGGAGAATTGCCAATGAAATTGATTCATATATGATGGATAAATACGATGAAATTAAAGATCCATATCATTATTTATAAAATCTTTGAAACATAATGCTTTGATTCAATTATAATGAAACTATCTTTTATAGAGCATTTTCTATGACTTTTAGAGGAAATGCATTGGCTTGTTTTTATAATATTCCTTCTGAATCTATTCATACCTTTGAAGAATTATGGACTTCTTTTAAAATTCAATTCGTTGGAAACAAAAATAAATAAAGAAATATGAAGATTATATAACAATTTTGTATTTTAAACCTTAGATGAATGTGTAAGAAATTATGTCAAAACATTTGTTCAATAAATGAATATTTTGGATAAATGTGTACAATGAGTAGCTCTTGCAGCATTTTTAAAAGGTCCACCAATATATAACATGTTATTTGAAGACTTAATTAAACTTAAATGTGATAGTATAAGACATTTGTTGATAATATATACGATGCTTATTAAAGTGGAAAAAAAACTAGACGAGATAAATTATGTACCAATTAAGCTACCATAACAAAGGTCAAGAATGTCTCATAAGAAGCGTATGACAACCTTAGATCAACAAAGGTTGTGAAGTTTCAAAAGTGACCTAGATTTTCATAGCCTAACAGAAGGTTTACTCCTTTTAACAATCTATTGCTATATTGTTTTTTATAAAACTTGGGATACAGTGAATTGTTGACCTCCGCAAAGTATAATATCTCTAATAATGAAAGATTTAAAATATATATTGTGCTTATAATCGTCATGGACATACGGCTAGAGATTTTTTTTTCCCATTTGAAATATAAAATTCAAAGGTTGATCGATAATGTTGAGTTGACTAACTCCATCTAAAATAATAAAAAAAGGATAAAATAGATTGAGGTTATCACATATAGTAGTTCAAAAAATGATATATTGATACGATAGAATTATATATTTGATGGAGGGAATACTTTTGCATAAGTGTTTAATAAATCAAGAAAAATACATAAAAAAACTTTAAAATACATCTTATTAATGAATCTTTAATGCATATTAATAGGTTGCAAACTTAGTTTGCTAACTCTTAAAAAATTAGTTTTGAGAAATATTTGTACCAAAAATTGTATTAAACCTAAAACAATATTATGATCTATAAGGGCCGATGCTTCATCTTTAAATTTTAAAGATGACAACCTACGAGGTTTACTTACTCCTTATGAAGACGCTCGTTTAATCATACTTGAAGTTGTTGGAGTTATTTTTAGAAAAGTTATGACTAATATAGGTAGCTCAACTGATGTGTTGTTTTAAAATGATTTGATAAGATGATTGGTGTAACGCCGTATAAAAATACATTGTTATGAATGAGTCGAATAATGGCTTGACAGTGTACCGTGTTCGGCGGTACAGTTTTGTGTCATTGACAAACTTTAATACAATGAATGATTTTCCTAAAAGAGTATATGAGCCCATTAGGCCCACTGTATAGTAAGTCTATTAATTCCCTATAAATAGACTACTAGGACTACACAAAACACAATATGAAATCTGTAACCTTTTCTATCATAGTAAAACTCTTTTCTCTGGCGGCGCCCGTGGACATAGACAATTTTTGAACCACGTTAGATCTTGTGTTCATTCAAGTTTTTCCTTCACATATGTTCTATGCTTGAGCCATTTTGTGATAATTGGATAGAAATTTAATAACAAATTTGGTATCAGTGCCACGTGGTGAAATTAGGGCTTTTGCAATTAGGGTTTCACAATGGCGTCTACAGCAAAAACATACATGATTGAAAAATTTGATGGGGGATCCAGCTTTACGTTGTGGAAGATTAAACTGAAATCTTCATTGGTACTGCAAGGGATGTGGAAGGCTGTGGAGAATAAGTTACCAAAAGAGATGAAAGAAGAGGAGAAACAAGATATTCAAGAAAGGGCTTTGTGCTGGATTTTAATGAGTGTGAAAGACAATGTGCTTCGCGAGATTAGTGATGAGAAGACTGCTGCCTGCGCATGGAAAAAGCTAGGAGATCTTTACTCAGAGAAATTAGTAGTAAACCGATTATACTTGAAGAAATGTTTGTATGATTTCAGATTGAAAGAAGGTATGTCCATAACAGAGCACTTAGATAATTTTAAATCAATTATAATGGACTTGGAGAACATAGATATCAATATTGAGGATGAGGATCAAACTTTGTTTGTATTGAGATCGTTACCAGCTCTCTATGAAAACTTCGTAGATATCATTATGTATGGTAAGGATAAGTTCTCGCTAACATATGTCAAAGGGGCACTGAAATCAAAAGAGATGAGACAGTTGCAGCCAGACAATCAAGTTGAAGGGGAATGTCTTATGACTAGGGGAAGATCTAGAAGCAAAGCGAGTTCTTTAAGAAGGAAAAACTCGAGGTCCAAGTCAAAGGTAAAGCACTCAAACTATTATGAATGCGGTGAGCAGGGTCATTATAGGAGAGATTGTCCGAAATTGAATGGTAAGAAGAGAAAACAAAAGGAAAATGCAGCAAACATTGTTGAAGGTGTGAACGATTCCGACGATAGTGAAGTCAGTGGTAGATGAGATGTATTGTCTGTGAGTTCAGAATTTAGGCAAAACTTTTGGGTACTTGATATTGGCTCTACATATCACATGTTTCAGTTCAAACAGTGATTCGATACTTACAAGCCAATGTAGGGAACTGTCTATTTAGGGAACAATCATTCATTGACTGTTGGTGGTATTGGTAATGTCAGAATCCAAATGTTTGACGGGGTTGTTAGAATCTTGACGTGCTGGCATGTTCATGGGTTAAAGAGAAACCTGATTTCTCTTGGGACTCTAGACTCTCGGGGTTACAAGTACCGTACAGAAGACGGTGTAATCAAAGTGATAAAAGGCTCAATAATATTAGGGGTGAGCAAAAACCGAAAAAAAACCGAACCGACCGACCGAACCAAACCAAAATGGGTCGGTTTGATCGGTTTTTTAAAACTAGATTTTGGTTTCGGTTTTAATTTCTTAAGCCGAATTTAATTCGGTCGGTTTTCGGTTTGTACGGTTTAACCGACCGATTTGAACCGAACCGACCGAATCTAGAGAATATATTGTATATGCTAATATATAGACCGTATTTGATACAAGCATTGTCTCCACCTTTAGCCTAGTGGTTGTACACTTACAACTTAAGATCTTTTATTATAGACGTCTGGGGTACGAATCATGCCTGTAACTATCTTTTTTTCTTTTTTTCGTTTCTCTTTTATCTCGAATTCTCGATGCCAACCAGAGCCTGTTAGCTAGGATAAAATCGATCATATCGGGTAAGTGTCAATCAAACTGCTCTTGAGTTAGGGTTTTTGATACAATGAGAAATATATTGGATCGAGTTTCTGATAATTGTTCTTTGTTGTCTCTTATGGTGTTTTTGCGTGTTATCTAGTTGAAGTCTGTTTTAAGTAAGCATTGTTAATAAGGAAACCAAAAGTATCTTGGACGATCCCAATTACTTAGCGGCTGCAACTAGGGCTTCTCGAGCTCGTGTGAAGGTCGAAAGAAGTGATCCAAGTTGCAACTTATCATTGGATCTGAAGGTCAGTCTGCACCTGAAAATTATTGAGACCAAAAAAATTTCAATGAAAAAACTGTAGAATTGCAACATCCCAAACCACCATAATATAACACGCAGGTGTGTCACTATTCTAGTAACTATGTAATCTATGAGAAATAATATGTTAGCTACTAAAACGTCTAATATAGCGCAAATTCATCAATGTGACGCAAATCTATCACAGGTGTGCCTGATGTCTTGTTCGCATTTGGATCCAATACATTGTTTTATCTAAGGTAGCCTTCAAGTACAGCTCTGTCCAAAATTGTTTTGTGAATAGATTTGATTGTATAAGTTTTTTTAGGATGTTTGTAATCTCTCGATATTGATTTATCGGTTGTCACTTTTCTAAACTATCGCCACATAGCTTTGAAGCAGTAGCAGGACTTTCATAAGTGCAACGGTAGTGTCTTGTACCATTTGAAACCAAACTGAATTTTTAAAGGGAGCTGAGTAGAACAAAAGAGAAGTAATAGATGTTAATCTAGTTATTTAGAAACATTACAAAAAATAAGCATTTAAGAGGCAATAGAAGTGGTCGAGGGACAACGGACACAACATCGGTCGTTACTGGCCTAGTATCATCGCCCCGATAGACAAATGTAGCTCTGAACCTGTGAACCTATCACAACAATACTATGAACCTGTCCTCCCACAATCGCCCTATTTCTAAAATCCAGTTTGCCAGCTATGGTAAACCAGTCGGTGTCTGCGGATGATGCCAGACTAGTAGTTGAAGCTGTATGCTAGTTATAGTTTTTTAGTTTTGATAAGAATAATTTAGGAGGCCCGAATCTTATTATGTGATATGAAAGTATCAGGTTTTTTCTTTTTAGTCATTTCTAATTTTGTGTGTAAGTTTAAGTAGAATTTAACTTCTTTAAATAAAATATTTAAGTATCAGGTTTGTTTCCTTCCAGTATTATCAGACCGTTCTTTCTTTTTTATCCTATATATCGGACAATATAATACATCTATAGTAAAATAATTACTTAAGAGACTAAAAATTAGTTTTCGTCGGTAAAGGTCGGAGAACGGCAAGTAAGGCAGTGGCAGACTGACAGTAGTAGAGATATTAACACGACATTCTTCTATTTAGCAGAAGTCTTGTCTAGCTTCTTTATATTATCATTAGACGTATTTGATTCAGCTTTAAACTCTTCGTAATCACGCTTTATCTGGAACTTGGCTGAATTAGAGTCCTTAGGTTTTGAAATATCTGCGCTTTATTTGGAACTTGGCTGAATCAGAGTCCTTAGGTTTTGAAATATCAGATATTGAGTCTAGGTCTCCTATTTCTGTTCTCTCTTTAGTTTGAGGATTTATTAACATCTATTTAATGTTTGTTAAAACAAATTCTTATTCTTTATTTTGTTATTTGCTGTGTTCCTTTAATTTATATTTTTGTCATTTGATTTTTTTCGTAGAGGAGAAAAAAAGTTAAAAGTAGCCATGATAGGGCAACGGGTATGTTTAACTACGGATACATGGACATCTATACAAAATTTGAATTTCATGTGTCTCACCGCTCACTTTATAGATGCTGATTGGAAACTACATACAAGAATTCTGAACTTTTGTATAGTTGAAAGTCATAAAGGTGAGGATTTGGGAAAGGTTATTGAGATGTGTTTGCTTGAATGGGGGATTGATAAAATTCTTACTCTCACAGTTGATAATGCAAGTTCAAATAATAAGGTTATTGAATTTATCAAAAACAAGACTAAGTATAGAAGATGTACTATTTTAGAACATGAATTCTTGCATATGAGATGTTGCGCCCATATTTTGAATCTTGTTGTTCGTGATGGATTGAAAGAGATGCATGACTCGATCGCTCGAGTAAGAAATGCAGTGAGGTATGTGAGATCTTCCCCACAAAGGTTCAAAATCTTCAAACTTTGTGATGAAAAAGAAAAAATTGAATGTAAAAGCATGGTTTGTTTGGATGTGCCGACTAGATGGAATTATACTTATATGATGTTGGAAAGAGCTGAAAAGTTTTCTAAAGATTTTGAACGATAAGAAGAGGATGATCATAATTTCTTGTTAAATGTCAATGATTGCGATGGATGTGATGATGGATATAGTAGTAGAAAAATGAAGAAAGTGGTTTTGGGGCCTCCTACGTTTGAAGATTAGCAACAAGTAAGATTGTTTGCAAGATTTTTGAAATTATTTTATGATGCTACCTTACGTTTTTCGGGTTCTATGCATGTAACTTCAAATAGTTTTTTATGGAACTAATCACTATCCAAGGTGTGATTGAGTTGGAGGTACGCAATGAGAATCTTGGACTGAAATCAATGGCTCAAAGTATGAAGAGTAAGTTTGAAAAATATTGGGGAAACTTTGATATTATGAACCCTTTATTATACATTTCTTTGGTTCTTGACCCTCGTTAAAAGATGTGTTATGTTAAGTTTTGTTTTGAAAATATTCTTATGTATGATGTTGAGAGAAGCGATTGTTTGTTAAAAAAATCAAAGATAAGCTTATTTGGTTGTACGATTCATGCATTGTAAGTGAAGCTGAGGTAAATTTAAAGAGTCAAACAAGGACTTAAACAGTGGGCAAAAACATTGAAGAAAATGTAGATCCGAGAGTAGTAAGAATGTCACAATTCAAGAGACATTTGAAAGAAGTTGATTATTTTCAAAATCAATCGGAAGTAGAAAAGTATTTATCGGAGAGTTGCGAAGATGTAGAAGAGTTTGATATATTGGCATGGTGGAAGATCAATTCTCCAAGATTTCGAGTACTTTCCGTAGTTGCGTGACATGTTCTTGCAGTTCTGGTATCTACGTAGCTTCTGAATCCGTATTTAGCACTGCTGGTCGTGTTCTTGATCCATTTCGTAGTGCATTACAACCAAAGATGATAGAAGCCCTTATTTATTCACAAAACTGGCTGAGGTCTTCGTCAACTCCAATAAATCTCTAAGACGCAACGTTGAATAATTTGAAAAAATGGAGATATATATATATATATGTGTGTGTGTGTGTGCGTGTGTTTAAGCTTTAAAAACTAACATGTTTTTTGTTTTTATTTTATAGAATTTACTAAAGATACGAGTGAAGGAACGTCATCCAATATGAATGTCACTAGAGATGAAGGTATGTCTACTGTCAACAAACAAGTAAGAGTTTACTAGCTTATTCTCTAATGGAAGTCAGTAGCTTATTATTTAATGCGTTGTTGCATTTACTAGCTTTGTTGTTGTCTGATTGTTTTTTTACAGAATGGGAAGAAGAAATACGACCTTGATTGATCGTGGATTAAAGCCGAGACTTTCAGTTAAAACCATATTGTATTTGCTGCATTTATTTTGTGATTGTTGTTAATTAGATACAGTGTACTAGACTAGTAGACTCTTGCTCAGTCTTGCAAATTATCTGCTGTTTTCCTTAGCAGCACTGCCTTTGTATTTCATACTCTATTATTGGTTTCTGTCCAAATGCTTATTTTGTGAAGGTTATGGGGGAGTCTGAATTGTGCTATGAGTTATAATAGGTTCTTTTATTCAAGTTGCTTTCACTATTGCAGGTTGTACAACTTCCGTAGCTGCATAATTTGTTGGTTTGTGTTTAAGTGTGAAAAATTGCCATCAGCTGGGTCAGGACAGTGTTCAGTTTCAATCGGATTCCCGACTCTTGATTGAGATATGTAGTAGAAAATCATGAATATTTATACGCATATTTACAGGTAGAGCTACTATGATTGGATTTTTCATGTCGTACATTGTAGACGCGCTTACAGGACTTGGTGTTGTAGGCCAAACATGCAATTTCCTATGCAAAGCAGCTATGTTTACTACAGTCATTGGCATTGTTGTTTTCAGACGAACGGATGATCTAGAAAACTTTAAAAATCTTGGTAATGGAGTTGTTCTTTATGACAAGAAGTGGCAAGCTTCTTGGCAATACAATAGTTCAAGTGCTGACAGCGGTTCTTATCACCACAAAATTCGAACCAAAATTTAGTCAATCTGCTTGTGTTTGTACTTGTGACTGGATAAAAGTCAGAGCTGTCGTTTAGATCGTAGAAATTGTGGAATTGGGTAATGGGATTAGACTGAAGTATAATTGTTAAGCATATTTTTTTTAAGAAAATCATGATTTCAGTCAAAAAATAAAAACATGTAGATTGTATCACAAAAGTTTTATATCTACTACTTTTGACAATAATTTTGTATTTGTGGACCAACCATGGTTTGTGAGAAAAGCAAGTATGCCATAAAGAGATTATGCTGAACAATAGTACTGCTACACCAATACTATAATGTGATCCCGTATTTTCTATAACCTTACGGGTGGAGATGCCAAAATGGTTTCTTTTGTATAAATAGCCCATATTTTAATTAACCGAACCGCACCGACCGAACCGACCGAACCGCGCCTCTATTAAAACTAAAAAACCGACCGAAACCGAACAAACCGAAACAAAAAAATCAATTTTTTTATTACTAAATCGGTTTAATAATATACAAACCGAATTATTTCGGTTTGGTTTAAGAATTTAAAAAAACGACCGAATCTCACCCCTAAATGGTATGCATGAAAAGCATTTTGCAGAAGGGTCTTTACATTCTCCAGGGGAGTGTTGTTATGGGCGATGCTGCAGTAGCATCATCAGGGAGTAATAGCCAAAGTAGGAAGGATCAAAATAAGTTGTGGCATTGGCGTCTTGGTCACATGAGTGACAGAGGATTAGATGTTTGGGAAAGGGAGATTTTTTGAAAGGGTATAAAGCAGAATCATTGAAATTTTGTGAGCACTGTGTCTTTGGTAAACAAACTAGAGTCAAATTCAGCAAATCGGTTGTAAGAAAGACTAAATGAACAGTGGACTACATTCACTCCGATCTTTGGGGTCCAAACAGATTCCATCCAAGAGCGGAGCCAGATACTACATGACTTTGATTGATGATTATTCAAGGATGGGTGGGTTTACTTCCTGAAAACGAAAGGTGAGGCATATTCAACCTTTATCAAATGGAAGACGATGATTGAGAAGCAAACAGGAAGAAAAATCAAACGTCTTAGGACATATAATGGGTTAGAATATTGCAATTGTGAGTTTAACGAGTTCTGCGAAGCTGAGGGAATAGTGCGCTATCACATTTGTTCTAGAACACCACAACAGAATGAGTCGTAGAAAGAATAGACAGAACGCTTTGTGATAAGGCACGAAGTATGCTCTCGCATTCCGGTGTGGGAAAGGATTTTTTGGCTGAAGCTATCAATACAGCGTGTTACTTGGTGAATCGGTCTCCATCAACGACTATTGATTGTAAAACTCCTTTTGAGATTTGGTCTGGATCGTCGCTGATTTTGAACATTTGAGGGTGTTTGGTTGTCCTGAGTATGCTCATGTGAGAGATGGCAAACTTGAGCCGAGGGAAAGGAGGTGCATATTTCTAGGATATGCTACTGGAGTGAAGGGATATAGGTTATGGTGTACCTCTCCAAAGTCTACAGGTTTTCTCATCAGTAAGGACGTTACTTTTAATGAGTTTGCTTCAATATACAGTCAAAATAAAGTAGGGGAAATGGTCGAATCAGGATCGGTTGTGAGTAAACAAGTGGAGCTTGAAGTAGAATCAGTTCCTAGCAGGTCCAATAATTCAAATGGTTCTGAGGTGGATCCAGAATCACGAGGTGAAGCGTCAGCATCGGATGATAGTGACGATGATGCGCCTGAACCAGAACAACAACCTTATAGCATAGCATTGGGAAGAGAAAGAAGATATATTAGACTTCCAAAAAGGTATGCGAATTTAGTTGCATATGCTCTGTTAGTTGCTGAAGAAGTTGAGATGCAGGAACCTAGTAGCTACAGAGAATCTATAGCGAGTTCAGAGGCAGATCGATGGATTGGTGCTATGGGGGAAGAGATCGAATCTCTTAATAAGAATCAAACATGATTCTTGTTGACCTGCCTAAAGGACAGAAGATAGTATGTAGTAAATGGGTGCTCAAAAAAAAGGAAGGTAATCCAGGGGTTGAGACATCTCGATTCAAATCACGACTGGTCGCAAAGGGTTTTACTCAAAGGGAAGGAATCGACTTCAATGAAGTGTTTTCTCCAGTGGTGAAGCATAGTTTGATTCGAGTTTTGTTAGCCATAATAGTTTTGCAAGATTTAGAGCTTGAGCAGTTGGATGTGAAGACTGCGTTTCTACATGGTGAATTAGAGGAGCAAATTTATATGAGACAACCAGAGGGATTTATCGAACCTAATATGGAGGATAAAGTTTGTCTGCTAAAAAAGTCACTGTATAGTTTGAAACAATCACCTAGGAAATGATACAAACGTTTTGATACATTCATGGTGTCAAAAGGGTTCACGAGGAGTCCATATGATAGTTGTGTGTATCATCAAAAGAAGTCAAGTGATTCTTATGTTTACTTGTTGTTGTATGTGGATGATATGATTATTGCTGCTTGTAGTATGTCACTTATTGTGCAGTTAAAGAAGCAGCTTAGTGCCGAGTTTGAGATGAAGGATCTAGGTAGAGCAAAGAAGATTCTTGGTATAGAGATTATCTGAACAAAAATTTAAGATCATTACACTTGTCTCAAACGAAGCTATATTGAGAAAGTGTTACAACGATTCAACATGTTGATGCTAAAACAGTTAGCATTCCATTTGCTACTCATTTCAAGTTGTTTGCAGTAGGAGCGGCCAAGGACGATGTTGAGTTGGAACAAATGTCGAAGGTTCCATATGCAAGTGCAGTTGGTAGTATCATGTATGCTATGGTATGCACACGTCCTGATATTTCACATGCGATTAATGTATTTAGCAGGTACATGGGATGTCCTAGGAAAGAACACTGGCAGGCAATGAAATGCATACTTCGGTATCTTAAGAATACTGTGAACACTGGCTTAACTTTTAACAAGACCAATATTGGTGAATCGTTGAATGATGTTGCGGGATCATTGGTTGGTTTTGTTGATTCTGATTTTGCAGGTGATATGGATAAAAGAAGATCTCTGACAGTATATGTATTCACTCTAGCTGGGAGTGCGATCAGTTAGAAAACACAGTTGCAAGCTACTGTAGCTTTGTCTACAACAGAGACAGAGTACATGGCGGTAACAGAAGCAGTTAAAGAGGCAATATGGTTGCAAGGTTTGGTGGCAGATTTGGGGTTAGATAGAACTACTACAAAAGTGTTTTGTGATAATCAAAGCGTCATACACCTTACAGAGAACCAGATGTACCTTGAGTGTACAAAGCAAATAGATTTCATGTATCATTTCATTCGTGATATAATATCAAAGGGAATTGTTGATGTGAAAAATGTGTCTACACACGATAATCCAACAGATATAATGGCCAAGGCAGTATCAGTTTGAAAGTTTAGGGAGTGCCTAAACTGGATTGGTGTTCGCAGTATAGAGTGAATGTCTTAAGGGTATTTGGTGAGTCAAAAGAAGAGACTTTTCTTTGCTGATAGTGAAGAAAGGATATTCGCCTCAAGGGGAAGATTTGTTATGAATGAGTCGAATAGTATCTTGATAGTGTACTGTGTTCGGCGGTACAGTTTTGTGTCATTGACAAGTTGTAATACAATGGATGATTTTCCTAAAAGAGTATATGAGCCTATTAGGCCCATTGTCTAGTAAGTCTTTTAATTCCCTATAAATAGACTAATAGGACTACACAAAACACTATCTGAAACCTGTAACCTTTTCTATCATAGTAAAACTCTTTTCTCTGGCGGCGCCCGTGGACGTAGACAATTGTCGAACCACGTTAAATCTTGTGTTCATTCAAGTTTTTCCTTCACATATGTTCTGTGCTTGAGCCATTTTGTGATAATTGCATAGAAATTTAATAACATACATAAATAAATTTAATTAGCTTTTTCAGACAATCAACTAATTGTGTAAATGAGGTAGAGTTGTCAGTGGTTGCAACAACAATAAAAATGTTTCATATTATGTTTCTGGTGGTTGACGTACCCGGTTCGTATAATGTTATTTTGGATCATCATTGGTTGCATAAAATAAAAGTTGTTGTTTCATCTTATCATCATTGTGTAAAATATTATGTACGAGATCATATTGGTGTGATCAATAAAGTCAAAGAATGTCAAGGGGTAGTTATGTAGTTTTTATTTCTGCAAGTAATATAGGTGCATAGCAATTACAAATCCTATTAAAAGATGAGGAATTAATAGAACATTTAAAACCTTTAATGGAAATGAATAAATAAAAGATTCACGACCCAAGAGAAATATTGCGATTAACTGACCTTTTAGATGAAACATGTAATATGAACATTAAAAATGGTAAAGTAATCTTGGTTAAAAGTCATTTAAGTCATAGATTTACTAGAAAAACTGATTGAGTGCCTAAAGTTGAATATTAATTTTTTTTCTTGGACTATAACTGATGTTAAAAGTGTAAATAACCTAGTTATTTGTCACTGACTAGTTATTGATAACATGTTGAGACCGATATGGCAATAAAGAAGGGCATTTTTTGCAGAAGTATTGATGAAATTTTAAAAGAGGTAAACAAATTCTTAAAGTTAGATACATAAGAGATTGTGAATACCCAACTTGGGTGGAAAATACTTTTTTAGTAAATATTGATAATAACTCCACCAAAATCTATTAAAAGAAGTTCAAAAATTGGCAGCTCGTATTGTCGCAATTTAATAATACGAGTTGGTAATTTATTGGGTTCGATATCTTGATATGGAAAATTTAGCTCTAGGTTTGATAGTGGATGCAAGAAAGATGAGACAATATTCTCAAGTTCATGTTATATTTGTTTGAACTTATTTTCTCTTAAAAAATGTTTTACAAAATCTAGATATATTTGGTTGTTTGACAATAGTGTATATTGACTAGGTGAATATGGTATGATCCAAGAATGTCAATAAAAGCACAAGAGATAATGAATTTTATAAATGAATTTTGAGAATAAAGGATGGATAGTGAAAGTGAGAAGTTTAGTAAATATATTTGTAAGAATTCAGAGTGGGTTGTATAAACTAATTCAGCTTCAAGTTTGAATGGTGGTGGTGTTGGAATCATTTTAATTACTCCGTTTAGTGAGAAAATTAAACACGCTAATAAGTTTGATTTTGAAACTATTAACAATGAGGTGAAATACGAGACATTTTTAGCATGAATGAATAAGCCGTATTTGTGGTGTAAAAGTGTTTCGTATAATATAAGATTCTCAATTAGTTCTGAATCAAACCCAAGGATCATACAAAGAAAATCAAGAAAATGTGAAAAATTATTTAAATATTATTAAACAAATAGAATAAATTTTGAGAGTGTAACATTTGAACAAGTACATCAGTTAGAATATGCTAGTGCAAATGGAAAGTCCGGTTGTTTAAACTATCATATGGTTATATTTCAAGAAAGTTTATCAATCAAGATAAAAGGAAAAGAGATTGGAGTGTTGTCAATGGTATCTATTGAGGATTGACGTCAAGAGTATATACAATATTTTAACAAAAAACTATTACCCCAAAATAAAGCTGAAATAAGGGCATAAAAAATAAGGGGGAAAAAGTATGTATTGCTTGCTTAGGAATTATATAAAAAACGTTTAACACAACCACTTTTAAAATGTTTAAGGAAAGATGAAGCTTTTTTTATTTTGATGGACTTATGCGTGGTGGATAAAGGTTTGATTATAAGGTTATTATTGACAGGATTTTACAGTCATATATTGGCGGTTGACGCTTAAACTTTAGTCAAAATTTATGATACATGTCAAAGGTTTGCCAACACGAGTTACCTTCCAAGTGAAAATATGGGATAAGCGTCGGCTCCTTGTATATCTAATAGATGATATATCGATTTGGTAGAACCATTACCAATGGAAACATGAAAATGACAATTTTTTATTGTGGCTATAGATTATTTTATCAAGTGGACAGAGGTAGAACCGTTAATGAGAATTTGTTCTAAAGAAGTATGTGATTTTTTATAATGAAATATTTTTAGGTGATTGAGGATTCCTAGAATACTAATGACATATAATAGACAAAACATTTTTCTATCTCTTATTATCCTTAAGCTACTGGGAAGTATATATTAGTGAAGTTTATTTTGAAATGAGGGCAGTTTTGTCTAGTGTTTTGGAAAGTTTAGAGAGTATTATATGTTTTAGTGTGAAATAGTGAGAGATTTTAGTTGCTTGGTTGTATTAAATGTTCATTACCCTCATTAATGAAAGTAGTTTGGGTATTTATACCCTTAATTATGGACTCATGGGCTTTTGGGTCAAATTATGGAACCGGGTCAAGCTTAAGGACCCATTTACTTATTAAGCTGATTAGCATATAGCTTAGTCAAAAGGTGTTTAGTTATTTTTTACTTTTGTCCTGTCCGGATAGTTCAGTGGCAAGTTTTTGTCTGAATTGCCCTTGTCCGGAAATCTCGGTAGCCAGTGATTAAGTTATTCGAACTCATCAGTAGCCCCTTTTTTAGGCCTTGTCAAAAATCTTTGGCAGGACTAAAAAATCACTTAGTCAGTGACGACGTTTCACGACCCGCTTGTGTATCTAGGTTGAGGTTTGTCCGAACTCATTTTTCCCAGAATTCTAAGAGTCTTTCTTTGGATCGTGGGACATGTGTCACAATCTGATTCGACCTACCAGCCGTTTTTACCTAGATTGGCGCTCCCAATAACCCTAGAAAGTAGCCTATGCATTTAATTTTTCTCACATCAGCGCCGTATTTAATTATTACAAAATCCTCTTTGTCTACTCCTAGGTATCAGTTAACTTATTCTGCCAATATATAAACCATTTTTTACTGTTTCATTGTCTTCATCACTCAGCAAACCTTTTACAGAGCTTTCCACCCTTTCTTTCAAACTTGTTCTTGGATAGTTTTATGTTCACGGCTAGAAACGCTCTTGTAAAAGGTGGCTGGTTGAACTTGTCTGAGTTAGAGAAAGCAAAGAAAGTTGAAAAAGAAAAGCGTATCGATGTTGGTCTCCCGGTTTCCTCAAGCGAAAAGTTTGGTGAACCATCCCAAGAAACTGACCAAGGGTCATCCTCCACCAGAAACCCAAAGCCTAAGCAGTTGTTCAAACCAATCTCTCACCAATTCCATCCGGTTCTTTTGTTCAGGAGTCCCATCCCTCCACTGCTTAGGAAAAAGCAGTATTAAGCGTTAGAAAACCCTCTTTTTCATAGTTATGGGCTCAGACATTAAAAAATCTCCAGAGAAATCAACTCCACACCGAACAACTTGTTTGGTGAAAGCCCAAGCAACTACCTCACTGTCAAAACCCTCCAAAACAACATCCAAGGATAAACCCTCCGGATCGGAGGTATCTATAAGAGCCCCACGAGAAAATCCCTCCGGATCGGAGGCATCTAAAGTAGCTTCTCAAGCAAAGTCCTCTGGAACTTAGCCTCAACTAGACACCAGGCCTTTGGAAATAACTGGTGGTCATTCATCCGGACAGACCATAGAACCAGAAGCTAACACTCTTTCATCCACAACAACTGATAAACCTTCTACAGTGATGGAAGAAGTGATGGAAGACAACACTCAAGAGGCCCCTTTCGAAACCGAGGCCTCAGGTCAAACTGGGATGTCATCTCTGATAGGAAGGGTAAAAGAAAGATCAAAGTTGGTGTGGTTCATCCGGATCTCCCGGAGTGTTTGGAGGGCAAGGCAGGGTCTTGCTTCAAAAAGTTAATGTTATATACTTGCTGGCCATGCTGAACATTAACTATGTCTATACCAACACTGCCGAATTGGGCCGGATCCGGACAAAGTGGGGGATTCCAGAATCAGTAAAGGTGAGGATATCAGTCACACCGGAGACTCTGATGGATATAAGCTCAACGAGGTGGTCATTTTTACAGAGCTGCTGAACTGGGGACTTTGGTTCCGATTAGACCCAGAAATTGTCAGGTACTTCCACTTGATAAAACTTTATCGTAGGCAATTGAGTTCGAACGCCTGGTACTCTCTCCTTGCTTGTATAATGGCATCGAGGTTATCTAACATCCCTCTTCCTATGGAACAATTGGCCGTTGTGGCAAGCATATGCAAGAATCACCACATCCCATTTTACCACCACAACATGGGAAATAACTTCAAAGTGGTAGACGACTTGTTGGAGTCGGAGAAGAATTGGAGAACCCAATTCTTATTCATCACTGGGTCATGGGAAAATGGGAGGAAGATCAAAGCCAAGACTAACCCTAGTATGCTTACTAGTAGATGGAAGGGTACATGTAAGCTCTTCAATTTTGTTTTTCATGTTTTTATTTTCACTTCACAAATATTCCACTCCTGAATTATTCATTACTTATTTTTTAGTATTACCAAAGGAGTATACCGGATACCTGGAGGAGGGGCAAACTACATGTGCCAAACTGAATGCATGGGCCGCAGAATGTTGGGGAATGCTTTCCACAACTTCTTTACCTCCGGCAATATGGTGAGATCTCATTTGTGGAATACCACAGGTCAGAGAGATCTTACATGGAAAGAACTGACCACACTCCCTCCTCCAGGTGTCATCCTCAAACGGACAGAAGAAAAAGATGGTAAATTGGGCTTGCCCTCTAGAGCCAAGGGTCCCAGCAAGATGAAGGGGAAGAAGAAGAGAACTGCAACAGAAGCAGTTTGGGATGCCACAGAGGAGACCGGTTCGAGGAACCAGGGAGGATCGGCGCTGCCTTGCTCAAGGTAGTTGAAGATGAGTCTGTTAAGGAGGCAGTAGAACCAACAAATCCTCCAAGGCCTCCGAAGAAAGACCAAAAAAAGGGAGCAAGCACTGACGAAAGGGATGCCAAAAAGAAAAAGGTCACTTTAGGAGGAGAAATAACTCTTCGCCCTTCGGAGCTTCTTCCTCCATTAGCTCCTGCCGACCCCACCTTAGCAGAGAAAATTCCAACAGATCTGCAACTCTGAGAGGGTACCGGAGGAGGGATTGACATCAGTGCCCTTCAGGACATCGGTCTTTACTTCACCGACTCAGAGAAGGATGACTTTGCTGGTCATTTCCGTCCTTCAGGATCTTCCAACATGGTGACCTACAATGGTAAGTCTTTTTCTATTTCCGAAGATCAAGATACGGTAGCCCATTCTCTTTTAGGTCATATCCAACCAGTGCTAGATCTGGAGAGGCAAGTAAAAAACCAGTCCACCCTTATCAACACCCTCAATACTGACAAGGAGTCTCTGTCAACCAACCTCCTCATTGATAATCAGAGCATATAGGAATTGACGAAAGAGCTCGAAGCATTGAGAAAAGACAAGGAAGATCTGTTGACCAAGCTGGCCACATCGGAGAATGCTAGTGCTGACCTCCAAACTAAGTGCTCTGGTTTGGAGAAAAATCTTTCAACCTTAAAGGAGGACATGAAGACCAAATATGGTGCCATTCAGACCTTGTCCCGTAAGAAGACTTCCCTAGAAGATGTTGTGTCTAAGGTGACCAAGGAGAAAGAAGACTTGGAGAAGAAACAGGAACAAAACATTAAGGCCAACATTGATAAATACACCAACGAGGTGATAGACTCCTTGGTAGCAAGGTATGCTGAGGTAAAGTCTGACATGGTGCTGCTTTTCCATGAAACGTTTCCAAAGAGGACGCTTGGTCCCTTGTGGAAATATGTGGAGTATGAAGACGCCATGTTCCATACCATGTCAGATGGTGATAAAAATAACTACTCCAATGGAATCGACTCTACCACCAATGAAGATGAAGGAACCGATGAGAGGTCAAGTGTTGAACTCAGAAACTCAAAAAATGAGGTGATGCAGGAACATCCATAGGGAATAAGCCCTTAGGTTTTTAACTATCCTTTGTGTTTTCTTAATTTTATGAACTAATAAAGTCCTTGGATGGCCAAGGCATTTTTTGTATTTTAGTAATGTTATCCGGTTCATACACGGACAGGCTTATCTATCAAATTTTGCTTTGTTTCATGTTTGCTTTCAATTTTAATGGCTAATGTTTAAAGAGCCTTAATTTACTTCAAAAATATCTAAGGTGAGAGTGTTTAATATCTCCGACGACATGTGTTTAATGGTCATCATTCAACCAGATTAATCTGATCTATCAAAGATCCTCAGTATTAAATTAAAGACTTGAAAAGGATTGTAAACAAATCACACCAAATGTTTTAAGAAGGCACCATATTTTATTGAGAAAACCTGACACCTTATTAAAACCTCCCCGCGCCACCAGGATAGGAAAGAGTATGCCCCCTAATATTTATATTGACTTTAAACAAGTAAATATTTATAAAACGTTCATTCTAGATATAACCTGAGGTGTTTAATATTCCATGTGTGCTTCAAAATTCTTCCATCTTTGTCTTGAAGCCTATATGTCTCAGGTTTAAGCTTTCCGAAGACCTCGTAAGGGCCTTCCCAGTTTGGAGCTAGTTTTCCAAACTGCTTTTCCTTAGTATGCAAGAAAACCTTTCTTAAAACTTTATCTCCTGGTTGAAAATCCTTTCTCTTGATCTTGGAAGCAAATCTACTCCTCATCAAGCCTTGGTAATGGGTGGTTCTGAGATGAGCTTTAACCCTTCTTTCTTCTATTAAGTCCAACTGATCCCTAATTGCCATGTCATTAGATTGTTCGGAATAGTTGCGGACCCTGTATGATGGTAAGGTTTCTTCTATTGGAGTAATTTCATCCATCCCATACACCAAGACAAAAGGAGATTCTTGAGTAGCAGCCCTAGGAGTAGTCTAGTATACCCACAATACGTCTTGCAAATAGCTTGGCCACTTCCCTGCATCCCCTTCTAAGTTCTTTTTTAAGCCGGACAGAATGATCATGTTTGCCACTTCAACTTGGTCATTTTCTTGTGGGTGAAAAGGAGAAGAGAAGCAATTTTGAATTCCTCTGGGGGCACAGAAACTCTCTATATCCTTGTTATCAAATTGTGGCCCGTTATCTGTGGTTATCTTTTGTGGAACTCCAAATCTGCAACAGATGTTAGACAAAATAAATTTTATAACAGCTTGTGAAGTGGTTCCTGCCAAGGGAGCGGCTTCAATCCACTTTGAGAAATAATCAATGGCCACAATAATAGTCCTGCATCCTCCGGACGCCATTGGTAGAGGCCCAACTAAATCCAATCCCCAACGAGCAAAAGGCACTGGCTCGGAAAAAGACTTCATAGGAACTGCTGGGATATGAATTTTGTTACCATACCTTTGGCATAGGTCACACTTCTTCACCAATTCCTTAGCATCTTCCATTATGGATGACCAATAGTATCCGGCTAATAAAACCCTATGGGTTAGGGCTCTGTAGCTACAGTGTTGTTGATCCCTCTCCATCTTGTAATTCAGATAAAACCATTTGGGACTCTTCATCCCCCAAACAACGCACGAGAGGTCTGCTGAACAACTTTTTATAAAAAAACCTCTCTTATGATCAAGAAACCACGAGCACTGTGTTTCATTTTCCTTGCCATATCTTTCTCCAGAGGCAAAAGTCCATCAGAGATGTATTAAAGAAGGGGAAATCTCCAATCTTTGGATTGAACTACTTGTACACTCAAGATCTCCTCCTCTTCCTTGTTCTGATTTGATTTTATGGATGGGAATTCTTGCACATGAATCCACGGATGGGACTCAGAGTATGCTATGGTTTCTAAGAAGTCTGCCAGCGTGTTCTCCGATATAGGAATATGCTCATAGCAAACATTTTTGAAGTTGGTTGCTAGTTCTGTAAGAACAAATAAATATTTAAGCAACTGCTCCTTCTTGGCTTTAGACTGTCCTTGAACATGGTGGATAAGAAGCTGAGAATCACTCATCAATCTAACTATTATAGCCCCACATAGAAAAGCTAACTTAAGACCAGCTATGGCTGCCTCATATTCAAACTCATTGTTAGAGGCCCTCAAAGCAAAGCATATAGCCTGGTATAATTTATCACCATATGGAGAAGTTAAGCAAATACCATCCCAACAACCCATTGTGCTTGATACACCATCTGTCCGGACAACCCACTCTTTTTTAGTTTTCTCTTCTGAATCTTGTTTAGAACTTCTGTTCGAATGAAACTCTACCAAGAAATCAGCAACAGATTGAGCTTCGATAGCACTTCGTGGGGAAAAATCAATGTCATAATCACCCAATTCCACTAACCATTTGGTCATCCTGCTTGATATGTCTGCTTTCTGAAGAACATTCTTCAAGGGAAAAGATGTTCAAACAATGATGGAATGAGACTATAAATACGACCTCATTTTTCTGGCAGCAATCACTAAGGCTAGTGCCAGCTTTCCAAGCTTTAGGTACCTTTTTTCAGCATCTATCAGACTCTTTCTTATGTAGTACACCGGACGAGGATAATTGTCCACCTTCCTTACCAGCACTACACTTATATCACATTCTGACACAGCCAAGTATACATAAAGTGTTTCTCCTTCAACAGGCTTAAAAAGGGTTTTGGGTGAAGACAAGTGCTTCTTTATTTCATCAAAATTCTAGTTGCATTATGGAGACTAGTTGAAGTTTTTAGCACCTTTCAAGGTCTGAAAGAACGGGGCACATATGTTCGAAGACCTTGAAATGAAACGATTTAAAGCAGCCAATATTCCGCTCAACCTCTGTACTTCTTTAATATTTCGAGGAGGGTCCATATTTAACAGAGCATCGAGTTGGTATGGATCAGGCTGTATCCCTTTTTCACTTATTACATAACCCAAAAACTTTCCGGACTGCACCCCAAACACACATTTTTCTGGATTCAACTTTAAATTAACCTTTGTCAAGTTGGGAAAAGTTTTTTGAAGATCAGTTAGGTGCAACTCTTCTTCTAAGCTTTTAACCATCATATCATCGATATATACCTCCATATTTCTTCCAATCTGACCAGCAAATGCTTGTTCACCAACCTCTGATAAGTAGCCCCAACGTTTTTCAATCCAAAAGGCATCACCTTGTAACAATGGAGACCCCTATATGTAACAAAGGTAGTGTGATCTTGGTCCTTCAGATCCACCTGTATCTGGTTCTACCCAGAGAAGGCATCCATGAAAGACAATAACTTGTTTCCAGATGTAGAGTCCACCAACTGATCTATCCGAGGGAACGGATAGAGATATTTTAGGCAAAATCTGTTGAGATCAGTAAAATCGATACACATACGACATTTCCTATTCTTTTTCTTAACTAACACTGGTTGGCAGTCCACAAAGGATACTAAGACTCATTTTTGTGCCCCATCTTTGTAAGCCGGTCGACTTCTTGGACTATTACATCAGCTTTCTCCTTAGAAAAAGCTCTTCTTTTTTGCACATCAGGTGCAACATCGCTCCGGATAGACAACTTGTGTGATATAACACTTGATGGCACTCCGGTCACATCAGCATTACACCAAGCAAAAACATGTTGGTGATCTGCCAAAAAGGACAACAACTCTATCTTCAAATCTGGTGCCATCTTGGAGCCAAATTTAACATTCCTTCCTTCAGCCAGAGAGTGGGTTTCAACTTCTTCAATTAGTATCAAAACACCAGGGGTCTCTCTGTGGTCATCAATTTCACCCTCTCCCCCAGAAGGCCCTAATAACTACTAATCTTCATTAGCTTGGATTTCACACAAAGTTTTTGGAGCAAGTGCAGTTGCATAACATTCCCTTGCTATATTTTGGCTACTCCGGACAACTCCCACTTGTCCTTGAATTGCATACTTCAAACATTGATGGGCTGTTGAAGCCACAGCATGAATCCTGGAGAGCCAGGACCTCCCAAAGATTGCATTGTAGCATGTGGGGCAGTCTACCACAACGAATAACACCCTGACCATCTTCTTGAAAGGGCCTTTGCCCAATAGTACATCCTCCTCAAATTCTCCGATTACATCCGCAGAGTTCCCTGTGAAGCCCACAATAGATCTGTTCGATCGTTGAATTACTGCCGAATTTTTCATCTACTTATAAGAACTTAAAAAGAGAATGTTGGCTGATCTGCCAGTGTCAATTAGAATTCTTCTGATGTCGTTACCCCCGATAGATGCTCTTATTACCACAACATCTTCATGAGGACCAGCAATGTCCCTTACATCATCCTCATCAAAGACTATAAATGGAAAAAGAATTTGGGACTGGTATGAAGACATGCCCCCTTCCAGTTGAGTAGCTAGATTATGAACATGCCTCTTCCTTGATGAAAGAGTGGGTGTTGTCATGGTGTCCACTCAAAAAATGGTAAGTGACTCAAAGAAGCTAATGAGTCCGGGCGCCGTTTTGACCTGTTCTATTACGACCCCAACCTTGTTACGAGTTGGGTCAGGTTCCAAATACTCTGAATCAACATCGAATATATCATGGATCACCATTGCCCCCTCTGGAGCTGATGTTCCTGCGTTGTTCGTAGGGCCTGTTCGAGGAGCGTTTTCAGGCTTGTTCCCACTTCTTCTTTTGACATAGGCATCCAGCTTGCCTCTTTCGATGAGATCTTGCACCTCTGCTTTAAAGCGATGCAATCTTCAGTGTCGTGGCCAATATCATGATGATACTAGCAAAAACAAGTATTACGAATTTCCTTGGGAGATTGAAGCGTTGTCGGCTTCTAGAAATGAACCTCATCTTTAGCCTTGTCATAAATGGTTGCCGCATTTTCTTTTAACTCTACAAACCACTCCGGTTGAACCCAAGGACCTCGTTTATTCATGGACTGCTGGCTCTGAGCTGGATTTGGGTGGAATTGAGTTTGTTTGGCCCTGTTGGACCCATGTCCGGTTTCTTTGGCCTTGTACCCGGACTGATTTTGGTTTGGAGCTGCTGGGGCAGACCTCACCTGTCTGTGTACCCTAGTCTTTTTAGTTTCATCCACGTTGATTTTCTTTCCCACCTGGTTTAACAAACCACCCCAGGACATGGCCTTTTTCCTTGTCACTGAATCAGCTGGATTTCAAGGGTTTATCCATTGTCTCAGATAAGCTATTGATACCTGCTCAAAGCAATCAACTAACCCAATCTTGGTATTTACGAACCGACTTATATAGTCTTTTAACGACTCATTTGGTTCTTGGGCACAATAGATGATAGTATCTCCATTGCATTTAACCTCCTTATTCCTCACAAACTGGCTTCGGAAGGCAACCCAAAATGTGTCAAAGTTCCTGATACAACCCTGAGGCAAACTGTTGTACCATTTTAGAGAACTTCCCGTAAAAGATTGGGAGAAGGCCCTACATAGAAGTTTGTCATCGTCATCAAAATTCATCATAATTTTTTTGATCTGTTCCAGATGGTTGTCCGGGTCTTTGCTTCCATCGTATTTCTCCATTTTAGTATTGTCAAACCTCTTAGGAAGGTTTCCAAACAGTATTTTGGTAGACAATGGCGATTACCTCGGATTCCGACTACGACTAAAGATCGTGTCTTCATTAGGTGTTGTAAAAATACCTGGCTCATTATGGAAAGCAAAATGATCAATCAGCAGCTGGTCCACATGCCTATGACTATGGTTGTGGCTGTGAGACGATCCTTTTCCCATATGCTTTTTTAATCTTCCATGTCTATCTCTCTTTCTCGAATACTTTTTAACTAGCTTTTGCTTCTTTCTAGACCTTTCTTCATCACTGCTTGATGACAAATACTCTTCAAGCTTAGCTTCGTTCGAAGAGCTACTGGAGAACTTAGAGTCTGAACTCTCCACCGGCTTAGTCCGGTGAGAATTCTTAGAGCTGACATGGGTCTTTTTCGTACTTAAATGGGTCTTTGTTGATGTATCATTTTCCCTTGGATTGTCAGTATGGTGAATGGATGACGCCTTGGACTTTTCTTTTAAACCCATATCTGCCTTTTTTATGGCCCTCAACGCTTCTATTTCAGCTCTTAACTTATCTCGTTCTTCGGTGGTGTATTCATTATTTTCCCCAACCACCTCCACCACAGGTGGTGGAATTTCTTGCTCGTTCGGATCCATCTGAACAGGTCTTTTTGCTGGTTTTGAATGCTAGATTCAGGCACCTTCTCCTCCCACTGTGGTCGCCAATTTGGTGAGGTTTATTTTGAACTGAGGGAAATTTTGTCTAGTGTTTTGGAAAGTTTATAGAGTATTAAATGTTTTAGTGTGAAGTAGTGAGAGATTTTAGTTTCCTGGTTGTATTAAATGTCCATTACCCTCATTAATGAAAGTAGTTGGGGTATTTATACCCTTAATTATGGACCCATGGGCTTTTGGGTCAAATTATAGAACCAGTTCAAGTGTAAGGACTCATTTACTTATTAAGCTGATTAGTATATAGCTTAGTCTAAAGGTGTTTAGTCATGTTTTACTTTTGTCATATCCGGATAGTTCAGTGGCAAGTTTCTGTCCGAATTGCCCTTGTCCGGAAATCTCAGTAGGCAGTGATTAAGTTATCCGGACTCATCATATATGACTAAAATAATCATTTTAGTGGTATAAAAAGAAAACTTGAATTGGCTATGGGAAAATGACATGATTTCTTACAAGAACTGCTATGGGCTTCTATGATGGTTCCAACGCCAATTTTAAGTGGTATGAAAAGGAAACTTGAATTGGCTAAGGGAAAATAACATGATTTATTACAAGAAGTACTATGGGTTTCTATGATGGTTCAAACGACAACTATAAGGAGAAAGTCATTTGATTTGGTATATGGGATGCAATATGTGGTTCCATATGAAATTGTTATACCCAATCATATGATTAAATATTATTATTCAAAGGAAAATGACGAGGATAATATTTAGTTGTTTATTTAATTCAGTAATGAGGAGATCAAGATCAAGTTATAGCTGGGCATTATCACGTATAATTTAAAACTTAAGGCAAAAATGTTTTAAGTATCAAGAAGGGGATTTGGTTCTACGATATTTCATGGAATTAATGGTAAAAATACTGGAAAATTGGTGTTGGGCTCTTCTTATGTGGGAGTCCAATTATCATATCGGCTAAGCCCAATTTGGATAACACATAGGATTTTGTTTTATGTATAAATATATATTTATACAGTGTCTTTCGGTGATGAGCATCATATTCTATAGTGCAGTTTTTTAGAGAAAAAAGTGATTCGAGGCGGAACTTTGTGCTTTCAATCGGACTGTCTCCGGTTGTCCGATCGGCTTCAATTTTGGTGAGAAGGCTCATCTATTTGTCCTCTACAATCTTTCCAGAGGGTTTTTGATTTGGAGTCATCTAAGTGTGTTTTTTGATCATCTTCTTCTAACTGCGTTTCGGGGATATTTCAATGAGTTTTCCAGATTTCGGTTCACTATCTTGTGTATTGGGGTTGTGTATGAAGTCGTCATACTTTGTGTGGTGTATACTCTAGTTTTATGTGGAGAATAGTTTTGTAACCCATCTTCTGATAGTGAATATTTGGTTGGACTCTGAAATCAGTCTCGTGGTTTTTACTTTCCAACACTAGGAAGGTTTTCCACGTAAAAATGTGTTCTGTGTTATTTGCGTTTATTTTATTCAGACTTGATATTTTGTTTGGGATCATTATCTCTATCATACTTGATACAAGAAGGAATATTTCGTTTGTGCTTCTATTTCTTGTCAAATTGGTATAAGAGCGAGTGGTTGTGTACTTGTCTTGTATCAAATATGGAGGTGAATACAAGCAGAATGGTGACGAGAAACATGTTGTTGCAGTTTCAGAGAGCTACTTCGTTGTTATTGATGATGTTGTTATGAATTCTGTGTCTGATGAAAATGGTTGGGTAGTTGACAGTGGGGCTACAATACATGCCACTTCCCGTAGAGAATTTTTCTCATCTTACACCTCTGGTGACTTTGGTTCTGCAAAGATGGGAAATAATGATTTGTCTAAAGTGGTTGGTATTGGTGATGTTTATCTAGAAACAAGCATGGTTGTAAGATTGATTTTGAAGGGTGTTAAACATATACCCGATCTTCGATTGAATTTGATCTCTACAGGGAAGCTAGATGATGAAGGTTATTGCAGTATTTTTGCGAATGGGCAGTGGAAACTTACTAAGGGGTCGTTGGTTGTGGCAAGAGGACAAAAATATTCAGCCCTTTACATCATGTCTGCAAGGGTGTCTGCTGAGAAAATCAATGTTGTTAATGATGAATCAATGGTTGATTTGTGGCATAAAAGACTCAGTCACATTAGCGAAAAAGGATTAGATATTCTGAGGAAGAAACAATACATTCGTGGGATACACAAAGCTCATTTAAAGAAATGCGTACATTGTTTGGCTGGAAAGTAGAATAGAGTATCTTTCAAGAGCTCGGCTCCTTCAAGAAAACCAAGTTTGCTTGATTTGGTACATACTGATGTTTGTGGTCCTTTTAAAACGAGAACACTTAGTGGTTGTTTGTACTTTGTTACTTTTGTTGATGATCATTCCACGAAAGTTTGGGCTTACACTTTGAAAACAAAAGATCAAGTGTTAGATGTCTTTAAGCAGTTTCAAGCTTCAGTTGAGAGACAGACTGGGAAACAATTGAAGTGTGTTAGAAGTGATAATGGGGGATAATACATTGGTCCTTTTGATGATTATTGTAGGCAGCAAGGTATTCGGCATCAAAAGACACCTCCCAAGACCCCTCAATTGAATGGCGTAGCTGAGAGACTAAACCGAACATTAATTGAAAGGGTAAGATGTCTTCTTTCATAATCACAACTCCCTAAATACTTTTGGGGTGAAGCTTTGAATACAGTGGTACATGTCTTGAATCTTAGTCCTTCTGTACCTTTAGATAGAGATATCCCAAATAGAGTTTGGACAGGTAAATATGTTTCTTATGATCATTTGCGTGTCTTTAGGTGCAAAGCTTATGTGCATATTCCTAAAGATAAAAGATCTAAACTCAATTCGAAGACAAGACAGTGTGTATTCTTTGGTTATGGTCTTGATGAAATCTGCTACATATTTCATGATCCAATTAATAAGAAGCTTATTAGGAGCAGAGATGTCGTGTTTATAGAATATCATATAGTTCATGATATTTATAAGAGTCAAAATTCAGTGCCTATGTCTCAAAATAACTTGGTAGATTTGGGGCATATTCCGCTTGCACATACTCCTACAGAAGTTGAAGAAAAATCGGATGGTGACTCACCTGCTTCTAGAGGTTCACATATTTTTTATACTGGTGATCATGATAATGATTTCGTGGATGAACAAGTGAATGAAGAAGATGTTGAACAATTTTAAGTTCCAACGCGGAGATCTACTAGAGATAGACAACCCTCTACTAGATATCCTTATGATCAATATATTTTGTTAACCAATGCAGGTGAGCCTGAGTGTTATGATGAGGTTATTAGTGGTGTATGTAAAAATCAATGGATTGAAGCGATGAATGAAGAGATGCAATCACTTCATGAGAATCATACATTTGAGTTAGTGAAGATACCTGAAGGGAGAAAAGCCTTGAGTAACAAGTGGGTGTATAGGCTGAAGCAAGATGATAGTTCTCTGCAATCTCGGTACAAAGCAAGATTGGTAGTCAAAGGATTTGGTCAGAAAAAAAGGTATTCATTTTGATGAAATATTTTCTCCAGTTGTAAAAATATCTTCTATTCGTGTGGTTTCAGGCATTGCGGCGAGTCTAGACTTGGAAATTGAGAAAATAGATGTAAAAACAGCATTCATGCATGGTGACTTGGAAAAATAGATTTTTATGAAACAACGTGAAGGTTTTGTGGTTGAAGGAAAAGAAGATTATGTGTGCAGACTGAAAAAGAGTCTATATGGTTTGAAGCAAGCTCTGAGGCAGTGGTATAAGAAGTTCATGTTAGTTATGGAGGAGCAGGACTACAAGAAGACTTCTTCTGATAATTGTGTATTTGTGAAGAAATTTTCCGATGCCGATTTTATTGTTCTCTTACTTTACGTGGATGATATGTTTGTTGTTGGGAAGAATACTTCGCGGATTGATTTTTTGAAGAAACAGTTAAGTAAGTCTTTCGCAATGAAAGTTTTAGGTCCAGCAAAGCAGATTCTTGGCATTCGAATTACTAGAGATAGAGACTTGAAGAAGTTGTTCTTATCACAAGAAAAATAGATTAAGAAAATTCTTCAGAAGTTTAATATGGACAAAGCTAAAATGGTTAGCTCACCACTTTCCGGTCACTTCAAGTTAAGCAAGAAACAATGTCCTTCAACTAATGAAGAAAAGAGAGACATGGCTAATATTCCATATGCATCTGCAGTTAGAAGTCTCATGTATTTCATGGTATGTACTCGTCCTGACTTAGCTCATAATGTTTGTGTTGTGAGCAGATTTTTGTCAAACCCAGGTAGAGAGCATTGGGAAGCCGTGAAATGGATTATGAGGTATCTGCGAGGAACCTCTAATTTGAAGCTCAGTTTTGGGATGCATAAACTTGAGTTGTTGGCTTATTCTGATTGTGACTTGGCTAGAGATGTCGATACTCGCAAGTCTACTTCTGGATATTTGATTAACTTTTGTGGTGGCGCTGTTTCATGGAAATCAAGACTACAAAAGTGTATTGCCCTTTCAACGACAGAAGCTGAATTTATTACAGTAACAGAAGCGAGTAAAGAGCTACTATGGATGAAGAAGTTCTTGAAAGAACTTGGATTTAAGCAACACAGGTATGTACAGTTATGTGATAATCATAGTGTTATTCATCTCGTGAAGAATGCATCATTTCACTCAAAGTCGAAACATATTGATGTGAGATATCATTGGATTCGAGATATTCTTGATGCTAAACTAATGGAGGTTCATAAAGTTCATACAGATGATAATGGGTCTGACATGATGACAAAGGCTTTTCCTAGGGGAAAGCTTGAACATTGTAGATTGATCGTCGGGATTGCGAATCCTCCCACATAGTTGTGAGGGGGAGATTTGTTGGGCTCTTCCTATGTGGGAGTACAATTATCATATGGGTTAAGCCCAATTTGGATAACACATAGGATTTTGTTTTATGTATAAATATATATTTATACAGTGTCTTTTGGTGATGAGCATCATATTCTATAGTGCAGTTTTTGAGAGAAAAAGGTGATTCGAGGTGGAACTTTGTGCTTTCAATCGGACTGTCTCCGGTTGTCCGATCGGCTTCAATTTTGGTGATAAGGCTCATCTATTTGTCCTCTACAATCTGTCCATAAGGTTTTTGATTTGGAGTCATCTAAGTGTGTTTTCGATCATCTTCTTCTAACTGCGTTTCGGGGATATTTTAGTGAGTTTTCTGATTTTGGTTCACTATCTAGTGTATTGGGGTTGTTTATGAAGTTGTCATACTTTGTGTGGTGTATACTCTAGTTCATAGGCAGAGCTAGGTGGGTGTCTGTGGGGTCCCAGGAACCCACCCAATTCCTAAACTATATTGTTTAGTACCAACATAAAAGAAAACAACCATCTATCTCTGTGGCAAAATCAAGCTGAGGAACCCACAACATCTAGGTTTGGATACCTCTAAACCTCTTATTTATTTATTTTTGGTCCTATACCCTCCTACTCCTAAATTATTTATTTTTGGTCCTATACCCTCCTACTCCTAAATTATTTATTTTTGGTCTTATACCTTCATACTCCTAAAATATAGGATAGTACTTTATATTATTTTTTATATATATAATATCAATTTATATTATTTTTGTATATATATAGATTAAATCCTAACTACAAAATATACTATTTTCTTTCTACTATCATTTAGAAAATTCTAACAACAAGCTGTAAATTGTTTTTTTGTTTTCTTCTAATTTTGAGCATCAAACACTAAGGAATTTATTATGTTTTATGTTATTAATTCTCAAAATTGAAGTTTTGCTACATGTCTTATGTTATTATTTACTAGTTATAAAGATTTAGTTTAAATTTATTGTTGATTGAGTTTTTTTTTATGATTGTCATTATCGGATGCATAGATATTTTAAACCAACTCCTAAATATAAAGGAGCAAATACAAATGTCATCTTGTAACAACTTTAGTGTTGACATTCCTGGCATGGAGGCACAATATGTGAAAGATATGAAATCTAGGCGTTTAGCTCATGTTGTTTCTAACACTACAAGTTCGATTGCTTCATGAATATTTTAGATATGCAATTAAAAGAGTTGAATGAGAGGTTTAATATGGAAAACACTGAGTTGTTGAAATACGTTGCATGCTTGAGTCATTGCTCTTCATTTAAAGCTTTTGATAGTAAATTATTATTGAAAATAACAAGAATGTACCCAATTGAGTTTTCTGATGTTGATGATGAAGTTTCGAAAAAGCAATTTAAGTGTTATATTAGGAGTGTGAGCAAAGATGCTAGATTTTCCAATTTGAAAGGACTTGCAAAACTTTTTAGGATTATTGTGAATACAAAAAAGCATAGAATCTTCAATTGAGTTTATGAACTTTTGAAGCTGGATTTACGTTTACCCGTAGCAACGGTCAGTGTTGAGCGAGTTTACTCATGAATGAATTATGTGAAGAATGAGTTGAGAAATAGAATGAGCGATCCATAGCTTAATGATTGTCTGATAACATTTGTGGAAAAAGAGGTATTTACCACGATTAGTAACACATCTATCCTTCAACATTTTCAAACTATGAGTAGGAGGAAAGTACAAGTAGAATTAACTTAGATTTATGTTTTTATTTTAGTTTTTCCTAACCACATTTTAGTTATTTATGTAACGTATATTATGTCTTGACACCGACAATCCAATATTTTAAACTTCAATATAAACCATTTGTTATAACCATTTTTTATTTTATTTTGATTTATTTTGATATATATATATATATATATATATATATATATGCTCTTTCGACAATAAATAAAGTCCAGGACACCACAATGTTCCGATCCTGGCTACGCCACTGCTCTAATTTTATCTAGAGAATAGTTTGTAACCCATCTTCTGATAGTGAATATTTGGTTGGACTCCGAAATCAGTCCCGTGGTTTTTACTTCCTACACTGGGAAGGTTTTCCACGTAAAAAAGTGTTATGTGTTGTTTGCGTTTATTTTATTCCGACTTGATATTTTGTTTGGGATCGTTATCTCTATCATACTTGATACAAGAAGGAATATTTCGTTTGTGCTTCTATTTCTTGTCAATTGGTACCAAAGTTGGGAAGTTCTGTGATAGTAGTATCTAAGGGGTATCATGGTGCATATGGATTGATTAATTTAAAAATACAATTCGTTTAAATATTTTTGGAATGTTCGTCATTTGAAAATTTATCTTCATTAATGAAAATGAGGTTGATGTGCTCTTTTTCCCCTTTGTTGGCACAAATGGGTTACGTAATGAGGTATCACTAAAACAAGTTTCTAATATAAAAAAATCCATTTAAAGTATGATAAATATATCATTAAAGAGTAACGAGGTATCATTAAAACTAGTTTTTAATATAAAAAAATCCATTTAAAGTATGATAAATATATCACTAAAGAAAAACAAAGTACATATTATTAAGATTTTTAATGACGCATTGTCAAAATATGGTTTAAGTAATTCATTAACAAATACTATCTAGAAGATGTTATAATTAAATTGTCACTTAAATAAATATCAAATAGATATAAATATGAATTAAAATAAAGGTAGAAATTAATTTAAGATACATAACTACGAAGGATATTAATCAAATATGCTTTAAACCAAATAATTATATCAGAAATGACATTATAAGATAATAAGCTAAGTAAATGCATAAATTAAACATGGTTTACAAGTCAAGCCTTTGAGATTACAATTTCTCATATTGTAGCATGACTACTATATTAAATTGCGAACATGACTATAACGCAAACCTTTGAGGCTACGCAATTGGTCATAATGTGTCCTAACTACTATATCAAATTATGAACATGGCTAAAAACCAAACACACAAGGTTACGTAATTTCTTATATTGTGGTATGACTAATGTCAAATCACGAATATAGCTATACAATTGTTCATACTCTGACTTGACTATATATCAAGCGCTAATAATTTTTATTAAGACATAGAGCCTATAACATGCTAGATGTTACAAGTATAATGACGAGCTTCATATATATATATATATATATATATATATATATAATAAAATGTAATATTGCAACTAAATTATATAATAAATGTATATTACATATTAATAATTATTATGCAAAAACTTTATTTGATACCACTTAAATGAGTCATATCACAGCGACGACTCATTTTAACATTCTTCTTGGTATGGATTGACTGAGTAATTTACATTTTATTCTATATTGCCATATTAAAATTATCTATTTTCTATTCATGAGAAGAAAGTACGGTTATTTTGTTATAACTCAAAACAAAGTTCATTAATAATATGTTTTCTTAACAAACTATACGAAATTCTTTAATATATCAGATTTCAATAGTGTGTGAATTTGAAAATGTATTCATAGTTATACTTAATTTATCCTAAACCACAAAATTTATTTTATATCAATATACCTCATATAACTATGATTACTAAAAAATACCATGTTAGATGACACAAAAAATATAAAAACTGAAAAATCAAATATAACAGCTAGAGAATAAGGATTTATAAGACCATGTGTATCATTGTGATATTTGTAAAGAATTAAAACATGTATCTAATTATTTCTATTGATCATCAAGAACTTAACAAAGTTACTATCAAAAATAAATATCATTTGTCTAGAATTGATGATATTATCGATTATCATTAATGAGCAAACGTATTTTCGAAAAATGACTTAAGATCGTGGTATAATGGATAATTGATAAATAAATATGATATATCCAAAATAACTTTAAGAACATGATAATGCAATTGCAAAATTTTAGTAGTTTTGTTTTGAAGGATAAATATACAAACAATTTTTTTGAAGTTAATAAACAAAAAAAATTGTCATTTGTTTATTATGGCTTCATTGTTGATATGTTGATTTATTTAAAAATAAAGAAGAGCACAAAAATATTTGAAACTCACACTACAAATGTTACCATATATCAATTACATATAAATTTAAAAAATTGTGATTTATCTTTAAACATGGTGAAAATTGTAGAGCATAAAATTATCATAAACGATATATATATTTTATAAAGTTAAAATTGTTTTAAAATGAATTCAATATTGACATAAATTCAGTATTTCCTTGGACTAGTTGGATATCATATAATATTTATATGAGGATTGATGTGGGTTGTTGGGACATTTTTTAAATTTCCATGAAAATGTACAAAGATTAATATTAATATATATATATATATATATATATATATATATATATATATATAATGGTTAGTGTAAGCAAACATTAATTTTTTTTAAAAAAAGTTGAAAACTGCACTAATTCTTACAATTATCTAATGATGAGAGAGTTTATAATTTGTACTGATGCATCCTATAACGGATTATGTTGGGTTTTGATAAAAATCACAAGAAAAGCTATTCAACCACAATTTAGAACTAATGGTTGTAGTTTTTTTTCTCTAAATTTGAAAACACTATTTACATAGAAATTTAATGTATTTTTTTACCATACAATTTAAAATATTTTTTAAAAAAATGGTAAACACGAGACAACAATTATGGATGCAAAAGACTATAATTTCACCTTTTAATATCATCTTGATGTTTTTTAATCGTCTAAGAAATGATTTTTCAATAACATACACCTAAGATGTTAGACGAATTTAATATTACAATAGTAAATCCTTCATAAATTGTTCACTTGTTTTAACCTATTAATTTAATCAACCTTAGTTTCTGAGTATATGAATGCACAAATAAAATATAACAAACAGAAGTGAACACTTAAATAATAGTTAGAATAGGAAAAAATAAGCAAAAATATGTTAGTTTCAAAAGATTATATGTTCAAAATATAAAAGATTTAAAAGTAGTATATAGACCAAGATCTTCCGTCTCATAAATTATGAAAATGTATAAAAAAAAAATGAAAATACACTTTTGGTGAAAAGTAAAAAAAATATCTAAAAATTTGTTGCATATGTCTTACTTGTCAACAAATTAAAGTAGACCAACAAATATTTAAATACTCTCATAACTCTATAAACATTGAGGATGAGCAAAAACTTAAAAAAAAAATAAAACGGACCGCCGACCAAACCAAATCAAAAATTATCGGTTTGGTCGGTTTAAAAATAATAATATTTGGTTTCGGATTTTAAATATCAAACCGAATTAAATTCAGCAGGTTTTTGGTTCTTTCGATTTTGAAACCGAATAAAACCAAAACCGACCGAATATTATATATAATTGTATACCACCACTATCATTTATTAATCACTTGGTCAAGTCGTCCTAGATGCCTAGACCACTTAATCTATAGTAAGTCGTGAGTTCAAACCCCACATACAACTTTCGTAAAAACTCCACTCAACTTTTATACATGATTAGGATACACAATTTACTTTTAATTTAAAGGGAAATATCACTTGGTCAAAGTACTGTTTTCCATCCTCAAAACGATTCTTAAGCGGATCAATAAAACTTTGAAAGACATGCTACAAGATTTGTATCCTTGCATACCAGGATTTTTGCATACAATTGTAAACATCGATACCACACATTATAAAGCTTTTTACGGTATACCATGTAAATCAGCAATTTATTATGCATAGTCATATAAAAAAAATCATTGGACCTGCTTTAGCTTATGAGACAATAAAAAAATATAAATGATTGGGGAGCAATTTTGTACAAATCAAGATCGCTAGAAGAATTGCGTTGATAAACGAAGAAAATATCCAGAATTTGAAATTGGCAAAGTACTTTATAAAATATTATCCACATGCATACTCATACGTTAAACAACTATCACCAAAGTACATCAAACCATTTGCTGTTTTGTTTTAGATTAGAAAAATTACATGGCCTTGCCACTTAGTAATTTATTTGGTATATATGACATGTTCCACGGTTTATGTCATGCCCCGACCCAATACACTAATTTAGTGATATACTAATTTTATATATTTATATAGTCATGCCGAATTGGTCTAAACCATCTACAATTTCAAAACAAACCAAATAAATTAGCTAAGTTTTCAACACTTGATTTGGAGTTCGGACGGTTGGATCCGTAGTCTAGTGTGGTTTGGAACTCCGTCAACAACTATGGACTATAGAGAGTAAGCAAGCAAGTATTGCGAGCTGAGCAGACCAATGTTGCTTATTAAGAGGCACATAGTTTTGAACCTGTTGTGATTAAGAACAAAAGTTTATTGCACACAATGATTGCTGCTGCCTAGCCTTATAGTTTTGAGGACTTTATGCAACACTCTTACAATAATATAGCCTCTCAATATTTATATGCATCCAACAGAGGCTTCAGGGTTCCTATATACTAGAGAGTCATCACCTCTTTGGATACTTATAAAAACCTAATTTATTTGAGACAGATCAATCAGTCCATACTTATTATTATTATTCGAGACCTTATTCAGAAGAAGACATCTTTTTCACGAAATCAATTATGCCAAAACCTGTGCTTCCATTCTTCGAGATGACACCCTGCACCAACGAGCAATAATTCACCCGGTTAAGATTAAAAGCTTTAGCAACCAGAAAACAAACTTTTACTGACAAGAGAATATTGGAAACGAACGAACGGAAAGAGCCAAAAGTGATATTCAAAATAAACTTCTTTATCATTTGAGTTGTGCATATCGTCTTTTCACCTCATCGAATCATTTTCAATCATAAAAGCCAACCTTTTTAATGCCCAGAGGCGTTTTAGCTTTTAAGCTTTGTACTAAACAACCCTTAAGCCATCAGAGAGAGAGAGGGAGAGAGAGAGACCTTTTCTGTAAAGATAGCAGCAATAAGATCCGCAGTGGTAACATCGAAAGCTGGATTCCAAACAGAAATGCCGCTTGCAGCAATTTGTTCCCCAAGACCTCCTCGCGAGTTCAACAACTCCTTGGCAGCTCTTTCCTCTATAACAATTTGTTCTCCAGAAGTGAGATTCAAGTCTATGGATGTCAACGGTGCAGCTACATAAAATGGAATCTTATGATGCTTTGCACATAGGGCAAGGCTGTAAGTTCCAATCTTGTTGGCAGTATCACCTGCAATCATTTACATTAAATAATTACCAAATTGTTTGTACAGATTGTAATATATAAGACCAAATGGATCCCTCGTCATCAAGAAACAAAAACAAATACAAAACTTAATATGTTTATTGTACAGCCACGAATATATTAGTCTAAATATTTTTCAAAGAGACTCTTTACGCTATCTAAATTGTTTCAATACAACAGTTTATATGTTACTAAATCATCTTTCAAATAAAAGAAACATATCTCTGAATTTTATAGATTATCTCATCTTTATGATAGTAGAAAGTATATCTATACGTTTTTTTTTAACCAGACTTTAACATTATTTGTTGGAACATCAGTTTCTGTAGCAAAACTATCCATATCATATTTATTATAAAAAATAAAAAAATCTCTTGGGGATGCTATTATCATAGGCTCCTAGCACCGTTAAATATGAGATAAAAGAACAAACAACTTGGGTAGAGTACCATTTGCAGCCACACGATCAGCTCCAACAATAACAGCATCAACACGGCCATCTTTCATCAACGCTGCTGCTGCAGAGTCTGCTACGAGAGTAGCAGGTATCTTCTCATGCACCAACTCAAAAGCTGTCAGTCTAGACCCCTGCATTTCCGTCAAACAACAGAAGCATTACAGTCAAAGTATGGATAATCCTGGTATATTAGCTTTAATTTATAAACTAAAAAATTTCACACGGTACGTAGGCAAGTTGATAGCATTCTTGCTTTTCTACCCATCAGCAGTAGTGGCCTAATGTTATCTGGTAAAATCTTTAGAACTTCTCTTATAACAATTCTTAAGAGTTATATTTATCATTACGATATTAATACCAAACCTGACCTGGTAGTTTAAAGAAGTAAAGCTTCACCAAATCGTTTTGGGGGGAAAGAAAACATTATAATGAAAATTTGAGTGGACAAAGAAACTATATTTTGTGGTATAAATCAAAAAATATCAAGGAAAAGCTGGTTCATAGTTCGGAAATGAATAACAGTGGCGAACCTGATTGAATGGACGAGTTTCTGTGCAGTATGCTCTTTCTAAAACTCCTTTAGAATGAAGTGCCCGAATTACGCCAAGGGCAGTGCCATATCCAGCAGTTGCAAGACTGACACAAGTAGGTGGGGTTTCAGTCACAAGACTCACAACAAGAATATTTCAGGTTTGTTTGATGCATGAGTTATACTATAAAATAGTTTAAAACAGCAACTAAAAAAAGTTAATTACAAAAAATTGCTATAAGTTATTTCTTACATTGGAAAATCTAGTTTTTTTAATTTTAAGATCAATACATAGACAACAAAACTGAAACACGATATCAAACCAGACATATGAACCAAAAAAGCTAAGAATGCTGAATGCGTATTTGAAAAAATTAGAGTGAGAGAGAATATAATTAATTGGGAAAGTCAAAATTAAAAAAAGCCAAATAAGAAAGTAGCCAAATAAGAAAGTAGCCTTTTAGGCTTTTTTAAATATTATTTTAAGTAAAAAAAGCTTAATAGACAGCTTTTTTGCTATGTGTAAAAAGCTAGGCAAAAACAACAAGCCTTTTGTATACAAGTTATAAGCCTAAAATCCCAAACAACTATGAAAACCAACCAAATTGCTTAGAACAAACTGGTAAAGGCAAGAGATTTTAAAAATGTACCTTCCAGTGTTGCAATGAGTCAGAACAGAAAGCTTTGAGCTTTTCTTTTGATTTAGAAGAATACCCGCCCCAAAAGACCCGATAGCTTTGTTCGAAGCAACATCATCCTCAAGCATAACCTCCGAAGCTTCAATGTAAGCCTACAAAATTTAAAAGCACAATAAATTGCAACAGAAGAAAGCAGAGGATTACTTCAACTTCCACATACAAACTAATGTTACAACTAAAAGAAGTGTTAATTGATATAGTTTTCGCTATATATGTACTCCAAGAACTGCTAACATGTATGTATTACCTGAAAAACATCGCTTGGTTCTCTACTACCAGCAGCAGCCTTTAATACAACTTCTTTAAGTTTTGTTGCAGCGTCTGAAAGATTCACAGCAGTTGGTCGGCTAAGCCAGCATGAAAAACACTAATTAAATTCCAGCAGCTTAAGTATAGTGTCAATTCCAATAAGCAGAAGTTCTTCCACCTCAAAAGAATATGTGGTTCATGTTTTACTCAAATATAAGGGAACGAGTTTGTTTGTTTGGTCTAGCCTTTTTAGCGGCTAAATATATTTACAAGACCCGACTGACCGATGTTGTCCGATGTGAACAAATATAAGTACAGACAACAAATTCATGTCTGAAATCCGGGTTCAGACAAAATAATGTTGTCTCATTTTTTAATCCATGACCAGGTTCTGATTCGGATAGACCGATCTAATTCAAAACATCGAAAGTGATCAATATGGGTCATGATTTTGGGTAGGACAATCCATGTTTGTATCAAAATCACGTTTTAAATCTTCTTGAGCTGTGTTTTAACCTTATGCCGTATATTTTAACATTAAAAGTTGGGTTATGTATTGGCAATCAAACAAGCTATGACTTTTTCAAATAAGCGAAGTTATTTTATTTGGTTGATTAAAGATAGTTTTTTTAGCTAAGAAGTTAGTACTCATACAAAGCCACAAGTGTATATACCTTGATACAAGATAATCGAGCTTCTCCCCTATATAAGAAGCAGCGTCAGAAGATGTCCCATTAAAATCCTTTAAATTGAAGACTTCTACTGCCAAAGAAAGGGCTGCCGCAATGGCAATAGCAGGTGCCCCACGTACCACCATATCCTGTATTGCAGCCCTATAACATCAACCAAGACAAGCAGCTCAAATTTAAGGTATAGTAACAATAGAACACCTGAGTTAAATACAGTATGTATGTATGTATGGTGCTTCACAAAAAAATCAACAAAGAACAAAATAGTAGTACCGAAAAACTCAACAAAGATAGCAATTTTATTTCACAGACGGAAAGCTTAACACTAGCCATTCTCAAGAAAACCCAAATGGAAACAGAAACAAAAATGAAAGGTACCATCCATGTGAGGAATCAGGAATGTCCAAGTAGATAGTCTCAAGAGGAAGTTTTCTCTGTTCGAAATCAAAACCAAAATTAAAATCATATGATCAGAAGTTAGATTTTTTTTTAAATAAAGAGAGAGGTATGATAAGAGTAGGCACCTGGTCGAGTAAGTGAAGGGAACCACAGTTGTAGCGAATGGACTGGAGAGAGTTGCCCGTAGAAACAACTGGAGCCATGGATTAGACCTAATTGCCAAATAGCAAACAGTTTTTGGTAAAGATAGACGAGAGAAGTGCGATTTTAAGATGCCAACGCAAACACAATGTGGAACTGGAATAGCATGTAACAGCCCACTTAAATAATGGCATGACCCACACATATTTCATTTTGCCGTCAACTATTTTACTATGCAAAAAGTGGGTTAGAATTTTTTCTCTTACGATTTTTTATTTTATTTTATCGTATGTATTTTACTAAATTTTAGTATGATAACTTAATTCCAAACCACTTAACAAAATTTAAATGCTTGGAGTTCGGTTTTTTTAAACGGTAAAAAAAATAAGATCAATTTTTATTAGATTAATTTATAATATTTTTTAAATTTTATTTATTTATTTCGTTTAGGTCTTACGTTTAAGTTTTCTATCCGCATCTATTATCTATCATTGGAAAATTATAATTTTATACCGTTTTTCATCTATCGACATAAATTTATCTTTAATTTTAAAATCATACACCCTTTAAGATATAATTTCTAATTATAAAAATAGTGTATTTGTAAATAGCACATAAATATACAATTTTTATTTGGATTATCGTTATCCAACCAATGTAAAGTAATATGCATAAAAATGAAATTCACGAAATATTGTTATATCACTAATCAAATAATATTTTCATGGCAATGTTAATATCGTATTATTAATAATTTGTTTTTCATCTCTAAACTATTTTATAGCTCTTAATCCAATATATCTACATTGAGACGTGTGTGATTTTTGAGTTGATTCCATTTCTTATCCAAATCACGTATATTCAAGAATCTTCGAAACTAGCTGGTTTTGCAATACCAACATTATAGATCATAGTTTTTTCCTATACGTAAATTCATTAAAAATAAATGTATTATCGATACTCGGATCTATTGTTCCATTTCCTTATTCACAAAATTTTGAAAGATAATTAATTTTGTGTTTATCTAATATTTTCTTTCTAGACTTTAAACAATTGCTACCAGCAATACGAATATCTACGAGATCATGTATATTATAATCAAAATAATTTAGATCTAGATTAGACATAGTTTATATTAGTCCTCACGCATTTTGTTCTTTGGTTCACTCCCAAATTACTTTACATTAGTTGAGATATTTTTTTACTTACATATTGTATATTATTTTTAATTTAAACCATATGGACGGAACACGAAGTTTGTTCTTAAGAGTTTTATCATTAAACATATGAGTTATTTGTCGGTAAAAAAACATGATCGTTATGAAATCATACTAAATGAGTTGTTTAGGATTAAAAATTTAAAAAGATAGATGTATTGAACTGCTAAATTGACGGTTTTCAAAACAAAAAAGATATTTACAAAAATCAGAAATTATATTATTAAAATAAACAAATTAATTTTTAATAAATCTATTAAAAAAAATGTTGATAAACGGTTAAAAAAATGCGACCTTGTATCGCTATTAAGATAAAACTATATCTCGAAAAAAAGGGGAAGACGGTATCATTTTTAAATAGGACACGTTGCCACCCCGCCCATACAAGCATAAAATTGGTTAATTTAAGCGCCTGCATATTTGACGTGGGCTCCGAAACTTTAGTCCCATGTTTCAGATTCTTTCTCTCTCCTCAGTCTAATCATACAGACTCTCGTACTACTAGTACCACCACCACTGGGCTGCTAATCATTTCTCACGATTGCTTCATCAATCTCCATATCTAGGGTTTCTCTTTCTCTCTTCCATCTTCTCCTCTCAACGTAGATTGCTCGGTAAGCTCTTTTTTCTCTTCATTTTCGATTACTTGTGCTTCAGATTACGTTGATCTTACTTGATGGTAGAGACTGATATCTCGAACAGATGCATCGACATTTTGATTCGACCGCAATGTTAGCTGAGGACTACACCGAAAACCTAGCAGAAAAAGAACAGCAGTACAATTCAATACTAGGGTTTATCAAGAATTGCTCTGATGAAATAGACCATAAAAAAGAAAAATCTAAGACCATTTTAGCAGAGTTTGAGACAGAAATAAAATTGGCTAACGACCTTTTAGAACAACGTGTAAAAGAAATAGAATCGAAAGAAAAAGAGTTTCGAAATTTGGATTCACTAAGAAAGTCTGTAGATGAAAAGCTAGAAGAACTTAAGGTGAGGAAGAACCATCTTGACGCACGAGATGTGGAGTTTGGAGAGAAAGAGACGAAATTCAAATCAATGGTATCCCAAATAGAAGTAAAGGAAAACAGATTGGCATTAGAAGGTAAGCGATTTAGTACAAATGTAGCGCAAATTAAGAAACAATTTTATTTAGCGCGTACAGAGGTTGAGAAAGGCAGGACAAGTCTGAAACAAAAAGAGAGTGAGCTTAATGCTCGAGTTGCAGTGTTCAAATCGAAGGAGACCGAGTTTCATTCTCTACGGAAAGAGGTTGAAAACGAGCTGTCTAGATGTTATTGTCAGCTGAAGCAGCATCAAAAATTTCAAGGGGACTGGCAGTTGGAATCTGTGTTTGCTAGTCTTCAGGGCCGGGTCTCGAATGGACATTCGAAGATGCATGACTCGATTGCTGGGATTACCGATACTCTTATAACTGGTAGACTATCTCTCTTAATTTCCTATGCATCTCTCTTATGCTCGTGCTACCATAAGCTGAAAATTTTCTAGTCTTATGCTCTTATGTTTGGAGGTTGATGCAAATCCGACACAGGACTATTATATGAATGGTATTATGTATATATGTATTTGGTGGAAATGTGAAGATCATTTGCACTACCGCTTGATTGTTTATGTTTCATGTTTTATGTTTAGCGGGTGACACTCTCTTGATGCGCGATTATGCACATAAAATGCAAATGGAGGCCATGAAGCGGGCAGTTGAATTGGAAATGGAAATGAAAGCCACAGCTCAGAATTCAAAGGTTCTTTCTTTTCTGAACCATGTAGGTACACACCGATTGGTGAGCTATTTTAATGAAGATGAGATATTGGAACGGTTCATGATTATTTCCCGACATAAGTTAGCACCTGATATTTGCCGGTCCCTCGGTTTTGCAGATAGGGTTCATGGTAAGGTTTTCAACAGCTCTCTATGTATGATATGATATTGCTTTTGTAATAGTTTCCAAGTAGGAAGTTCTCTATATTCTTAGGCTTCATTTGGATTTGAAGGATTTTTGTGTGTGTGTTTGGTATTAAGAAAAGATTAAAAGGAAAAGAAAATAGTAATGAGAAAGTGTAGGAAGAAAGAAAAATCACATTTGATCAAAATGTTTTCAAAAATTTCAGTATAGCCTTTCAAAAATTTGGATCTAGAGCAACTTTTATCTTGAACAATTTGATCTAAACACAAATTTTCCCAAAATTTTCAATATAGTCCAGTTACATTGTTTTTTAATTTTGATTTAGCCAATTTTGTGTTTATAACTCTCAATTTAGCCTGATAGTTTTTCAAAATTCTCAATTTATTCCACATTTTTTACATATTCAATATCAGTAAAATAGCCTGAACTTTTGAAGTTTTCTTGTGCTATATTTTAATGAACCAAATAGAACCTTGCCTTTTCTTTCTCACTTTTTTCTCAAAACATTATTTCTTAAATCTTCCAAGGACGAAATAGAGCCTTAAGGAAAAATTTGTCCTAGGAAAAGGAAGGAAAAGTTCAAAGGAATCTATATATTGTTTCAACTTGAAATTTTGAGATCTTAGCACTTGATATTCATGTTGTTTTCATATGATGATAACTACGGCATCTTTGTTTCAACAGATTTCATAAGAAGTTTTATTGAAACCGAGGAGTATATACCCGCAGCTAGATTTATTTGTTCATTTGGGATGATAGACAAGTACCCACTGCTAAGTTTATTAGAACAGGAGATCGAGAAGTCGAAGAGGTCGCTCCGTAATTGCACTGAAAATAATTCACTTGCTGTACGACCGGTATATTTTTCAATTCCATTTTATTCATCGCAGATATCTTCTTTCTTTGAAAGTATATATTCAAAGGATAACCGTTTTTTTGAGTTAAAGAAAAAGATAAATATATATATATATATATATATATATATATATATATATATATATATATATTTATTTATGTTGATCTTTCAATTTGTAAAGCAAACATGATTGCACATATATAAACATTCGCGGTATTTTTACAAAGTCACAAAATTTCTCGAGACCTTTTCTGAAATTTTACGGGATTACTGAATGTATTAGACTTCAATTCCAGCACTGCTCCTCTTTATCATTGTCCCTGGTAGTGAAAATTATACTAGTAGCTCGAACAGACGCTCAAGTATTGTTGTATTAAGCTCATTTAGCTACACGAACCGAGCTTGAGCACTCCACGGTGTTTAAGCTCCTGAGCGGCTCAATTATATAAGTAATGTAATGTCATATATAGTATAGTTATGCATATGCATCTTTATAAAGTGATTATTTTATGTGCTTCATAAGACTGTATACATTAGAAGTATTATATCAGGAGACTTAGATTTGTTCTATATAAATGACTATAGATTCATACTGATAGGAGTTCTGGTTAACTGATCTTGAGCTCAAATTTTATATTTGAGCTGAGCTCATGGCCAAACATTAGATACGATAAGAGTCTGACCCTGAGCCCGAGCTTTAATGTTTCGTATCCATCCCTAATTGTCGGGATGCGTGTTAAAATGACAAATTTTGCTATGCAACTTTTGTTGTAGAGTAAAGCGGAAGACACATCCATAGCTGCACTAAAAGCCGTAATTGAATGCATTGCCGACTTTAAGCTTGAAACCAAAATTTCAGTGGAGCCGATTCGAGGACTCATTGCTGAGCTGGAAAGGCAAATGATCAACCGAAGAAAACCAGCCCAACCTACTCCAGCTGCTGTTGAAGTCCAGCCCCATGCCTTGAACAACCACATTGCCACGTTTGCCTTAAGCAACACATCAAGTTGTAACAACATGGTTCAGTCACGACCTCCGGTTCATGTCACTGGCTTTTACCCGATGGCTCACAGCAACCACACTGCCACAGCTTTATCCTTGAGCAACACATCAAGCTGTAGCAACATGGTTCAGTCACTACCTCCGTTTCACACATCAGCCACTGGCCTTTACCCAATGGCTCACTCACAAATGCAGAATGTGAACGGTATTCCTGGATTTAGTTATCAACTAGGACATGAAGGTAATGGACAGCCTTGGTTGTGTGGCACACATGGGGTTCAATCACAGATGCAGAATGGGCAAGGTGCTCTTCTGGGTTTCAGTTCTCAACTAGAACCAGCTTTCACTTACCAACAAGGACAGGAAAGTGGTGAACAACCGTGGTTAAATGCATCGGTTTTTAGACAGTAGACATTGCAACTTTTCCTTTGGAGTCTCTAAACACAGGTTGCTTAGGACTTCTTCCAGTTTTAAAGCAATGTATCCTAAAAACTAGTGCATCTAAGTCAATAGAATTGTGGTTTATTATTTACCATGGGCATATGGTATATATAAAGGAGACCTAATTTGGTACCACAAGATCTGATCTCGCTACTAATGGTCGATTAAGATGACAACTATGCAAACATCTTAGAGATCATTGAGTTCGGTGATCGTAGAGTTGATCCACTCCAATCATATACAAGAATAAAACAAATGGAGGAGCAAGAAATTACGATTCAAAATTTTAGTGGAAATATCCTTTATTTTGTTAACGCGGCTAGCACTCTCGCTACTTTTTTTTTCTCACCTAGAAAAAATTCATGAACTTGAAAAACCTATTTAATACGAGAGTTAATAAATATATATCCTACTAAAATTTTATAATCTAATCAAGCTAAGCTTTTTATCATGAACCTAAACCCAAAAAGTCTTAACATAAAAAACCTATAACCAATTTTTTCGAACCTGATTGAATCGGTCCGATAGATTTTTTTTAATCGAAAAGAAGTACAAATTTTAAAATTTATTATCCGTCATATTTTGGATGACTCGTGTGTTTATAAAATTTCCTGACGAAAAACTCAAACCCGATCCACCGGATATTCTTTAGTTATTATAGTATTAAAAAAATTAACACATGATATATTATTATTTTATCAATTATAAAATTCTATTATAATATGATTTAATATTTTAATTATTTATGTATTTATTATTTTGTTTTTATAGTTTTATCATTATTTATAGTTTGTTAGATTCAAAATTATTTAAATTAAATTATATTCAACTAATAAGGGGGAATTCCCCAAATACGAGTGAGCACGAAAAACACTGTGAGTTTAGATTATGATAAGTAATGAAAAAAAGAACAAGTTCTACGGCATTGATGAGCTCAGAGCTGGATCATATGGAAAGGTAAATACATCGAATGATGAACTCGAAGAAGTGTTGATCTCATCAACAGACTGAGCTCAACGACATATACAGTTAGTCAATGGACTGAGCTCAAGATAAGGATGAGCTCGAAGATATTGGGGAAAGAGTTGATCGACAACTGGATGAGGAACGTGAAGAGAGAAAATAACCTAAGGAGAATAAGTAGAGCGCGTATTCAGTGAGCTCGAGCTCTGCAAAACAGAACTAACCTGATTTTGTTTAAAGGAATAGTTCAGCTCGGATTAACGTACAGATTGTATTCAGCGTTGTTATGTAAACACACGTTTTGACCCATGAGTCAAATGATGTTAGTTATTTATTCCATAATTATAGGGATAACGAATATGTCAGTTATTTGTTCCATAATTATAGCGATAATGATATTAGTGGGAAGGTGGCGCTAAAAGCGTGCATGGATGTAACTACCCACTAATCTGTGTATTATGAATAGGGAAAACCTATTGACGAATAAAGTGATCTATTTTTTGACTAAAATTGTAGGCTTACTGTGGTAGAACTTGTTAGTTCCTTAACGAATTTGGCGCCGTCTGTGGGAAATCTTTAACCAATCACCAAGAATTGAGAGAGATAATTAGGAAACTAGGGAAACAACAACGCACCGGAGGAGAACCGTAAGTCGTCTCGACCCCACAATTCCTCAAGTGGTCAATCCTCTGGTACCCCAGGCAACGATGGTAACATAGGGATCTTTAATTCAGCCAGCTGTTGCTTCCAAGGAAGATGTGCATCTTCACCAAGCTGAGAATGCACTAGGGACTCGCAGAGCTGCCGAAACTGCACCGGCGAATGACTCGATGGTTCTCCAATTGGAACAACGGATCGAGAACCTTCAGGAGGAACATATGAAAATAGCGTTTGAACGAGACACTAGAGAACATGTTATGCATGCTACAATGGCAGGTATGAATGACGTTATTCATGCTCTGACTGCAATGGCACGAGTAAGACTCACCAACTATCAGGACCACAGGCAAGCAAGGACAACAGGACGAATCGTTCTTCTAAAAGAGACGACAAACAAGAAGGTGAAGGCGAGAGTGGGCGAAACAATCATAGTAGAGAACCACGTGACGAGGTCAAACAGACGTCGACCAAGCGAGCTCGGGAGGATGAGGACCTTCGATACAATCAGATCCGCCCAAAGTTATCGACTTACATATTGAAGGAATCACCATTTTCTGAAAATATCCTGGAAGCTCAACTCCCAAGGAAATTCGACCCGTTCATGATGGAAGCTTATGACGGAACAAAGGATCCATAGAGGCATCTTAAACAGTTCAGAAACATGATGATGGCTTTCAATCCTAATGATACGACGCTATGCCTGGCACTATCCATGACCCTTAAAGGTAACGCCATAAATTGGTTCAGTAGCTTTCCAAATGGATCTATCTGTGATTTTACTGGACTGTGGAAAGCATTTAAGGAGAGGTTCGTGGGTAACAAGGAGCTCAAGTGCGAGCGGGATTAGATCATGGATCTTTATCAGCGTCGAGCTGAGTCTCTTAAAAGTTATGTTAGACGATTTGTTCATGCCATGAATGTTTTTCTAGATCTAGCCGAAAACATGGCGATGGCTTCTTTGAAACGGGGGCTCGACAGAAGAGGGGAACTATATGCGGATCTCATCAAGTTCCCAACTGAGAACATGGAGGATTTACTCGCAAGAGTATATACTTTTATCAAGGTTGATGATGCCAGAAGAGGGGCGTCACCTGAACGGCGCGAGCCAGATCTCAAAGATGGTGGATCCGAATGAAAAAAGACTGAGGAGCAACCAAAAAGGGACTACAACCAAAGACCTCAGCAGCTCGATCAACCAAATAGGCGTTCACCCCACTGAGAGAGGCTATTTCAGTAATTTATGATCGCACAAAGGGGCGTACGAGGTACCAACTCCACGAACAATGAGCGTGCCTGGATTTAAGAGATCTAATCGGTATTATTGTGCATATCACCATGACCATAGACATTCGACGGATGAGTAGTGGCAATTAAGGGAAGAAATTCAACGCTTGATTGACAACGGTGAGCTAATTCAATATATCAAACGAACTCAACCAGATCGACGAGAGGAAGATCGCCCTTCGAACAACGACAAGCTAGCCACTTGAGAAGAGTCAGAAGAAAACAAACAACAATGGTTATTGACCATATCAGGGGGAATTTTGGCTACAAGACAAGTGTCTACTCAGAATCAACGAGCTAAAAATAAGTTCGACATTTACGAAATAGATGGAAATTCTTATCGAAATTATAGAGACTCAGTTACCGATCTCACCTTTAATGATGATGACCTCAGATGTGTTAGTTTACCCCATGAGGACGCCTTAACTACTCACTTGGACATTGGAGGAGTAATGGTAACTCGAGTACTGGTCGATGGAGGAAGCTCGACAAATATTATCTTCAAATGCAGCTTTAATCGCATGCAAAATGTCCCACCATACCGACCTACTCAGCGGACATTGGTAGGATACGAAGGAAAATCTTCTCAATATGTTGGGGAGGTGGAGCTGGTAGTCAAAGTCGGTCATGGAGCTACAAAGAAAGAACTGAAAATGTTATTTTTTTAATCTGCGATGCACCGAGCCCTTACCATGTAATTATAGGACGACCATGGCTATATAGGATGGAAGCAACGCCGTGCACATACAGACAATGCATTAAGTATCCAGTAGGTAGTTCGATATGAATAATTCAAGGTAGCCAAAGGACTGCACAGACTTGTTATGCAATCGCGTCAGATCTTTCTAAACCTATCCAATAACAATCAAATGGCGGGGGAGACATTGCACCATCAATGATGGATCTCACCTCTCCAGATCCAGTAGATGATCCACGAGAAAACAATGATTCAGCTACTACAGATGTTACACTAGTGGAAACAGTCATAGTTGCCAATAAAATACTTCGACTGGGAAACGAATTGTCTCCAGACTCAAAGGTACGTTTCGTAGATTTGTTAGCAAGGAATTTAGATGTGTTTGCTTGGGAAGCAGCTGGTGTTTCAGGAGTAAGTCCTACAATTATAATCCATGAAATTAGCTATCAATCCTTGTGCCAAACCTGTACGATAGAAACATAGGGCATTTTTAGCTGAGAAGCAGGCTGTCATATTAGCCGAGGTCAACAAGCTCACTCGATTGGGGAAATCCAAAAAGCAAGGTACCCGGTCTGGATAGCTAATCTGGTTTTAGTTAAAAAAAAGAACGGATAGTGGAGAATTTGTGTGGACTTTACCAATTTAAACCAAGTGTGTCCTAAAGATGTTTTCCCGTTACCAAAGATGGATAAGCTGGTCGATTCAGCTTCAGGGTGCAAATTCCTCTCTTTCATGGATGCGTATTCAGGATATAATCAGATCCGCATGCATCCGTCTGATCAAGAGCACACAGATTTTCAAACCGAGTGGGGTCTCTATTGTTATACGGTCATGCCCTTTGGGCTGAAGAATGTGGGGTCAACGTATCAAAGGCTAATCAATCACATTTTTCAAGATCATTTGGGGCAACATCTGGAGGCGTATATTGATGATATGATTATTAAAACACATGAAGAAGTGCAACACCTTAATACTTTACAGGTCGTTTTTTATTTATTACACATGTTTAATCTTAAGCTTAATCCGAAAAAATGTTCTTTTGGTGTGGCTAAAGGCAAATTCCTAGGTTATGTGGTAAGTCAACAAGGTATTGAGGCATATCCAGTTCAACTAAACGCAATTCTACAAATGGGACCACCAAATAATGTCAAAGAAGTCCAGTGTCTTACAACACGGTTAGCAGCTCTGTCAAGGTTCATCTCACGTGCTTCGGACAAGAGTCATCCATTTTTTGAAGTATTGCGGGGTGCTAAGAAGTTTGAGTGGACAGAAGAGTGTTACAGAGCTTTTGGTGATCTTAAGTAGTATCTTACATCTCCTGAGATTTTGTATGCTCCTACACCTGAAGAGCCACTATTTATGTATTTGGCAGTATTACCCTTTGCTGTTAGTTCGGTTCTCGTGCACGATCGAAAAAGAAAACAACGACCAGTATATTACACGAGCAAGACACTAACAGATGCAGAGACAAGATATATAAACCTCGAGAAGCTTGCTTTGATCTTGGTTATTGCAACTCGACGAATGAGGTCGTACTTTTAAGGGTATATTATTACGGTACAAACAACATACCCTTTACGAATAGTATTGTAAAAACCCGATGTTTCTGGCAGGTTAACCAAATTGAGCATCGAGATCGGGGAGTATGACATTCGCTTCGAGCCACGCGTGGCTATAAAAGGACAAGCAGTTGCAGACTTCGTAGCAGAGTTCAGCTCGTCCAGGGAAGAGCATGATGAGATAAAAGACGGACAATTGGTTGAGCTCGACCAATGGGTTATTGAAGTCGATGGCGCATCTTCTACAACAAGATGAGGTGCAAGTATTATAATCAGAACTCCAACCGGGGAGGAGGTCAAACAAGCGGTGCGCTTTAATTTTCCAGTAACAAATAATGCTGTAGAATATGAGGCTGCCCTTTGTGGCATGAAGTTGGCTTTGATATGTGGCGCTCGGAGTATCAAGATCAGATCTGACTCTCAGTTGGTAGTGAATCAGGCACAGAGTCTTTATGATGTTTGTCAAGATGACATCATCGAATATCTTGTGATTTTTAAGGAGTATGAATCTAAATTTACTAATGTGTTTTATGAACAAATTCCACGAAGAGATAATTCGGCAGTTGACACTTTAGCTAAGACTGCAGCTTCAGGAGACCACCCAACAATTTTTCTCCAACAACTCCCTGCGACAGAGCTAATATCAGCAGTTGCAACAATTAACTCAATCACTAATGATGACGACTAGTGGACTCAATACCTCCAATACTTAAATCAAGGAACATTGACTAAAAGTAAAAGTTATGCTCGCGCATTGCAGATTAGAGCGGCCAAGTACTGTGTTCTCGACAATATTCTATATAAGAAAAGCTCAACCAAACCTCTACTCCGTTTCCTAGACCGAGGTGAAGCTAGTTCTGTGTTGGAAGAACTATATTCAGGTGAAGTAGGGACTCATTATGGACGCCGAACATTGATTCGTCGTTTTCTTCTCAATGGGTACTATTGGCCTGAGCTAACGAGCGATGTTGAGAATCTAGTATTGCAATGTCACAAATGTTAAGAATATTCGAACATGCAGCACAGACCCAACGAGCCCATGCAGAATATTCATGTCCCATGTCTGTTCGATAAATGGGGAATAGATCTAGTAGGATCTCTGCCAATGGCCGCAGGCAAACGAAAGTTCTTCATTGTGGCAGTGGATTATTTTTCGAAATGGGTTTAGGCTAAAGCTCTGTTCAGAACACATGCTCATGAGGTATTTGATTTCATACATAATCAAATTCTAACCCGGTATGGAATTTCACGAATTATAATGACAGATAACGCCCATAAATTCCAAAATTCGATCCTTATCAATTTCTGCAAACGATATGAGATTCTTCAGCATTTCTCCACCCCTTATTACCCTCGGGAAAACGGACAGGTTGAGGTGACTAACAGAATACTATTGGAATGGCTAAAGAAGAAGTTGGAATGAGCCAAATGCAAATGGCCAGACAAGTTAGCAGAGGTCCTATGGGCGTACAGAACAACCCCTCTCTCCACAAAAGGTGATACACCATTTGCTTTGGTGTACAGAGCAGAGGTCATAATACTGAGCCATAGGATTAAACATTACAAGGAGGAGGCATATCTTATAGTTAGGTTGACATCCCTGGATCTTATAGATGAAAGATAAGATCAGGTCAGAGTCCAAGTAAAGCACTATCTAAGTCTTATGAGAGGATGTTTCAACGCTCGTTTGAAGCCACGATCATTCAAGGTGGGGAACTTAGTTTTAAAGAAGGTGTTTTAGGGTTCTGGTAGCGGAGCAGGTGGTAAGTTAGGGCCAAACTGGGAAGGCCCATATTCACTTATTTCAATAGGGCACCATGGCGCGTACAGATTAGCAGATCAGGAAGGTCGAGCACTCAAGCATCATTGGAATGTTAATCACCTAAAGTTGTATCGCCAAAATGTTGAAGATGTAAAGATGCGTTCTTTTTCCTCTCTGATGGCATGGGGAGGTTTTTTTACTGAAGCATCTAAGAACAATTTTCCGAATCTTTTCAATATAAGTTATTGATTTCGCCAGCGAATGGGTCAATGACCACGCCGTCTTTGGCTACGCAATGGACCATACTGAGTCCAAACTAAGTGTCTATAAACACGAACCTGGTTTATAAAAATAAAAATGGGACAGATTACGGACCTGGTTTAGTAATGCTCGCAGCCATCCCGACCTATTGTCATTCATACCCAAAATATTCAACAATATATTACATTCCACCAAACACTATTCATTTGTGAAAATGGATTCATAATTCAAAGTTTAGCATACCTTCGTTTCACAACATGTCAATGAATGTAATTGTTTTATGTTTTTTCAAGTACTGTTATATATTAGCTCAAACAATGTGAATTTATGATATGAATTTAGCTCATATTATACACGCCAATGTATATGATAACTACAAATTTAGATCGATTAAGTTATTATAGTTATTCTCACTTTAATATATATATATATATATATTAATCTTACTCGTTTGTTTTTGTTTTTTCATAATGTTTGACCATGCTAGTTTATGCATAAATAAAGTTTCCTACGCAAGGAATGAGTCAATATGTTTCGACGAACTCCAAATATTTTGGATAAGCTATATATCTTCATGGTCTTTATGCTTGATTGCAATTCGATATCAGTTGCGAATACATGGCCACATTCTAAAATATAAAAACTAATCAAATACGTTTTATTCTTCAAATAAATTTTGTGAACGACTATAATATTTCTGTTAATTTGCCACTTGCATAACAAGTGTGTTACGTTTGGAATTTTTTTATCAACTACATCCATCGAAATTATTCTCTATATGTGAGCATAACATTAGATAACGTGCATTTTTTTCTTTCATGAGAAACCTAAGACTATTCATCACCCAAGTGTAGTTGGTCAACTTTTATGCACCTAGAAAAATGAATGCAATACAAACATTTTATACCTCGTCATCCTGTAGGGTTTATCCATAATTAATTCCTATGTAAATATAGATTTAAGGTCAATAGATAGTGGATACCTGAAAAAAGATATGTGATAAGTTCAAACCTTTCAGTTGCAACCTCGTGTTATTGGACTTAGTTTTTTCCTTCATTTTACCCGAAAAAAACTACATGCTGGATTGACCATAAATCTCTAACACATGGTGTTTATACATTTTATTATAAAAGTATTACGTATGTTTGATAAGTTATCAGGTTTCGAATTCTTCAAACCGAGTAAAATATCTCGAGGACGTGTAACGACCAAAGATGTTATCGTAATGATCTCTTTCTCGGTTTTTTTAAATTTTCTTGCCTCATGACATCATTATAAAAACATCACAAGTGTGTGATTATGTTTTCTGCATAAAATTTACAAAGATCACAATCCAACGCTAACAGGATAAACCTTAAGTTTTAAAAGACAACCACATTTTTTGTCAATGAATATTCGTTTTAACTCTACTTGAAGATTTATATTCATATACTTTCTAGACTTCTTGCAAAAAAAAATCTATGAGTATTCTCGTGTTTTTTCATTGTCATACATATTTATACCTAACATGTTAGCCAATTCATTACCTAAACATTATATCTATTATGTAAGGACTAATTTAGTGTAATGTAAATAAGTATTGAATATGTACAAATAATCTTCCAAACTACTTGATTATACAACTTTTTTGGTTTCCTACAAAATTTAACAAAAAATATCAATTTATATTCATGACTAGCTAGATTATAAAAATGTTATACCAAAAAATGTTCTTCAAAATAAAATTAATTTTGACTCATTAGATCAGAATTAGTTTCCATATTGATCATCTGTTGAAATCATTTGTCTTCTTTGACAACTAAGTCCGACCAAATTTTTTAGAATTAGTAGTCACATTGATCACATAATCTCGACCCAACAAGTCATAGTCAATCCAACACTAACTCAAAGTAAAATTTTATTTTAGACTCAAATTAATGTTTGAGTTGTTTCAGTATTGATATCTTATCCCTCACTATTTCCAAACTATCACAATATTTGCAAATTCTTCTACAAGTAATACATTTAAAAATTTAAAAAGTCTCCTAATTTTAAAGTGAAATTAGTTTGACAAATGAGATACAATATTATGTCAAAATTAATTCCTTTTAATTCGTTTTTATCTTCTACTATTAAATTTTATATTATTTTGTTGGATTTTTTATATAATTTTTAGACATTTATATATTTTATAATCTTTTATATATAAATCTTTTGGTTAATTTTTTACAACAAAATTTCAAAATTTCCAATCTACAATTCTCTGTTTAGAAATTTTCCAAAACACTCTCAACCACAACTTGCATCTTCATGTCATCCACCAATAATAAAAAATATATTTATTATTTCATAATATTCAAAATCAAATCTTAATTGTGTATGACTAATAAAATAAAATAAAATAAAATAAATACTTTTTAAAATACAACACATTGTATGAAAACCCCATTATATTCGTCTATCTATCACTATGATTATCCATATCATGCATTATTTTATTTACAAATCTGGGTTCTTTTTTTGGTTTACTTCATTTTTTATCGATTTATATAGTTTGTATTTTGTTCGAGTTTGTTGTTTTTCTTATACGAGTGTTATTGAATCTGAATTTTGTGAGCTATATTATGGTCTATTTCTAGAGTTAGAGATGGAAAGACAAATGATTTTGTGAACAAGGTTAGAGTTTGTCTCTATAGTCAACGCTTTCTTTTTCTATAAACAAAGAAAAACATAGTCGCATGAGGGCCGCGATGAAGTTCATCGCGTGAACCCCTTCTATGGATTAATTGTTAAATAATACACTAATGTTTAAAAAAAATATTATGTTTCTGGTTACTATCCAAAAATCATACATCGATAAAATGTTTGTGAATTCTTGTTGTGATTTATCGCAAAAATATAATTGTTTTATTAGTTATTTTTTATTGTCTTCATTTGAAAATAACCAAATTCAGTAAACATTTGGATCAGCGGTGGCGGATCTAGGAATTGAAGTAAGGGGGGCTAAAATTCTCGTCGAATTTTATCTCTAACGTTACTATCAACATTTTCAATAAGTTTGCGTAGTCCTGGATCACTCACTATATATTCATTCAAATGAAATTCTACACTATCATCATTAGGTCTTGATATAGAGGCAATTAGGTCTTGATATAGAGGCAATGAGATTAGGATGAATCATATTATTATTACTCGAGCTACTTGAAGAACCAACACTATTCTTTTGTTTTTTAGCAAAATAACGCTCCTGAACCAACACTACTTGAAGATAAAATCATATGCTGACTTATTCTATGATTGAAAATAAAAACTAATTTTAAATTTTGTTACATAAAGCCAATGCAACAAAGTTTTTTTATGGATGAAGAAATTTTAAAAACTAGTAGTTTGGTCTGTGATTATTATCCAGCATTACATCATGAGAAATATTTTAGAAGTACTTTATTCAATGATCGAAGTTGTTCCACCCAAATAATTATTTACGACCAAATAACATGAAATAAATATATGTTAAGGACTATTAGACAAAACATGGAGAAATCATATTTTGAGTATGTCAACCAACAAACTAGTAGTAAGACCACACCATCTCATTTTACCCCTCTAACCCCAAAAACAATTTCAATAACCACGAGAAAATTATCAATCCAAACCAAAATAATAAACTCACCTAAAACAAACCAACCCCTGAAAACACATAAATGCCGATCTTTTTCATAAAAAAGTTATTCTATTGCGACCATATTCATACGTTTATAATTTCATATATTTTTGAGGTAACAAATATACAAAGGTGTTGTCATTATGGTTTTATCACTATTTTGGGTTATAAGAACAATGGTCGCATGTGAGTAAATGACTATCGATGAATATCTGATCGGAATTTCCTTTGTATGAAGATGTTTACAGTATTCGCAAAAGAGTAGATGTTAAATTATATACGCTCGATTGCTTTGATATAGTTTCTTAGTATAAATAAGTGGATAAAAATGCATGATATTTTTTTGTAATTGTGATCGTGTTTAAATGCATCATTTTACATTTTCTCTGAGCAGTTTGTCGATTTATTTACCTCTAAAAGGTGTTTCACCCCCTCTCATGTAAAGTAATTATTTCGTTAATGCAATAAAATTTATGAATTGAGTTATTTATTACGTTCGTAATACGATTTTGTTTATAATATTATTTATATCCATTTAGCATGTTCTCGTGTATCTGAATGGACCGCTACATGTCACTTATAAAAGTTGGCAACTACTTTGTACTATAAATAGTCAAAGTTTGATTACTTTATTATTGGAGGGGATTATAAAATGTACTTAAATTAATTTTCTACTCAATATAACTACAAAGTGACGTACATTACTAATGACTAAAATCGTCTAGTTTGTAACTTTATTTTATTGCAACTTAACTATTTTATTTTCCAAACTATGTTTTATTTCTTATCAATATTACTATTAATGACATTGTTAAAGTTTGAAACATTTAACTTTAATATTAAAACAATATAAACATAATAAAAAGTGAACGAAATTATGATAAAATAACACTTTACGAAGAGTTATATTTGTACGAGTCTATAAGTTGGGTGTATACATCAAATTCCATTTGTTTTAGTCTATTTTCAATGAATTCATCATTTTATCTTTTAAATGGGGTTAAATAATCTTGAAAATAATACATAAAAAACATATCGGATGTTTATTGTTTGACATAGTACGAGAGGCCAAAAATTCAAAAACTCAAAATTGATTTTAAATATTTCCACCTTACAAAGAATTTTTCATATCCACTTGATTCCGACATATGTTTGACTTGCTTTATACGTACATGTAGTAAATTATGTGATGACACGACGAAAATTGAAGAAGAAGCTGGTGAGTTTTATTTTGGATTGCGGGTAATTTTGTAAAGTGTTTTGAAAAGTCTATAGAGTATTAAATGTATAAGTGTAAAGTAGTGAGAGATTTGAGCTACTTGGTTATATTAAATGTTCATTACCCTCATTAATGAAAGTAGTTGGGGTATTTATACCCTTAATTAAGGCCCCATGGGCTTTTTGGGTCAAGTTATGGAACTAGGCAAGTTTAAAGACCCATTTACTTATTGAGCTGATTAGCACATAGTTTAGTTATTTTTTTACTTTTGTCCTGTCCGGATAGTTCAGTGGCAAGTTATGTCCGAATTGCCCTTGTCCGGATAACACAAGGAGTTGTGACTGAATAATCCGAACTCATCAGTAGCCCCTTTTTTAGGCCTTGTCAAAAATCTTTGGCAGGACTAAAAAATTTACTTAGTCAGTGACGATTTTTTCTGACCCACTTGTGTATCTAGCTTGAAGTTTGTCCGAACTGACTTTTTCCCAGAATTCTAAGAGTCTTCTTTTAGATTGTTGAACACGTGTCACAATCTGATTCGACCTATCAGCCGTTTTATTACCTAGATTGGCGCTCCAACTAAAAATAAAAAGTAACATATGCATTTAATTTTCCCCACGTCAGACTGCGCCGTCTCTAATCATTGCAAAACCTCTTTAACTTCTCCTAGGTATTAGTTACCTTTTTCTACTAATATATAAATACTTTTTTCATTGTTTCATTATCTTCATCACTCAAAAACCTTCTGGAGAGATTTCCACCCTCACTTTCACACTTGTTCTTGGATAGTTTTATGTTCACGACTAGAAACACTCTTGTAAAAGGAGGCTGGTTGAACTTGTCCGAGTTAGAGAAAGCTAGAAAAGTCGAAATAGAGAATCGTATCGCTGCTGGTCTCCCAGTCTCCCAGAGAAAAAAGTTTGGTGAACCATCCCAAGAAACTGACCAAGTGTCATCATCCACCAGAAACGCAAAACCTAAACAGTTGTTCAAACCAAACCTCTCACTAATCCCATCAGGCTCTTTTGTTCAGGAGTTCCAACCCTCCACTACCAAGGAAAAAGTAGTATCAAGCGTTAGAAAACCCTCCCCTACTCTAGCTATGGGCTTAGATATTGAAAAGTCCTTAGAAAAATCAACTCCACGTCGGACGACTTGTTTGGTGAAAGCCCAAGCCACTGCCTTACTGTCAAAACCCTCCAGATCGGAGGCTTCTAAGACCACATCCAAAGATAAGCTCTCCGAATCGGAGGTGTCTATACGAGCCCCACAAGATAAGCCCTCCGGATCAGAGGCATCCAAAGTAGCCTCACAAGCGAAATCCTCCGGAGCTCAGCCTAAACCGGACACCAGGCCTTTGGAAACAATAGGCGTTCATTCATCCGGACAGCATGTAGTCAGCGGCGAATCTACGTTGGGGCCCGGAGGGGCGCATGCCCCCTCTTACCTAAAATATATGTTTTATAATTTTTTTAAGGTAATAAATTATTTAAATAATATTAAAATAAAAATTCTACACCCCCTTAACTAAAATATATATTTTGTAATTTTTAAGGTAATAATTATTTAAATAATATTAAACTAACAATTCTACGCCCTTTTAACTAAAATATATATTTTATATTTTTTTAAGGTAATAACTATTTAAATAATATTAAAGTAAAAATTTAAGATAATAATTGTTTTTTAGGAATGTTTTAAATTTAATGTCTGAAATAATGGTAGAAATTTTTTACTTTAAAAACTAATATGTTGACTATTTTTAAGAAACTTTTTAGATTAAAAGTCTCAAATAAAATCTTGGATTATGGTTATTTTTAAGGAATAATTTAAGTTAGAAATCTTGAATATTTTAAAAGGAAAATTTAAGTTGATATTTATAAATGGTTGGATGTAGTCTCAAGAATCTTAATCTCTAGAATATTAGAACTTGATTGATTTTGTAAGTTTTCTCAATTTGTTTTTGCCATAATTTGTTTTGATTTAATATTTGTTTATTCTTTCTAATTAATTATATTTTATCTCTTATTTTGATTTAGAAAATGATAATGAGTTGCTGCATAAGAACGAGACTATATTTCGAGTTTCACCAATTTATTTTTTCAAGGTATGTATATTTTTTTTGTTTTCTTTTGAAATTTTATTATTATTTTGATCTTAAAACACTTGTTAATCAATATTTTTTTCGGATTTGATTTGTGGTTTAGGAAAGTGAAAATACATTTACTTAGTTTAAAGACAATATATATATATATATATATATATATATATATGGAAATATTTGTTTGCTTTTTAAATAAAATTATATATTTATATTATAAATTATGTTTAATACAAATTTGATTTTAATTTTCTATAATTTTTACATAAAATTTTGATTTTATCTATATGTATTTAAAAAATATTTTTTATATAAAAAATTGAATTTATTTCGATTCATTTCTCAAAAATATATTTTATACATATATCTTTTGAAATATATTTTATATATTAAATGATTTTGTTATATTTTTTTAAATATCTTTAAAAAATAATATATTAATATTTTCATTTATTTTTCAAAAATATTTTTTTATAACAAATTTTATTTACTTTTATCTAAATTTTAAAATATCTTTTTAAGATATTAAATTTGGTTTTGTTATATTTTATTTTATATATCTTTTAAAAATAATATATTAAGATACATTAAGATTTATTGTTAAATATATATCTATATATAATTAAACCAAAGAATAGTGTTGGTTCTTTAAGTAGCTCGAGTAATAATAATATGATTCATCCTAATCTGATTGCCTCTATATCAAGACCTAACGATGATAGTGTAGATTATTCATTTGAATGAATGAATATATAGTGGACTACGCCAACTTATTGAAAATTCTGATAGTAATGTTAGAGATAAAATTCAAGAATTCGACGAAAATTTTGGCCCCCCCTTACTTCAATTCCTAGATCCGCCACTGCATGTAGTACCAGAAGCTAATACCCTCCCATCCACAACGACTGATAAATCTTCCATAGTGATGAAAAAGTGATGGAATACAGTATTGAAGAGGCCCCCTTCGAAACTGAAACATCGGGTCAAACCGGGGATGCTGCCTCTAACAGAAAAGGCAAAGGCAAAGTAAAAGTTGGTGTGGCTCATTCGGATCTCCCGGAATGCTTGGAAAGCAAGGTAGATCTTTGCTTTAAGAATGTCAACGTTAAATATTTGTTGGCCATACAAACATAAATTATGTCTATACTCATACTGCTGAGTTGGGCCGGATCCGGACAAAGTGGGGGATCCCAGAGTCAGTGAAGGTGAGGATACCTGTCACTCCGGAGACTCCGATGGATTACAAACTTAATGAAATAGTCATCTTCGCCGAACTGCTAAACTGGGGGTTCAGGTTCCCCTTAGACCTAGAGATCGTCAGGTATTTCCACATGGTAAAGCTTTGCCCAAGCCAATTAAGTCCAAATGCTTGGTACTCTCTCCTTGCTTGCATAATGGCATCAAGGCTGTCCAAAATCCCTCTCCCTATGGAGTAATTTGTCGCTGTGGCAAGTCTATGCAAGAATCACCATATCCTATTCTACCATCATAACATGGGAAATGACTTTAAAGTGGTAGACGACTTGCTAGAGTCGGAGAAGAATTGGAGAACTCAGTTCTTATTCATCAGTGGGTCATGGGAAAATGGGAGGAAGATCAAAGCTAAAACCAACCCTAGTATGCTAACTAGTAGATGGAATAGTACGGGTAAGCTCTTCAATTTTGTTTTTCATGTTCTTCTTTTTAATTCACAAATATTCCACTCCTGAATTATTCATTACTTCTTTTTCAGTGTTGCCGAAGGAGTATACCGGATACCTGGAGGAGGGGAAAACTACATGTGCCAAACTGAATGCATGGGATGCAGAGCGTTGGGGGAATGCCTTTCACAACTGCTTTACCTCAGGCAGTATGGTGAGATCCCATCTGCAGAATACCACAGGTCGGAGAGATCTTACATGGAAGAATTGACCACACCCCCTCCTCATGGTGTCATCCTTAAACGGACATAAGAGAAATATGGTAAACTAGTCTTGCCCTCTAGAGCCAAGGCTCCCAGCAAGATGAAGGGAAAGAAAAAGAGAGCTGCAACAAAACCAGTTCGGGCTGCCACAGAAGAGACCGGTTCGGGGAACCAATGGGGGATCAATGCCGCCTTGCTCAAGGTAGTTGAAGCTGAGACTGTTAAGGAGGCACGAGAATCACAAAATCCACTAAGGCCTCCCAAAAAGGACCGAAAAAGGGGAGCAAGTAGTGATGCAAAGGTTGTCAAGAAGAAAAAGGTCACCTTAGGGGAAACATAATTCTTCTCCCTTGGGAGCTTCTACCTCCATTAGACCCAACAGACCCCATATTGGTAGAGAAGATTCCCACTGGTCTGCAATTCAGAGAAGGTACTGGAGGAGGGATTGGTGAAGTAGACATCAGTGCCCTCCATGACATTGATCTTTACTTCAACGACTCTGAGAAATATGACTTTGCTGGCCCCTTCTGTCCTTCAAGCTCTTCTAATATGTGACTTACAATGGCAAGTCCTACACTATCTCCGGAGAGAATGGTGTGGTGGCTTATTCCCTCCTGGGTCACATTCAACCAGTGCTTGATCTAGATAGGCAAGTGAAAGTCCAGTCCACCCTTATCAACACCCTGAATACTGACAAAGAGTCTTTGTCAACCAATCTCCTCAATGCTAATCAGAGCATAGAAGAATTGAAGAAAAAGCTTGAAGCACTGAGGAATGACAAGGAAGATCTATCGAAAAAGTTGGCCACTTCGGATAATGCTAGTACTGAGCTCCAAACTAAGTACTCTGGTTTGGAGAAATATATTTCAACATTAAGGGAGGACCTGAATACCAAAGATGGTGCCATCCAGACCTTTTCAGGTGAGAAGACTTCCCTAGAAGATGTTGTGTCTAAGGTAACCAAAGAGAAACAAGACTTGGAGAAGCAGCAGGAACAGAAAATTCAGACCGGCATTGATAAATACACCAATGAGGTGATAGACTCATTAGAAGCAAGGTATGCTGAGATGAAGTCTGATACGGTGCTGCTTTTCCATGAAAAGTTTCCGAAGAGGACCCTTGGTCCTTTATGGAAATATGTGGAGTACGAAGAAATCCCGTTCCACACCATGGCTGCTGGTAACAAACACAACTATAGCAGTAGAATAGACTCTACCACCGATGAAGAGGAATGAACCGGTGAGAGTTCAAGTGCCGAACTCAGATGTCCCAAGAAAGGAGGTGATGCAGGAACATTCGAAGGGAATAAGCCCTAAGTTTTTAAATATCTTTTGTGTTTTCTTAATTTGTGAACTACTAAAGTCCTTGGATGGCCAATGCAAATTTGTAATAGTATCCGGTTTGAGTCTTGATAAGTCTTTCAAAACACTTAAAGTCCTTGGATGACCAATGCATATTTTTTACTTTGGTAACATTATCCGGTTTACTTCCGGACATCCTTATCTGTCAAATTTTGCTTTGTTTCATGCTTCCTTTCAATTTTAACATCTAATGTTTAAAGAGCCCCAATTATTTTAAAATTATTTAAAGTGAGAGTGTTTAATATCTCCGATGACATGTATTTAATGGTCATCATTTAACCAGATTAATCCGATCTGTCAAAGATCCATAGTATTAAATCAAAGACTTGAAAAGAATTATAGTCAAACCACATCGAACGTTTTAAGAAGGCATCATATTTTATTGAAAATACCGGACACCTCATTTAAACCTCCCCGCGCCACCAGGGTATGAAAGAGTATGCCCCTAATATTTACATTGACTTTTAACAAGTAAATATTTACACAAATTTTATTCTAGATAACCCAAGGTGTTCAATATTCTATAGGTGCTTCAAAATTCTTCCATCTTTGTCTTGAAGCCTATATGTCCCAGGCTTAAGCTTTTCGGAGACCTCATAAGGGCCTTCCCAGTTCGGAGCCAACTTGCCGATCTGGTTTTCCTTAGTTTGTAAGAAAACCTTTCTCAAAACTTTATCTCCCGGTCGAAAATCCCTTCTCTTGATCTTGGAAGTAAATCTGCTCCTCATCAAGCCTTGATAGTGGGTTGTTCTAAGATGAGCTTTAGCCTTTCTTTCTTCTATTAAGTCTAACTGATTCCTAATTGCCATCTCATTAGCTTGTTCGGAATAGTTGTGGACCCTGTATGATGGTAGGGTTTCATCTATAGGAGTAATTGCATCCATCCTATACACCAGGGCAAAAGGAGATTCTTGAGTAGCGGCCCTATGAGTAGTTTAGTATGCCCACAATACTTCTTGCAAATAGCTTGGCCACTTCCCTACAACCCCTTCTAAATTATTTTTTAAACTGGACAAAATGGTCATGTTTGCCACTTCAACTTGGCCATTTGCTTGTGGGTGGAAAGGAGAAGAGAAGCAATGCTGAATGCCCCTGGAGATACATAAACTCTCCATATCCTTGTTATCAAATTGTGGCCCGTTATCTGTGGTTATCTTTTGTGGAACCCCAAATCTGCAACAGATGTTAGACAAGATAAATTTTATAACAACTTTTGAAGTGGTTCCTGCCAGGGGAGCTGCTTCTATCTACTTTGAGAAATAATCAGTGGCTACAATAATAGTCTTGCACCCTCCGGGCGCCATTGGTAGAGGCCCAACTAAATCCAATCCCCAACGAGCAAAATGTACTGGCTTAGAAATACACTCCATATGTACTGTTGAGATATGAATTTTGCTACTATACCTTTGGCATGAATTACACTTTTTCACTAATTCCTTAGCATCTGCCCAATAAAACTCTCCGGATTAGAACTCTGTAACCACAGTGTGCTGATCCCTCTCCATCATGTAGTTCGGATAAAACGATTTGGGATTCTTCATCCCCCAAACAACGCAGGAAAGGTCTGCTGAAATATTTTTTATAGAGAACCTCTCTTATGATAAAAAAAACCACGAGCCTTGTGTTTCATTTTCCTTCCCATAGCTTTCTCCGGAGGCAAAATCCCATCAGAGAAATATTGAAGAAGAGGAAATCTCCAATCTTTAGGTTGAACTACTTGTATACTCAAATTTTCCTCCTCTTATTTATTCTGATCTGATTGTATAGATGTGCATTCTTGTATATGAATCCAAGGGTAGGAATCAGAGTATACTACAGTTGCTAAGGAATCTGCCAGCATATTTTCTGATCTTGGAATATGCTCATAACAAACATTTTTGAAATTAGCTTCCACTTCTTTAAGGACGAATAAGTATTTGATCAGATGTTCCTTTTTGGCATCAGACTGACCTTGAGCATGGTGGATAGGGAGGTGAGAATCACTCATCAATTTAACTCTTTTAGCCCCACATAGAATAGCTAACTTAAGACCAGCTATAGCTGCTTCATATTCAGACTCATTGTTAGAGGCCCTGAACCTAAAGCATATAGCCTGATATAGTTTATCATCATATGGAGAGGTTAAGAAAATTCCAGCCCCACAACCCATTGTGCTTGATCCACCCTCTGTCCGAACAACCCACTCTTTTTTAGTTTTCTCCTCTGAAGCTTGTTTAGAACTTATGTTCGAATGAAACTCTACCAAGAAATCAGCAACAGATTGAGCTTTGATAGCAGTTCGTGGGTCAAAATCAATATCATAATCACCCAACTCCACTGACCACTTGGTCATCCAGCTTGATGTCTGCTTTCTGAAGAATATTCTTCAAGGGAAAAGATGTTCAAATGATGATGGAATGAGACTAAAAATACGGCCTTATTTTTCTGGCAGCAATCACTAAGGCTAGTGCCAACTTTTCAAGCTTTAGGTACCTTTTTTCAGCATCTATCAGACTTTTTCTTATGTAGTACACCGGACGAGGATAATTGTCCACCTCCCTTACTAGCACTACACTTATAGCACATTCTGACACAGCCAAATATACATAAAGTGTTTCTCCTTCAACAGGCTTAAAAAGGGTTTTGGATGAAGACAAGTGCTTCTTTATTTCATCAAAATTATGGTTGCGTTGTGGAGACTAGTTGAAGTTTTTAGCACCTTTCAAGGTCTGAAAGAACGGGGCACATTTGTCCGAAGACCTTGAAATAAAACGATTCAAAGCAGCCAATCTTTCTGCCAGCCTGTGGACTTCTTTAATATTTCAAGGGGGTTCATTTTTAATAGAGCATCGAGCTGATCAGGATCAGGCTATATCCCTTTTTCACTTATCACATAACCCAAAAAAATTCCGGACTGTACCCCAAACACATATTTTTCTGGATTCAACTTTAAATTAACCTTTGTCAAGTTGGCAAAAGTTTCTTGAAGATCAGTTAAGTGAAATTCTTCTTCTAAGCTTTTAACCATCATATCATCGATGCATACTTCCATATTTATACCAATCTGATCAGCAAATGTTTTGTTCACCAACCTTTGATAAGTAGCCCCATCATTTTTCAACCCAAAAGGCATCACCTTGTAATAATGAAGACCCCTATCTCTAACAAAGGTAGTATGATCTTGGTCCTTCGGATCCACCTGTATCTATTTGTACCCAGAGAAGGCATCCATGAAAGATAATAACTTGTTTCCAGATGTTGAGTCCACCAAATGATCTATTTGAGGGACTTGATATAGATCTTTTGGGCAAGCTCTGTTGAGGTCAGTAAAATCGATACACATACGCTATTATCCATTCTTTTTCTTAACTAACATTGGATTGACAGTCCATAAAGGACACTGAGACTCCTTTATTTGCCCCATCTTGGTAAGGCGGTCGACTTCTTGGACTATTACATAAGCTTTCTCCTTAGAAAAAGTTTTTTTTTGTACAACATGTGCAATATCACTCCGGATGGACAGCTTGTGTGATATAATACTTGCATGGCCTCCGGTCACATCAGCATTACACCAAGAAAAAACATGTTGGTGATCTGCCCCAAAAGGACAATAACTTTATCTTTAACTCTGGCGCCATCTTGGAGCCAATTTTAACACTTCTACCTTTTGCCAGAGAGTGGGTTTAAACTTCTTCAACTGGTATCAAAACACCAGGGGTCTCTCTGGGGTCATCAATTTTACCCTCACCCCAGAAGGCCCCAATAACTGCTAATATTCATTAGCCCAGACTGCTCCCAAAGTTTTAGGAGCTAATGCAGTTGCATAACATTCCCTTGCTATCTTTTAGATACTCCATACAACTCCCACTTGCCCTTAAAGCGCATACTTCAAATATTGGTGGACTGTTGAGGCCAAATCATGCATTCTAGAGAGTCAAGACCTCCCAAATATTGCATTGTATCATGTGGGGCAGTCTACCACAACGAACAATACTCTGACCATCTTCTTGAAAAGGCCTTTTCCAAACAGTACCTCATCCTCAAATTCTCCGATTACGTCCGCAGAACTCCCTGTGAAGCCCACAATTGATCAGTTCGAACGCTGAATTATGACCAGATTTTTCATCTGCTTATAAGAACTTAAAAAGAGGATGTTTGTCGAACTACATGTATATACCAGAATTCGTATGATATTATTGCCTCCAATAGAAGCTCCTATCACTACAACATCCTCATGAGATGCAACTATATTTCTTAAATCATCTTCATAAAAAACAATGAAAGGAAAAAAGATTTGGGACTGATAAGAAGAAATTCCTCCCTCTAACTGAGTGGTCAGAGTGTGAACATGCCTCTTACTTGAAGAAGGAGTCGGCGCAGTCATGGTATCCCCTCCAAATATAGTAAGTGATTCAAAAAATCTTATGAGTCCGGACACCGTCTTAGTTTGTTCTGCTACGACCCCTACTTTATTTCGGATTGGATCAGGATCCAAGTACTCCGAATCAACATCAAATCTTCCAAGGATCACCATTGCCCCTTATGGAGTAGATGTTCCCGCATTGTTCGTTGGGCCAGTTCGGGGAGCATTGTCAGGCATGTTTCCACTCCTTCTTTTGACATAAGCCCCCAGCTTGCCTCTTTCGATGACATTTTGCACCTCTTGCTTTAAAACGATGCAGTCTTCGGTGTTATGGGCAATATCATGATGATACTGGAAAAAACAAGTATTACGACTTTCCCTAGGAGATTGGAGTGCTGCTGGTTTCTAGAAATGAACCTCATCTTTAGTCTTGTCATAAATGGTTGCCACATTTTCTTTTAACTCTGCAAACCACTCTGGTTTGACCCATGAACCTCGTTTATTCCTGAACTGTTGGCTCTGAGCTGGATTTGGGTGGGATTGAGTCTGTTTGGCCTTGTTGGACCCCTATCCGGTTTCTTTGGCCTTGTATTTGGACTGGTTTTGGTTTGGAGCTGTTGGGGCAGACCTCACCTGTCTGTGTCCATAGTTTTCTTAGTTTCATCCACGTTGATTTACTTTCCCACCTGGTTTAATAAACCACCCCAGTTCATGGCCTTCTTCCTTGTCACTGAATCAACTAGATTCCCATGGATTAACCTTGTCTCAAAGAAGCTATTGTTACTTGCTCAAAGAAATCAGCTAACCCATTTTTGGTATTTACAAACTGACTTATATAGTCTTTTAATGACTCATTTGGTTCTTGGGCACAATGGATGATAGTATCTCCATTGCCCTTAACCTTTTTACTCCTTACAAATTGCCTTCGGAAGGTAACCCAAAATGTGTCAAAGTTTCTGATACAACCCTGAGGTAAACTGTTGTACCATTTCAGAGCACTTCCCGTAAAAGATTGGGAGAAGACCCTACATAGAAGTTTGTCATCGTCATCAAAATTCATCATGAAGTTCTTGAACTAATCCATATGATTGTCCGGATCTTTACTCCCATCATACTTCTCCATTTTAGTACTATCAAACCTCTTGGGGAGGTTTCCGGACAAGATCTTGGCAGACAATGGTGATTGTCTCCAATTCCTGCTACGACTAAAGACTGTGTCTTTATTTGGTGTTGCAAAAATACCTGGTTCATCATAGAAAGTAAAAGGATCAATCAGCAGCTGATCCACATTCCTGTGACTATGACTATGAGATGACCCTTTGCCCAAATGCTTTTTAAGTCTCTCATGCCTATCTCTCTTTCTTGAATATTTCTTAACTAGCTTTTGCTTTTTTATGGACCTCCCATCATCACTACTTGATGACAAATACTCTTCAAGCTCAGCCTCGTTCGAAGAGCTACTGAAGGACTCAGAATCTGAAATTTCCACCGACTTAGTCCGGTGAGACTTCTTAGAACTGACATAGGTATTTTTTATACTTAAATGAGTCTTTGCCGATGGATCGTTCTCCCTCGGATTGTCAGTATGATGAACAGCTAACGCCTTTGACTTTTACTTCAAACCTATTTCTTCCTTTTTAATAGCCCTTAATGCATCTATTTCCGCCCTCAACTTGTCATATTCCTCGGTGGTATACTCACTGTTTTCCCCAACAACCTCCACCAGAGGTGGTGTAACTGCTTGCTCGTTCGGATCCATCCGGACAAGTCTTTTTTATTGGTTTTGAATGCAAGATTCAGACACATTTTGCTTCCACTGTGATCGCCAATTTGGTGAGGTTTATTTTGGATTGAAGGTAATTTTGTAAAGTGTTTTGGAAAGTATGTAGAGTATTAAATTTATAAGTGTAAAGTAGTGAGAGATTTGAGCTGCTTGGTTGTATTAAATGTTCATTACCCTCATTAATGAAAGTAGTTGGGGGTATTTATACCCTTAATTAAGGACCCATAGGCTTTTTGAGTCAAATTATAGAACCGGGTCAAGTTTAAGGACCCATTTACTTATTAAGCTGATTAGCACATAACTTAGTCAAAAAAGTGTTTAGTTATTTTTTTACTTTCGTCTTGTCCGGATAGTTCAGTGGCAAGTTATGTCCGAATTGAACTTGTCCGAATAACACATGGAGCTGTGACTGAATAATCCGAACTCATTAGAAGCAACGATAGATGAAACCCTAATTTAAGGGTAGCATGATGAAACCCTAATTTAAGGGTAACAAAGAATGAAATTTTCAATGATAAAAAATATATTATTCGAAAAACTTAAAATAATTTAAGGCATATGATACTTTATGCTTCTCAAAACCCTAAATTATAATACAAGGAAATAAAATAAATGTTTTAAAATAAAATAAAATAAAATAAAATCTTAATATAATTAGATTTGATTTAAATACATAAGATATTTGAATAAAGTAAAATTAAATTAAATAGGTTTTTGTTTGGACTTTCTCGGCTACATCATCCTCCCCTGGTTGATAAGAATTCGTCATCGAATTCACAGCACCATCACCATCACCAACCAAAATTAATTAATTTTATTTTTTTCAATTGTTACATTGGAAATTATAATTGTTGACCTTATCGGAATAAAAATAAATTCTTCTCGAGTGTTCCTTATTCAAAATCATATTGAAGCCATCAAATTGATGATATTTTTTGGTTTCGAAAGCTTTCATAGCCTGAAAACAACACCCCATGTCCAGTTGATGAAAAAAAATTGGTTTCCAAAACCTCTTTATATCCTGAGATAGCATCTCGATAAGAATTTTTTACCTTGATCCGATGATTGGTAGCCAATTTAAACTCCTACAGTAACTTGTTAATACGATCATCACTAAAACGGTTGGTATGCCCCCTCATACTCAAACGATCTTCCCGATCTTCATGACCATGTGTGTTGTTCTCTTCTTTAAACCTTGAATCAGGATAGTCAGACTTTAGAAACATACTTTCCCATAGCATGAACTGAGGCTGTGATACCAAAATGATGACACGACAGAAATTGAAGAAGAAACACCGATAGATGAAACCCTAATTTAAGGGTAACATGATGAAACCCTAATCTAAGGGTAACAAAGAATGAAATATTCAGTGATAAAAAATATATTATTCCAAAAACTTAAAATAATTTAAGGCATATGAGGCTTTATTTAAGATCTTCTCAAAACCCTAAATTATAATAAAAGGAAATAAAATAAATGTTTTAAAATAAAATAAAATCAGATCTTAATATAATTAGATTTGATATGAATAAATAAGATATTTGAATAAAATAAAATAAAATTAAAGAGGTTTTTGTTTGGACTTTCTAGGCTACATAATTATGTCTATTACTTCATAAACAATATATTTCTTTTGTTTGTAATTGTTTATTTCATTATGCCAACCGTTCTTAGCAACCATGAATCTTCAACCGGTTCACTATACCAACGGTTCATTATTCAAAGTCAAATATATCACATAATGTCGAATACATTAAATAAGCAGCACTAATAACATTGATGTTGATACGTATTGACTAGTTTTATTGTATCCCAAAATGAATCACTTCACCCCTAGACTAACATATATGTATCTCCTGATAGCATCAAAAATCTTATTATAGACGCCTCGCGGGTATTATTTGTAGGATGTGTCGACTGTATTATCTTGTCCATGTGTATAGAGATTTCCTCATCGTAGATAGTTAGAACTACTTTTACATATTAAAGAGTTCTATAAGGAACAATTCGCCTTCCTAACGCCTTGTTTCACTGTTTTCCACGTAAATATGCATGATATCATGGGATAATAAGATGATGAGTGTTGTTATTGAAAACAAATAAAATGGTTGTACAGTAGAAACTCGATAAATTAATACTCGATTATTTAATAAACTCTCTAAGATAATATTTTTTGCCGGTCCCGGCTCGGGGATAGGGTGCTAAATTAATAATTCGCTAAAATGATAAGATAATACATTTTTGATAATTTCTTTAGACCCCATATAAAATATAAATTAATAATTCCTTATATATAGCATATTACATGAATGATTTATGAAAGTTTCTTGAAAAATGACTCAATTGTTTTTTGTTTTTTGTTGAAATCAATTTCCCCTTGAATCTCATCTCTAATTTTCCTTAGCATGGTAAGAACTTCTGGTGTTGTTTTCTCATAGCTCAACAAGAAATTGTTCAATGTGATTTCTACTTTAATAGCTTCGTTTCGCGAAGTGAGAGATGCTCTAAAGATCGCTTAACTGTATTCGATATTGTCGCTTGACTCACCTGCAAACCATAGTTACTATGATCCCATTCTTCCAATTGCTTTTGAGTGAGACTTGGATTACTCTTGTTGTGCCTGCATAATGCTCTTCGAATCTCGTCTGTCATTGTTGTTTTTTTTCATACCTTTAAGATATGAAGCTATGTTGTGTGTATGATTTGTTTATGTTAACCTGTTTTGATCTTGTATTTATATAGAAAATATTTTAATGTCCATAAAGTGATACATTGAACACAAGAAGGATAATAAGGTGGAAGATTGAATGTTTCTTTCAAATTGGGCCATTCATTTGATACACATGCATTGTATAATGTACAATAATTAAGTGGAAACTTGAAAGGTGTTTGTAAACTAAGTATTTTACTATAAATTAATAAAATATTAATTAATATATAAATTAATAATTATTAATTTATCGATTAATTAATAACTATTTTAATTAATAAATTTTGCTGATCCTAAGTGTATTATTTTATAGAGTTTCTACTGTATATCCAATAATCCAACATGACAATAAATCTATTCATTTTTTTCGTAGCATGTTCACACACAAAATTTAAGGAATTATAAAGCTTTAAACCATGCAACCCTATGTACATACTAATTTAAAATATTTAAGTTATCTAGAGCATACAACCAATCGACTTTGATATACCTACCATTTTTGTCGGTAAAAACCATGCAACCAAAGAAAAAAAGTATGTGATTGTGCAAGAACGTATCTGATTCGACCCTAAAAGGTTATAGAAACGGAAGATAGTGAAAATATCCATCGATGGCATCCTCAACCAATACTATTTACAAGTATTAAGCTCTTTCATTGCATCATAAAATGAGACACACGAAAGCATATACCATTTTAGCTATAATAACTTTCTCTTTGTAATTCGCTAACTGGCTACATCGTTAAGTGTGTCATCTCCCCGAACGAAAAATGAACTAGATTTTGCGGGGTACCATCTTCTTATGTGTGTCACTACAAGTGGGGAATCTGAGTGCCAATCAACTAATATAACCACTAGTGGACCAAATACCATGTACAACATCTTTAACATGTTGTTGCATGCTCAACTTCCATTCGGCCAACAAAAAATGTGCAATGTAAAAACGAAATTGTGCATCTTCATCTTTATCATATAGACAAATAAATATATACATATGCAATTAAACTAAATATGCAATAAATGACATCGTTCGTAAACTATTTGCATAGTTTTTGTATATGAGGAATCTTTATGCAAATCTTCGAGACTTAAATATTTGGTTGATGAGCTCATTGTATATTCTCGATATCATTCTGATTCCGGTTCAATTCAAGTTCAACTTTTAGTATTAGTATTAGTTTATGATTTATGTTAAGCTAAGATGAATGGTTTATAGTTGCATGTCTTTTGTATATTATGACCGACCTATCTGACAGTTCGTATTGGTCAAATGCCAGAATTCGAAGATATGTGGAAACAATTATTCGATGCGAAAAAAATCGACTGAATATTTGAATTTGGATTTTTTTTTATGTTATCTTAACAAAACTAAACATATTCCAAAAAAATAAACAAACACATTCCAAATATGATACAACGACAATACCTTTTGATTTTTTATTTACGAAATTGACTTTAAATTTAATATTTTTGGAAATTTTATACGTTTTAGGAGTTTGTTTTTTATTTTTAAAATCATTTTTAATTTTTTATTTAAAATAAAATAATAAATGTTTTCATTTAAAAATTTACCAAAAACATGAAAAAAATAAAATATAAAAACCTCACTAATATATGACAAGGGATATAATCATATAATACTTATAGAAAAAAAAAAAATCCAAAACCGACTTTCGTTTTTAACATTTACTAAATGATCAGAAAGTGTCTTTCTAAAATAATCCAATTTTAAAAAAGGAAAGGTTATATGACCCGGGAACCCGTCAAATTCCAAAAACCATCACCAACGCCTCTCCATTTATATATCTAGGGATTTCATCTCCTCTCTTGCTAATTCTTCACCCCGCCTAAAACTTCCATACTAATTTCCTTATCTAACCCTAGCGATGCCGGTGAATCTTACTCCGGGAGCAATCGCGTCCATAAACGCCGGCGACGTCAACTCGAAGCCATTGGTGCAAGTGGTGGACATCAAGCTTATCGGAAGCAATCAGGAGAGATATCGTTTCCTCATTTCAGACTCCATCTCAGCTCAGTACGCTATGCTGGCCACGCAACTTAACGACCGAATCAAGTCCGGCCAGGTCAAGAAAGGCTCCGTTGTCCAATTAATCGATTATATTTGCAGCGCCGTACAGGGTCGCAAGTACGTTATGCTTCACTTGTTAGTTTATAATGACTTTCACATTTTGATTAGTAGATTCGGATGAACACTTTCATTTTTCTGGATTGTGTGATTTTCTGCTTCCTTGATTCCGGATCTCTTTAGTTTTCCTAAATTCAAATTTGGATGATATATTAATGTTAGGTTCTATCATTTGGTTAAGAAATGATATATAGATCCTTAGCAGACGTTCATGGTAGATATGTAGTGGTCGAGATTTTGTACAAATGGAGGAGGCCATTTCATTGTGGACGGTATAGAACTTGGTTCTCTTCAGTTTTGCAGATAAAAGGTCGTGTCTAGTATATTGTATTTGATGCTTTCTTCAGTTTTGCTGTATGAATGGTTCTGGACAGTTTGCCTGGAACTCAAAGGATTTGCTTAAAATGCACCTAGTATAAAACCTGAAAACCTTCCTAGATATCCGCTAGATGACAACTTGTTTGTTCTCCAAGTTGTTATGTTCTAAATAAATTGTTTCTGTCTTATTTTGTTCTTCTTCTGCAGAATCGTTGTTGTGCTTAACCTGGAAACGATAATTCCGGATTGCGAAATGATTGGGAACCCAAAAATGTTAACTGAAACAGATTCAGGATTTCAAAACCCAGTTTCTGCAAGTATCAATGCACCGTCTTCAGGGGGGATCGGTGTTTCTGATAGGAGTCTCCCTAATCCTGTAAATAAGGCACCAGCAAGGGCTATGAACACTGGGTTACATGCTCAAAATCATGGTATGAATGCCTCTACGTTCCGACCTGCTGTTCAACCTCCATACCAGCCACCACCAAATTACAGAGGTAATGGGCCGATTATGAAAAATGAGGCACCAGCACGAATCTGTCCTATTGCTGCCTTAAATCCGTATCAGGGGAGGTGGGCTATCAAGGCAAGAGTGACAGCCAAAGGGGATCTGCGTCGCTACAACAACGCTCGTGGAGATGGGAAGGTTTTTTCCTTTGACCTTCTTGACTCAGATGGAGGAGAGATACGTGTAACATGTTTTAATGCGGTTGTTGACCGCTTTTATGATGTTATTGAGGTTGGTAAGGTATATATAATATCAAAGGGTTCTTTGAAACCTGCTAAGAAGGATTTCAACCATTTGAAGAATGAATATGAGATATTTTTGGAGGCAGCGTCCTCTGTTGATCTTTGCCCCAATGAAGATGACTCCATACCAAAGCAGCAGTTTTCCTTCCAGCCTATAAGTGAGATCGAGAATGCTGAAAACAATTCTATTCTTGATGTAATTGGGATTGTGACATCTGTCAACCCATCTGTCTCTATAACGAGAAAGAATGGTATGGAAACTCAGAGAAGAGTTTTGAATCTAAAGGATGGGTCTGGCAGGAGTGTTGAGCTAACCCTTTGGGGTGATTTTTGCAACAAGGAAGGTCAGAATCTACAAGACTTGGTCGATTCTGGGCTGCTCCCAGTTTTAGCTGTAAAAGCTGGTAAGGTCAGTGACTTCAGTGGGAAGTCCATCGGGACAATATCATCCACACAGCTCTTTATAAATCCTGATTTCCCAGAGGCTCACAACCTCAGAGACTGGTTTGATAAAGTTGGAAAAAATGCTGCAGCTATGTCTATATCTCGAGATATTGCTGCTGGAGCACCAAAGAATGATATACGGAAAACAGTTTCCAAGATCAAAGAAGAAGGTCTTGGAAGATCAGATAAGCCAGACTGGGTAGCAGTTAGGGCAACCATAACTTTTATCAAAACTGATAGCTTCTGTTACACTGCATGCCCTTTGATGATTGGAGACAGACAGTGCAATAAAAAGGTGACACCTTCAGGAGAAAGATGGCTATGCGACAGGTGCAATCAAGAATTTGACGAATGTGATTATCGATATCTTATTCAGGCTCAAATCCAAGACCATACCGGTCTAACTTGGGTAACAGCATTTCAGGAATCTGGGGAAGAGATCATGGGTTGCTCGGCAAAGGAGTTATACCTCTTGAAACATGAAGCACAGGATGATACCAGCTTTGCAGATAAGATTCGGGATAGACTTTTTAAGCAATACATGTTCAAGCTTAAAATCAAAGAGGAGACATATGGGGATGAACAAAGGGTGAAAGTGACCGTCGTTAAGGCAGACAAGGTGAACCATTCTTTAGAGAGTAACTACCTGCTTGACTTCATCTCAAGGTTTCGTAGGTAAAGATTTATTATTAACTAAATCAGATGAATGACAATCATACTCTTGATTCTAGGTCATACGAATGGTTATGTCAGTTGTTTTTAGTATTTCAGTTAATCAATATTATGACTTGCAATGGCGTATATTGGATTTTAATTCCACGGGCTCTTTTAGTCTATTTATTATTGTTTACTATGTCTACTATGATGTTTGTTAAATGCAAGAGTCTGAAGAATTTGAAAGCTTGATAGACAGATTAGAATCAGAATAGAAATATAAGAGAGATATCATAGTGCATAACTGAAAACAGACAAGATACTAGTTACAGATAGAGAAAACAGAAGAGTCTCAGGCTCTCTTAACAGGATCGAAATTTGAGACACCAAGTACAGCACCAATGATAGCGGTGAGCACAATAGTACCAGCTGCGATGCTGTACAAGAAGTTATTGAGTGAAGGAGTGACACCAGCATTAGTAGCAGCCTGGGCAACCTCAGGTATGATGATAGAGGCAGTGAAGGATGCGGCTACCAAAGCTTTATCTTTTAAGGTGGAAGAAGCCTGGACTGCAGCCGTTCTCCTCCGGTGGTGGTTTGGCAACAACGGCTTGAATAAAGTAGTAGTTGGTAGGGTCTTTTGGGTTCCATGGGTTAATGGCAGGGCAGCCATTGCAACTGCTGAAGTTGAAGCCATTTGAGTTTCTTGTTTGTTTGGTTTGTTTTCTCTGGGCGTAAAAGAAAACTTTATGAATTGTGTGAGAAAAGAGGAGCGAGTGGTGAGCAAGTTTTAGGATTTGTGAGCTTACGTGGCAGCTTTTGAACTAAGGATTTGAGGATAACCTTATCTTTACTACCCAATTGACACCAAGTTTCATATTTGGTGTTGGGGTTTAAGGCTTTTTTTTGGGCTAATGTTCGGCCCTGACTTTTCGACAGCCTAGACCTTACGCTCCAGATTTGGGGTTTATTGGTTCCTATAATTATACTGACGTCATTTTAATTATATATATATAACTTTCAAACCTCTGCCTTGTCTGATTAATTCAATGTTCCTTTTAAAAATAAAATAATGAAATTCTATGATTGATCTTTTTTTTTTAAAGCAAAAAATAACTATATTATCGAAAAATTGAAGTTTTACAAAAGTTACAGGCAAAATTAGAAAAAAAACAAAACATAAGACCTTTAAAACAATAGGCCCTAACCCAAAACCCGGTTTACCCGAACCTGACTTTGACGAAACCCAAATAGACATACTCGATCTCCATCCTCTTAGAACAATCAGTCCCAAATCATAGTCTGAAAAAACCCTAACAGCTCCAAAACCTTAGATCGAGCCAGAGCTACCATTCCAACCACCATAGCAGCTCCAAACTCCTTCCATCGACCAACCACAAACCAAAGATAAACCAGAAACACCCAATTACAGTCAGGTCGACGCTATCTCCGATCAGCTTTTCTTTCGAGAAAACTCTACGGGGAGAGGTGCACCAGGCTTCAAACAACAGCCAATACCCTTCCAAACACACATGCAACCTTCCATCTGAAGTCACAAGGTTGACACTAACTTCCTTCAAAGCTTTTCTTCTCCAGAGAAGAGGAGTCATAATGAAGAGAGGTGCACCAGGCTTCAGATCCCCAACCTGCGCTCCATGGTCGACGCTCACTTTTAATAATGCAGTGCACCAGAGTTTAGACAGACCCCAATCCAAAACCCTAATCGAAGTCAATATAACCCAAGCCTAAACTTTCCAATGTAGTAATTGCCAGCAACTGAGAGGGAGCATTCCATCTATCGAAGGAGAATGTATTATGGTCATTAATGGCTCTCTTAGCTATCCAGTCCGCAGCTTCATTCTGCGTTATAGATATGTGACGGAGAGTCATTCCTGGCCTAACCAGTCTTCTGCAAAGGATACCTAAGGGTTCCAGAGAATGGGTATATAAACCATTTGCAAGCATGTTGATTAGAGCCAGACAATCTGACTCTAAATCAACATTCTCCCAACCGTTCTGCTTGCAAATGAGGAGCCCTTCAACAGCAGCCTTGCACTCAGCTTGGAAAGGGGTAAGTTTCCCTAGAACAAACCCTTTTTCCATAATAATATCGCCTTTATCGTCTCTAACGATCAGACCACCACTTGACTCTCTAGAGAAGTGGCACGAACCTTCGGTATTGACTTTCAACCTTCCTGAGGGAGGAGCCAGCCACTTCAGGTATGTAACACTTTTCTTCCTTTTGTTTATAGATAGACAACCCATCGCAGCTCCTGCATTTAAAACATGAGACCAGTGCTTAGACCTTAATTTATCCCCGTAGTCAATGGCCTGAATGACCGCGTAGACTCTATTAATAGCACCCTGAAAATCATCATGGGTGTTGTTAAATTAGAGCTATTTCTATTGAACCAAATAGTCCAACAGATCACTTGGGGGACTAAATGAGTAACATGAAATTTACTTTTAGAAAAGTTGAACCAGGTCATTAGCAAATGGTTTAAAGTCATGAATCTATAAATGGGGACCTTGAACAACCACCCAAAGTAATTCCAAATAGCCCATGCAAAGTTGCAGTTGATGAAGAGATGATTTTTCTCTTCACAACTGCAACAAAATTGACACTTAGACACTATCACCAAATGTCTTTTAGAAAGGATACTGTCAATGGGAACATAGTTTTTTAATGATTTTCCAACATAAAAAAGATTTTTTTTTTGGAACAAAATGACTCCAATTTTTTTAAAGAAAACTAGTTCTGTTAAACTAACTTCTGATAACATCCCAAGTATCAGAAGTATTAAAATCCATGTTTTTAGATAACTTCCAAAAAATCTGATCATCCTGGTCAAATTTAATCTTTAAAGAGTTAACATGATTTACTTGTACTTGATTTAAAATAGTTAAAAGATTTTCGATGTCCCAACAGTTCCCTTTCCAAAAAGACATTACAGTAGCAGGTAAGAACCAACTATTACCCTGACTAGACTGAAAATGAGGCAAATCATGCCAACTATCCATCCAAAAATCGACATTCCCCTTACCAAGAGTCCACCCAATATACTGCTCAGCCATATCCTTAACAACATAAAGCCTTTTCCAGACTATAGAATCAGTAACCTTTAGTCTAGCTTTAATAGGGTGAGTATAGGGACAGTAAGTTTTGTGCATTAAGTCTGACCAAATAGAGTTATTTTTACGAAAAAGAAACCAAAGTTTATAACTGAAAACCAACTGAATATCTTGAAGCTTTTTAACATTCAGACCACCCTCATCATAGGGTTTGCACAAAACATTCCAAGAGGTCCAATGTATAGATTTCTCATTATACTTGGACCTCCAAAGAAAATGATTAAAATAGAGGTCAAGCTTGTTAAGGACTGAACTAGGGATAGCACTATTCTGCATCCATAAATAAATAATAGGATGAAGAACATTAGAAATTAGGGACAGCCTGCCCCCAAAAGATAGATTTTTAATATCCCATTCCTGAATTTTATTGTGAACTTTCTCAATTAAGGGATTATAATTCTTCCCTTTATTATTTGCAGATATTGTGATCCACAAGTAGACAAAAGGAGCCGGTTCAATATTGAAGCCTGTAGCAAGCTTTAATCTAGCTGCACCATCCCGAGAGAACTTTGAAGAGGTAACTACTTTTGTCTTTTGTTTATTTATAGCTTGACCACTAATCTGCTGATATTTGTCAAGCAGGTCACTGAGTTTGCTGATGGTGGAAGGCACACTATTGGTGAAGATAATGATATCGTCTGCAAAAGCTAAACTAGGTAACAAATAGTTAGACTTGTTATAGTATCTCATATTATCATTAGCTTCAAAAAGCATTTGAATGCCTCTGATTAGGACATCCTGAGCAATAATAAAGAGACTAGGAGACATGGGATCTCCCTGTCTCAACCCTTTGCATTGAGGAAAAAACCCAACACTCAGACCATTGATTAGAACAGACACAACAACATTAGAAATTAAGGTATTTACAAAACCAACAACCCTTTTAGAGAACCCAAAACAAGATAAAACTCTTAAGACAAAGGTATGAGACATTTTGTCAAATGCCTGTGTCATATCCAATTGCATAATGACATTACCCTTGCCAGGCCTTTTATTAATATTATGAAGCATCTCCTTAGCAATAAGAATATTGTCATGAATCAGCCTATCCCTCACAAAAGCTCCCTGGTTCCTAGAAACAATTTTAGGAAGTAAAATAGCTAGCCTATGATTAAAGAGACTAGAAATAACCCTATTGTAAATAGAACACAGACTAATAGGCATGTAGTTGTCCCAATTGATAAGATTAGCACCTTTAGGAATTAAACAAATTCCAGTGGCAAAGACCCCTTTAGGAACACTACTACCTCTAAGATAGGCATCAATAGAGTTACACATATCAACTTTAATAACATCCCAACAAACTTTAAGGAAAAAAGTGTTATAACCATCAGTGCCAGCAGCACTGTCTTTCTTCATAGTGTTTATAGTGGACCACACTTCCTCAGCATTAGTAGGCCTTAGCATAGAGAGATTATCAGAATCTGAAATAACCTTAGGAATATTAGAAAAAAGCCCATCCTGCATATCCATATCAGAAACATTATCAAGAGCATTAGAAAGAATAGTTTTGAAATGAGATTCAGCAGATTTAGCAATTTCATTTTGACCACTTAGCTAGATGCCATTATCCTTGATGCCCATTATAAAATTCTTCTTACGCTATTTAGAAACATATCTATGGTAGACCTTAGTATTGCCATCACACTCATTTAACCAGGTGTTGTAACACTTTTGTCTCCAGTAGGATTCTTCATCATTTAGAGCCTGAATAAGAGTTTTATTAGATAGAGTAAGACTAGCTTTAGAACTAGAACTGTTATCTCTAATATGATTAGCCTCCATAAGCTTAACATCCTCAGTAGCCTTCACCACCTTATTGAAGATATTACCATAGTGATTCACATTCCACTCTTTAAGGGCCTTCTTTAGTCTCTTAAGCTTATACCAAAAGACATTATTATGGCTGCCCTAACAAGGAATATCCCAATTCTGTTTGACAATACTTAGAAAATTAGAATCGTTAGCCCATGCATTTAAGAATTTAAAATTGCATTTGTTGTATTGTAAAACAGGATTATTATTATTAGATAGAGAAATAAGCAGAGGGGCATGGTCAGAACAAGTTCTGACCATGTGAAACACCTGAATATTGCCCACAGTAGAGGCCATACAATTGTTGATAAGAGTTCTGTCAAGCCTTTTCCAGCACCGATTATTACTCCAAGTAAATCTAGAACCAACGAACCGTGTTTCCTCAAGATTACAAGCTCTAATAGCTTCATTAAAATCTTCAGAACTCCCAATATCAAAAGTAGTGCAGCCCATTTGATCATCAGAACTAGTAATAGAATTAAAATCTCCCGCAAGAAGCCAAGGATAATTATCATCAACAATAGAAAACAAATTATTCCATAGAATCTTCCTAATAGAACGCTGATTTTTAGCATAAACAGAAGTAAAGTTAAAAGATACATTAATAGTGGTAATATCCATATGTAAGAACTGATCAGTATCAGCCTTTACAGTAAGATTAACATCAGAAGCCCAGAATATCCAGACTTTACTGGAACAATTAGAGATAAAATTAATAAGCCCAATTCTCTTAGAGACCTTCCCCATTTTATCCATATTAGCCATAGGCTCCTGAATAGCCAAGACTTTAATTTTCTCACTTTTAACCATAGAAGTTAGCCTAGATAAGGTAGAAGAGTTATTAATGCCACGGGCATTCCAGCTACATATCTTTATCATTATCAGATAAAGATTTGAAACCTTTTCTCTCCTTCTTCAGAGAGTTAATAGATAATTTCTTATTATTCTTTTTCTTATTTGCATATTTTATTTTCTGATTAATGATTTGATTAAAGTCCACACGAGGGGAAGTGACACTGGGGGAAGCACATAGAGAATTTGAACTTGGAGAAACATCCAACTACCGATATTTCTCAAAGTTGGAGAGACATTACATGAAATCTGCTTGTCAGCACTATTATGAAACACCAAATCCAGTTTATGGAGAGCACCAATGATCTCCTGATCATTCTTGGAGGAACTGCAATCTTCAACCACAATAGGAGCAACCTCAGAAGGATCCTTCTCATCCTTCCTAAACACAACATCGTTAGGAGTAATAACAGATTTTAACTTCCTAGTGTAAACTTTAGTAACTGCTTGTAACTGAGAACTTATAGGATCTTTTAGATCTTGAGAAGTATTCATATTGTAAACAGAATTCTTAGAATCATTTTCTAATAAAACATTTTCTTTGTTTAACTGCTCTTTATCTTCTTTCTTACTTTCATACAACTGCTCTTTATTTTCTTCCTTTCTTTCAATCTTCCTACAATCTTTAACAATATGACCCAGATGATGACAGTGAGAACAATATCCATGAACATTTTTATAACTGATCCCAATCCAAACACCATCGTTTTCACCAAATCCAACCCACAAACTTCTTCTAAGAACCAAGGCAACGTTAATTTCAACCTAGGCGTAGCAAGCATTACTATATGCTCGATTCTTATCCGGAACAACAATACGATGCACAATACCCAAAGTTGAGGCAAGATCATGAATGACCAAAAAGTTGTACATGAACTCAGGAAGCCTTTCAAACCTTACCCATAAAAGAACAACAGGGAATTCAACATTCTTGTTGAAATCAGGTCCCCATTTCAGAAGCCTCATGTTCTTTCCATCAACAGCCCATACACCTCTTGACCAGAGAAGGCTTTCGTCTTCCTTAAGGCAAAATTCAATTAAAACATGGCGCGAGTCGATAGAAACAAAGCTATAGGCTCCCCTAAACTTAAACGATTCCAGAAAGTGTTGTAGCGATGATCTCTTAGGAATACCATCAGCAAACTTTCCAACCAACGTAGTCCTACTTTGCATCAACAAACGGTCCTTAGTCTCACCCGTATATTGAACAAAAATATGTCCAACAGAATCTTTAACGAATTCTGGAGAAGTTTCCTTAATTAGTGGTTTTTCTTTAACCATTTCAACATAAGATTTCTTAACTGGAAATGTTGCACCATTCAAACTATTCTTCAAGGCTGGAAATTCTTCTTCCTCAAATACTCTGTTTTCCATAATGAAACAGAGAAAATCTTGAGCAGACCGGGAAAAACAAAAACAGATTGCTGAGAAGGCAATCAATAGGAGACCACAGGGAAAGGGTTAAGCAGAAAACCGAATACCGGAGATGGCACCGGAGGCAAGATGAAAGTAACCGAAAAACCTACGAGTTCTTGGTAAAAGAGCTTAATTAGGGCACAAATTTTAACCATTCCCTCGAACCTAAAAGGGCGGCAATAAATTCTATGATTGATCTGAAAGTTAGTTTTTTTCCTTTCCATCAAATTGGACCTTTTTATTATAAAATTGACAAAATACAAAACTCTATACCAATATCAATCCTAAGACCATTTGAAAGTTATAGCCAACAATTTTGGAGGAAACAAAAATTTGACATCAAGAAGGCGGTTACACATCTCCCACACTAACATGGCTACACATCTCCCACACTAACATTTTCAAAATAGAGAAAAGAATTCTCTTCCATCTTCAGCAAAGCGTCGCCACCAGCATTCTTTAAGGTAGACATCCAAACCCTTTCAACCATTAAACAAACATTTTCACATAAAAAATCAATCTATAAGCCCACCGAAACAACAATTGAGTCGCTAGTTCTCAAGAATACTCTCTGTCGTACCTTGATCATTTTTCGATTTACGAAGATTCCGGCCAACGACTATAGAAAAATAAAGCTCTTTCTTTTCCGTTCTGATATAATCCAGACCTTACTTCTCCAGTAGGATTACAGCCTTTAATTCTTTTGGTATACTGTATGGATAAAAATCGCAGTTCTTTCCATTCTTCAAAATGTATTTTGATATTCAATTGGTCGTGCAGTTTTGTTCTCGGGATACATATCTTATTAGTTCAATCATTTTAAATATAGTAATACAATAAATCTTTTACGAAAAAAAAATCCAAGAAAATGATAATTACTTTTCCATTAGGAAACTACCCATAAATACCTAGTCAACTATCAAATACCAAAATGGTACCCGCTTTTAGACTAGTTTCATAAAATACCTAAAGCCATATTTTGGACAAAAATACACTCTAAGGTATAAAAGGGGTTTTTTTGGTTGAAACCCACTTTTTTCACCTTCTAATCTGTCTTTTGTGTTCCAATTCCCTCCACTTTCACATTTCTAAATTTGAGGAGAGAGAAACACGTAAAACGAGAGCGAACCCAAAATACGGTTTTGAACCCAAACGAGAACGACTCAACCGTCGACCGTAACTGTCGAGCCGATTCCGATCACTCCATCTAACCGCCGAACACCGTCTTCCCTCTACTGCATCCTACTCTATCGAACACAGTCGAACATGTACGTTTTTTTCTCCCTCTTGCTGTCGAACATTGTCTGTCTGTGAGGTATATGGTTCGATGTATAAGTGTCGCCGGAGTACTGTTAAACCACCGGTAGTTAGAATGTATAAGCGTCTCCTTAGTTCGGCGAGATTTACTCCTTTATTTTACAGCGATAGTCGATGGTGTTAACACAGTACGTGTAGTTCGTAGTATTCATCCACCGATGATGTTAACACAGTGTAGTCGATGGTGTTAACACATACATGGCTCGATGTTAGTTGTTAGTTGTGTTGATAGTGCCGTCCGACGACATCGACAACAAACTGATTAGAACCTGTCCTGGTTGAAGTCGCAATGTGTAGCATCCTCTATCAGACTTACAGAGTTGAGGTTGATCTTTGTTGGTATACGTAGATGTGTTAATGATCTAGCAATGTAGTTTGGCTGTATCTAGTAGTGTATGCGACTAGTTTACTGTCAACACTGCACGTCTAGCAAAGTAGTAGATGAATTTGGTCACGTCTAGCACTGTTGCAATGCAGTGAGTTATACGATGTTGTGGAGTAAGTTGGACAAGTGCTGTCTTCAAGATTTAATGTATATATTGGTTGCTTAGTTTTATTGTTTTATTGTTTTAGTTACTATGGGATTACTAACTAGTTTGAAATGGGAATGTTAACAGGGAAAAAGGACTAAAACAGGAGTATTCTACACGTCCGGGTTGGTAAGCATAATCAACCTACTAAGATGGGATATAATTAAATCCGAACACATAGAGGCTGCTAGAGGAACACCGTTCTATACCTTCCTGAAAACATCGTTCGACGTAAGGAACGAGGTTCTAAAGCTTAAAAAGTTCCACTACTTGATCGAGGCGATTTGTGGTTTTTACGATGTGAGATGGAAGTCTTTCCAGATAGGACGTAAGCATGTAAGGCTGACGAGGAAAGATGTGAAGGTGATATTTGGGCTGAAACACGGTAACGAAGAGATGCCGATGAGCAAATCAGGCGCATTTATCGCTCGGTACGCTGATGAAGCTGAGTTAGATTCCATTCTAATGCAGAAATATTTTTTGAGCCCACGGACGAGGAGGAGCGGGCTAACAAACGACAAATCAATGTCTAATGCGTTGATAAAGGTAAATCTAGTCTGTTAAAATGTATTTGTTTTTAGTTTATGCTGCAGGTATATGAGGATGATACCAAAATCGGCATGTGTATGCAGATATCTAGCAATGTAGTATTCTATATCTAGCAGTGTGGTAGCAGTATAATAGTATGTTGGTGTTTGGGAATATGCATCTAGCAATGTCTTGGTTCATATCTATCAATGTCGTAGTAGGGGTATCTGCCTTAAATTGTTATTGTTGTATTCTTGGTATGATGTTTTTCATTTTGTAGGAAGCGATCGAGAAAGCAATAAGGGAAGGAGGGGAGGATGAAGCGAAAGATGTTGCTCGGCTGTTGATACTTTTCATATGCTCGACACTGTTCTTTTCAGTGTCAGGCGATGTCGTCGGGTGGACAACAATATTCTACGTGGAGAATCTTGAAAAAATAAACGACTATGATTAGTCTGGAGCCATCTTGGAGAAGCTGCATAAATCACTGGACAAATGTATTAAGGCCGAGAAGCCTACAAGAGTCATCGGATGCGTTGCTCTGCTATTCGTAAGTACAATGGGTTATGATCAGCAAGTTTGTTTCGAAACCGTTTTTATAATGTTGAGTTATATTCTGTGCAGTCATTTCTGATGGAGCATATTTCGATAAACGTTAAAATATCAAGGCCAAACATAATCCCTAGAGGTTACAAGTGGTGGGGACTAGAGGGCAAGGAGTCGACATTCAAAATGATCCAGATGATCAGTCAGCTCAAGGACGACCAGGTATTTAACGCATCTATCAATGTCCAAATTGTAAAATCAAATAAATCTCATACCCACGAATCCAACACCGAAAGCGCATTCATCAATATTACAGTTAAAAAAAATCAACATATCTATCAATAAAAAAATCAAACAAATCGCATCCAATGCAGCATAACATCACAACATCAACATGTCTATGAATCACAATTGTTTGTAATTCGCAGTAATGATTCTTATATTGTGTTGCTGAATGTATATTATATTGTATTTATTAGGTTATGGCCGATGAGTTACTGTTGACAACGGCTGAATATTTTGCTTATGTAGAAATTGATTCACGGAGGAAGTGCGAAGCTGCTGGGGAAACAAGTGAACCAAGGAGTAGGAAAAGAAAGAAATCTGTTGCGAACAGAAGTATAAGAAGGAAGCTGAAACAGGTAGATGGCGGAGCTGGAACAAGGAATAGAAGGAGTTCGAACATTGAGGTTGAAGACAACACTAAGGTAGATGACGATGTTACATTGGATGAATTCATTGGGGAGAAGAAGTCGAGAGTTGGTACAACAAAAGGGGAGAGGTTGAAAAAGAAAAACAACCGTCTAGTATTCCAAGTTTTGGAGGGCTGTCACAGTCTGTGCTGCGTGACAACAAGAAACTGAAAAAACAAAGCCGGTTGCAACGGTTGAAAGCTGAAAACAAAAGGCTGAAAACGTCGCTTGAGGAGAAAAATGAACAAGTGAGTATTCCCATATTTTTTAAGGACTAATAAGCTTTATAAGGGATCATTATATAAGTTGGTTACACTGTATATAGGAAATGTTTAGATGTTGTTTTCTAGCAGCATCACTATAAGAGATCTAGCAAACATAATTATAAGTTGTCTATCAATGTTAATCCGCCTAATCTAGCAATGTAAAAATAATAGATCTAGCAATGTAAAAATAATAGATCTAGCAATGTAAATACGATCTATCTCGCAATGGATGCTGTCTAAACTATTCCGTATGCTCGTTCGATTCAGGTTGAAAAATTGAAGAAAGACTTGAATAAGCTGAAACAGAAGCTCGAGGTGGAAGAGGAAAGTGTGGATGGTGAGGATGAGGATCTGCTGAACACCTTATCAATGCCATTTTTCTGTGAAGTTGAGGACGATGTTGAAATTGTGGATGCTAATAATACTGAGAAGGTGGTTAAGGAAACATTGGTTTACAAATCTCGGAGGCATGGATTTGTTCCCAAGAGGAACTAACAAGTTTCTGATACCGAAAAAGCAATAGAAGAAGAGGATGTTGAGGCGGAGTCCACAGCAGAAGAAGAGGAGCTTAAAACAGCTGAGGCAAAAGAAAGTGAAGTATCTGAGGAGGATAAGTTAGAAGGAGATGGAGGGTGTGTTCAATCCGAAACACCTGTTGAACCAATGCGAGAAACTACTACACCGGAAGTTATTGCTGTTGATATCGATGGGAAGCAGAAATGGACTACTTTATTTGGTTGTGACGCTGGTAATAAGAAATGGGATGCGGGAGCAGACTTATCAACCCTAACTCATGCTGCCGGTGCGCAAAATGAATTTTTCGTAGCTGAACAGGGACACATAGTTGGAAACAACGACGTTGAAGGACATGAGCTGATGGTGGACAGAATAGATTCGTTGGACAAAGGGTGCAACGAAGGAACAAAAACACCGAAACAACAGTTGGAGAACACCGAAAAAGCTGTAGGGGAAGGACACAATGCAGAGACAGATCAGGAGAAGGAATAAGCTGACAATCAGGCAGATACAATCACAGAGACTGAAGAAGCACCTACTGGGGTGGAGAACGTAGCCAGAAAACTCATGGGCCCAGAACCTGTGTCTGAGAATGTGGTGGAGAATGTGGCTGAAGATGTAAGTGGATCTTAAAATCGTTAAGATTCATAAATATTTAGTAATTATGTTTTGGCTGGTTTTGAAATGTTCAAACTCTAGGTTGGATAATATTTAAGATGAGTTATTTTTTGTATGAAAGTGTTGGTTTGGCAGTATATGTGTAGTTTAAGAATTGATTTCCATGATTGTCTCAATGAGAATTAGTAGATACAATATGTATGTAGTCTGATAGATATTATGTATGTAGTTTAAGAATTATTCTGATTTCCATGTTGAACAAATCGCAAAAACAATATGTATGTAGTCTGATAGATACATAACTGTAAGAATACAGTTTTCATACTATACAAATCGCAATGTATAATAGGCGTAGAGCGCGTAGCTCGACTGATAGCTAGTCTATCGATGGGAATTGTACTAAAATAGCAATGTAGGTTGATAATATAGTTATGTTCTGTTGTGTTCTATTATTAGGAAGTGGAAACAACGGCGCCTGAAGACACGCAACAGTCTAATGTGAAGATGTTGGCGTACACTGGGATTGAAGAAGCAACAAAGTGCGAACAACTATCGCAAGCTGTCTCTCTATTAAAGGTAATTCCAATTATCAATGGAGAAGAGAAATCCGCAGCGAATATTGAAAAAGTGTCACAGGTCGAGCCATCTTCGTATGCAACACCACAACAAGATAAAGCAGCATCTAACGATCTGATTGTCAGATCGGTTACACCTTTGGCTGATGATAGCTTTGTAGACTGCACTCACTCATTTTACGCAGAAGTTGACAAGGCTGTTGAACATTCAAACGAGAAGAGACGTACACTGGACTTCATCGAGGAAGAACAAACAGACGTTGATGTAAGTAGATCAGTTGTATTATCAATAAACCTTCAAAAAGTAATGTTAACAATTTAATTTGATTCTTTATTATAGGTGCCCGTTGATGACATGCCTACGTGGAACTTACTTACTCCGACGCAGGTTAAACAACAACAGATTGCGGTCGTAGATTGGCCGTTCCCAACAGAGACAACGAAACTAATCAATGTCAGTGAGTACGAGAAGGTGATAAAACTTTCCAAGGAAGAAGAACAAGAAGATCCAGAAGTATGGTACTTTCCAACAACGGAGTTCTCGTATAGGGTTTCCATTAGTGTGACCGAGATAATGGAACTGCCTAACGAAACTCAAGTTTTGTGAGGTTTATTTTCGTCTGAGGGTAAGTTTGTAATTTTTGTTTAGAGTTTTGTGGAAGTTTGTAAGTATTTAATGTTTGAGTAGAGAGTAGAGGGAGAATTAAGCATCCTAGTTGTATTTAATTTTCATTACCCTCATTTAATGTTGGTGGTTGGGTATTTATACCCTTTCATCTGGGACTTATGGGCTTTCGGGTCATGTTTAAAGGACCCATGAGCTCTTAGCAGGAGAGCAGGCAGCTTAGTCAAGAAGTGTTTAGGTTTTAAGTACTTTAGTTCTAGTTCGAACAGTCCAATGGGTGAGGTGTTCGAACTGTCCTGTCCGGTTAGGTAGTCTTAGTCCGAACTGTCCCTGTCCGTAGTGGTAACAGAATCCGGACTCATCAAAGTTGACTTCAAGGTAATAAGTTTATGGTTGTATCTATCAGAGTAGATTTTTAAGTCTAGCAATGTGTCTCTGTAAGTCTAGCAATATTAATATTCAGCATCTAGCAATGTCTTAGTATAGGGTAACTCATTGAAGTTACGTTCTTAGTTGTCAACCTATAAATTTGTTCTTCTTTTCAGTAATTGTCATTTTACTGATTTGTTTGTCTAATTGTGTTTTGATAGATAATAGATGTTTGGATATATAAGCTCTTAAAGGATTCAGATTGGAAAGTCTCCGTGAAAGGGTTTGATGATGAGTATTCATATATGGTCAACGCCATTCAAATAACTGGAATTGCAACTGTAAGTTCACGAGGAATTATTTGTGTTATATTGGAAACATCTAGCTCCTATAGTAATGAAAGAAACTTGCAGGAAACACTGGCTATCAAGGAATATTTTTCTGTCATTGTGGATAAGGTTTTTGAAACAATGAAACCAGACACATACGTTTCCCTTGTTCCTCTTTGCACCGTTAACACGTCCGACGTGAATCCCTGGACGCTCCTGGTTATAGATATGGAGAATGGGACTGCTAGTAGCTACAACCCATTGTTGCCATGGAGCAAACACATTCCAGATAAGACGAAAAACACAGTCGATGCTCTGGTATAAAATTTAATGTTAATAATATATTGAAAGTGTATCTGGCCATATCTAGCAACCCCATAGTAACGTATCTAGCAACGTCTTATCGGATTTGCTCCTAAGGTCTTGGTTCGCCTATCTAGCAATGTCGCATACTGTATCTATCAATGACTATAGTAGTACATAGCAATGACATGTAGTCGTAAATCGTAATGTAACGATGGATTACTTGATTTTGCAGCTGGCCTATTGCATGAAGAAAAAATACATATCATATGTAAAAGGTGGATACAAAATAAAGACAATGAGAAGTATCCCACAGCAGGAGAAGGATAGTCTCGACTGTGGTGTTTTTGTTTGTAAGTACGCAAAAGACATCATTCAAAGAGGGTATGTTCCGCGGGAATATGGAAAGGAAATGCCCGCCGAAACAAGAGCTAAAATATTTAAGCATTTCATGAATGATATAAACACAAATAAACGTTGGTAGTATGTAATTTTTTTTGGAGCAGGATGTATGATTCAATTAGAAAAGGATGGGTGTATTACACAATTAATCTGAACTTATTAGTAAACTTTCGTGTGACCAGTAATGTTAATTGTATTTGAACCAAGGGAAATGTTTTTATAAACTACCTTGGAAGATCATCATTTTGTTGTATGAATAATTTTCATATCACTGTTACATCCTCCAACGCTTCTCGTATTAATTTCTATAAGTCGTATCTATAAGAGAAATATACGAATAAATCGCAATGTCGTGTCTAGTAGACTTATATTCACGGATCTAGCAATGGCTGTATGTCAAATGTATCAGACTTATACGCACGTATCTAGTGGTGTATATGTGTCGTATCTAGCAACTATATAGTGCTACATCTAGCAATTATAAAGTGCCACATATAGCAATGTATATGTGTCATATATATCAGACTAGTTTTGATGGATGTAGCAATATTTGTATGTCGAATCTATTATACTTATAATTAGTTAACTAGTAATGCCTATGATTCAAATCTATCAGACTCCTACTAAAGAATCTATTAATATGTACATATGTTATCTAGCAACCAAGGAGTGTTTTATCTAGCAATGTAACAAGTTCTTATCTATCAGACTTAATTTGTAGTGCCTATCAAAGTCAATATGTTGTATTTGGTCACTAAAAAGTGCTGCATCTAGCAATGTTAAGATACTGTATCTATCGATGATTATATGCATCATGTAGCAAAAATTCATAAGCCCAGTATAATAGCCTTGTTACATGCTTTATCTAGCAATATCAGCATAAAGTATCTAGCATTGATATATAGTTGTGTGTTTTAATTTCAAATATTGTATATCCAGCAGTGTGTATCAGTCATAAATCACGAATACCATATTAATGATTGACCAACTATATTATTAGACCGGAGGATATGTTTATTGGTAGACGAGTAAATTAAATGTTTCGAAATGACTGTTAACTACACCTATCACTGATTAGAAGTAAATGTTTTAATCTTATTGGTTAGCTTGAAAGTTGAAAAGACAAAGGTAGATGGACTTGAATCATTACATGCATTAAATAGACGTGTGCCATTAAATTTGTGAAAGTAATTATGGTTGCTAGATGGGACTTAGCCTTGGGTATTGTGTTTTGCTATAAATAGAGGCTGATAGTTGAACCTATTCATCTTATACTTCTCTGCAAAGCAAAAAACCAACCAGCAAACCACCAGCCACTCTAGCCTAACTTGAAACCAAACCACCATCGATAATGGCACCTTCCTCACCATTCTCACCAACGAACTCCAGCGACGACGGATGGTCTATTGACTACTACGTAGACAACAAGGCTTACAAGAGAACTACAACATCGGAGTACTCGTCCGATGAGGAAGACGACTGGTCCGTTTGGTCTGAGGACCAAGAAGACCCCTACGTTTCATGGGACTCATGGTCGCTTGACGAAAGTTATGAGTCTGACAGTGAAACACTTCCAAAAAGGAAGAGACGTCGGGACAGTTGGGAGTCGGAGAAAGGAGAGGATGATGATTCTGAGGAAGCAGACGATGAGAAGTCTGAGGACGAAGAAGACGAAGAAGTGGAAGAAGAAGAAGAAGAGGAGGAGGGATCTGAAGGGACAGATGAAGAGGATTCTGATTAGGTTTAAACATGTTCATGAATTTTCCTTTCATTATCTTTCTGTTTTGTTGTTTCTAATGTTTTGTTTATGCTTTATTGGACTGTAACTTTCACTAACCCTGTGCAGCAATTTATTTTTTGACAGGGTTGGTGTATTTGGAAGATGTGTAGCATTGACTGATTTTCTAATAATGTTAAGGTTTTATTACAGTTTGTGTTCTCTATCTTAAAATTTTGTGTTAAGTTTTGAATGCAACAAGTTTGATATGAAGCAGTTGAGTGAAGCAGTTTTAATGGCAGTTATAATCCACAATCACATTTTAGATATACCTAATCTATCTGAAGTAAGTTAACGTTAAAATCGCGGATAAAAATGGCTGTATCTATCAATGTTGGATATGGATGATAGGAACTTCCATTAACTGGAATGTAGATCAAACCTAACGCTTAAAATAAATCAATGCCAATCGCGACCACTACACAACGTATCTATCAATATCGATGTCATATATATATATATATATACATATTCAATCTATCAGGCTATATTAGCCATGAATCGCATCCTCTTTTAAATACTGAGATGGATAATTAAGGGGATATTTAAAGGACCTCTTGAACAAATGTAAGTAAGGTATTAGATGGATGTGGCCTAAAATCCAATACATAGATTGCTGTATCTATCAGACGTATAATGCAGGATCTATCAATGTTACATAGCGTGTTTATCAGGCTATTACTCACGTATCTAGCAATGTCTATCAGATTTATAATAAAGTATATATTAATGCAGTTGTCTCGTATCTATCAGATTTTTATTCTATTATCTAGCAATGTATTGCAAAAAGTTAACGACTATCTAGCGTTGTAATCACAGCATATCTAGCAATGTAGAAATTAACATCGAGAAAAATAATCTTATCAAACAAACATGGTACATATCAATGTTAAAAGTATCCAAAAATATAAGTCGAAAGATAAGGAGTGCTTATCTACGAACATGAAAATATTACTAAAAAATCAGGAACAAAAGTTTAGAATGGAGCATCACATGACCTCCTATTATGGCCCAATTTGAAACATCGACCACAACGGGACTGGCTACTGGTAACCTCACCTTTTGATGGAATACGCTTTTTCCTCGGCCGCCCAACTCGTCTTTTAATGTTCGGGGGATTAACCACTGGCTCTCCATCATCATTACCGGTACTAGATTCACCAAAATCTGTTATAGCCGGTATGTTAAAAGAATAGCTGGACCGGTAATTCGCAGCACTGAAAAACGGCTCTACTAATGTCATCGGATCTTCGTTTAGAGATGCAATTGCATCCAATTCATGAGCGCATGGGAACATTCTTGCTGCCAAGAGCCGCATGTGCATTTGAAATCAAGTATGTTGACCACCATGACTGGGTCTGATAAAACCTCAAAATAAGCGACAGAAGACTTGCGAACTAACCACGTCCGACTGCATTGTACATTCTCTTTGAACATCTTGTCAAACTTGGGGCATAAATATGTGTTCCAACTTAGGCCCTCTCCCAAACGTCGAGACATTTGGGTCATCAGAAGAACTCTAATCCGGTCGACCAATTCCACTATAGGCAGATGGCACAACTTTTTAATTTGGGAATTGAACGATTCAACAGCTTATGATGCCATCGCCCCATACCGTTTGCCTTTGACGTATGTCTGAGCCCATTTTTCTGGTGGCAAATTGCTTAGAAATTTGCCAATACGATCACCCCCTTGGTGCGCAAACTGAGCAAAACATTCATTAAAAAGGTCCACAGTCGGTGCATAAGCACAACTCTTAAACATCACTAGCATATTGTTTTGTAGACTCTGTTAGTGTGTTCAAGAGCTTTAGTCAAGTCCTGTATCAGATGGAAGATACAATACGCGTGGTAGTCATTAGGATAGAGAGTTGCGACAGCGGTAATAATACCAGCATGACGGTCTGAAATGAAAGTTATTTGGCGCCCTAACAAATGAGGTTTTAAACTTTCCAAAAACCAAAACCAGTTGTCTGAGTCTTCACTACCAAATATACCAAAAGCTACGGGGAATAGACCTGAAACAAAAACGATATCGGTGAACAACAATACTACATTGACCGGGTTGAATGGACTTAAATCGAAATGTATATAGAACATATCTATCAGAATCAGGAAGCCTGTGTAATCATCAACGTAGGAATCTAAAACAGGCGTAAATCGCAATCACATCAAAACAAACAAACTAGCAACCTAAGGCTGTCTGTCTAGGTTGAATCATGAAATCGCAATGTAAACATAACTAATCTAGCAATCATAGCATATGATAGACATTTCCTGGGTGAGTGGACTGAACTCACAATGCATATAGAACCTGTCTATCAGAATAAGGCAGTCTGTGAAATCGTCGATGTAGCAATCTAAAATATGCGTAAATAGCAATGACATCAAAACAACCAATCTAGCAACCTAGGTCTACCTAGAAACCTAGAAATTGCAATGTAAAACTAACCAATCTAGAAACCTTAGCTCATGATAAACATTTGAAAAAACAAAATCACTTATGCAGACCAAAAGTGTAGTGAAACATGGACTGACCGTTGTTTCCATCTTTTGCCACTGTTGAAAGCAACACGCCACCATGCTTCCTTGTTAGGTGGGTTCCGTCAACGTACAGTAGAGAGCGGCACAAATAGAAACCCTGAAGACACGCCCCAAACGCTATAAAACAGCGACGGAAAACATTGCCGGGAGCCAAATCCAAACAGCAGTCCGTAGTGATGTCACGACTCTTTAGTCTCTTGAAGTATGATTTTAGCAATCCGAAAGAGGTATTGCTATCTCCAAATACAACACGACGGGCCTTCTCTAACGCATTCCAAGATAGACGATATGAAATGTCTAAACAGTAATCTTTCTTGATAGAGGACTGTATAGTCTTAGCTGTTACGGATTAGCAGTTCCTAAGAGAATCGTGAATTTCATCAGCAATCAAATCGAACGACAAACAAATGCTTGCTCTTCTTCTTTCTAAATACAGGACTGCACGTATAGGTACTAAAAAATCTTTTTATGATCATCAAACCGGTCTTAGAATCAATAGAAGCATAAAGCCTCCATTTGCAGCCGTCCGAATCTTTGTTTACACAATAAACAGTGATCTTGCTAAAAGTATTATGCATGTACTTAAACGCAAAACCGTTCTCTAATGCATAACGGGATAAGGATAACCTTAGACCTGGAACACCATCTGGAAAAGACTGTCCAACACTGATGATAGCTTCTGCCCATCCAGTTGTAGCTAGATGCCTTTTTTTGGGGGTTGAAATCGCCAAACAGCTATTGTTTTTACCGCTAGTTCGTTACATATGCGAGGATTCTTCGAATAGTTGAACAGGTTGTTTACGTTTAATGGCGGAGCCTTTATCAGCAACATGTTCTTCGATAAGAAAACTAACAATCTTCAGACGCTCAACATCAAGGTAACATTCCAACCCAATAAAATCGGTCTCCTTATTAAACATACAATTATTTTGATTACCGTAAGAGTAGGTAATGCTGTAGTTGCCTCTAACAAGATCCTGCCATGTTTCCTCAACGTACTGTTGAAAAGACTCAAAATTTTCGAATTCGGACAGCGGAACAATAGGTGTTTCATGACCGAATTTGAAAATGCAAACCTTTGGTTTCAACATTGTGTACCCTGAATTGTAGGTGTTACATAGAGAGAGATAGATAGAGAGAGAGAGAAATAAAATTTAGAAAATGGTACAATTGATTTTTACTTTATGAAAGAAATAACAAGGTGGTGAATATTACCCAAATGTGGAGAAAATATAAAGGTGGTGAATATTACCCAAATATGGAGAAAATATAAAAGTCACGAGAGAAATAGGTTTTCCCAATACTGTTTTCCATGATAAATCATATTTAACGTTCTCTATATCAGTGGAGTCTCTTATCAGTCGATATAGAGTCGGGGATTCTGTATCGTTCGGCAAAAGCATTTATTTATATATCAGAATCAACGATGAAATATCCATAAATGGTGAGTTGAAGAAATACTAGATGATAAGGTAAATGAGTTGAAGAAGTGTCACAAAAAAGTAAAAGAGTAAGTTGAGAGACTAAACATTTTTGTTCAAATTTAAGAAATTTCAACACCGAAGTGTAGTTCTATTTATAGATGAGATTTTCAACACAAGTCGCTATAGATTTTGGATCTACAACTTAGGGCTTTGTAATTATAATACATATCTTCGGCCTAGTGACCCTATTACTTAAATTTTTTACCCAAAGTTTAGTTTAGTATTATTTAGAGTAAATTATGCATAAGACTTTATTTTATAAACTCAGACCTAATTGGATTTACCATTATAGTTTATAAATTATCTAGTATCAGCAAGAGGGTTGATGGAAGGACAAAATTTAATGTACTCTCCAATAAATAAACAATTATTGACTCCAAATCGTTGTTATTCTTGCTTATTACTCATTGCCGGGCCTTGTATAAGTCGATTATCTGCTGAGACTGATCCATGTCAGACTAGTTGTATGCCAAACTGAGCTACCGAACCGATTATGGCTAGAATCGTGAGAGTCTGGAAGACTACTGACCTCATATTCGCCTTGTTAAAAATAGTTTTCCAGTAAAAATCTATTTACATAATGTTTTTTTATATTTTACCATAAGAAAAAGAGTACGAGCATGGATATCATTTTTATTTTTATTTTTAAATATTTTGTTATCTCGTAGGCAAGATTCAAAATCGCGTTTGAATTTGCTAGATTTTTTTTAATTTGAGAGTAGTTTCACCTTACATGTAAAGTTATGAAAATAACCCTATAATCCTTATGAATAATGGAAAAAGACTAAAATATAAAGTCGTATTGATAGAGCTCTGATGTTTGCCAAAGTGACGTTCTCTGTTATGGCTAAGCCGAATGGACAAAAGAGTGTGCAATGTGTTTGTCGAAGCATAAAAATCCATGCCAAGACATGTGAATCCTGTTAAATAAAGAACAAAAGAGAGAAAATAGAACGACTATGGTTTTGTATTTATTAGAAAGTGTATCAATTACATAGAGTATAAAACTGTTATTTATAGACAAACTATATGGGCTAATGAGCCAAGGCTTTATATCTCTAGCACCCTCTCTCAAACTCGCAATGCTTATTCTTGCATTGTGAGTTTGTTATAGAAAATAAAAATAAAAATTTCAGCAAAAAACAAAACACCAAACTTTAAAACCATAATCGAAAGCCGAAATCCAAACAAAACTCCAAAATCAAAATCGAAACTTCAAAACCCAAAAATCAAAATCGAAACTTCAAAACCCAAAAATCAAAATCCAATCTCCAAACTCTAATCCCCAATCTCCAAACTCCAATCTTCAAGCTCTAATCTTCAAACTCCAAACTATAATCTTAAAAATCGAAACTTTAATCTTCAAACTCCAAACTCGAAACTAATCCAAACAAAATCTAAACACCAAACGAATCCAAACGAGTCCAAATGAATCCAAACGAAGCCAAACAAAAACAAACAAAGCCAAACAAATCCAAACAAAGACAAAACAAAGCCCAAAACAAATATAAACGAATCCAAACAAGTCCAAACAAATCCAAACTAAATTTATACCAAATCCAAATCCAAACGAAGAACAAAATCTAAACACCAAACAAAATATAAATGAAATCTCAATGCCAAATACCCAAACGAAATCCGAATGCCAAATTCAACTACAAATCTAATTTCCAATCAAAATCAAAATAAAAATAAAAATTAGATCTATGATTTTACCAACAAAAATCTACATTGTTCTAGTAGCGATTTCTTCCGAACCGTAGCACCGAATCATAATCCAACCTTTCAGATATAAGGATTAGACGTCTCGAACCCACTCTCCAAAATTCAGAAGATATAGACACCGTTTACCTCTCGATCATGTTTGTTGGTTATGGCTGCACACACCAGATCCGAAAATAAGCGGAAGACACAAAAACTTCAACATCTAAACCTACGCTTTGATACCATGTAGATAAAGATAAATAAAGAAAGACAATTAGAGAAACAAAAAGGCGACTATGATGTTATTAATTTATTAGAAAATGTATCAATTACATAAACAAACTATATGGGCTAATGCGCCTAGACCTTATATCTCTAAAAAATCCATTCCAAGCTTATAACTGGTCAAACTAACTGGATCCCAAAGTATCACTAACCAGTCATGAAAACTTCAGAGAGCCAAAGATCCGATATTTGATGTGATTAGAAAAATATCAACCATTTGAGTCATAAGGTTAATAATGAAACCTAAGAGTAGTTGATTCAAATTATTGTAAAACTCAATCTTCATTTTTATTTTTCTCAACCTCCATTTAAGCAAAACCAAAACATGAAAATCTTTACTAGAATCAACTAATACAAAAGACATAACATAACTAGAATTAATATTCAAATACATAAAATAACGTGAAATATATAACTAAAACTAATAAATAACTAAAACTAATAGTCAAATACATTACTAGAACTAATATGTAACTATAATTAATGAGGCCAAGATGGGAACATGACCTATAACATTATCGTTTTCCAAAATAAATTATTTCATCCTTGGAGCGACATAACCATAAATATCTTATGATTTTCTTAAAAAATCTATCATAGTCGTCTCATATGTACTCTCTATAGTATGTGTAGAGTGGGTTATCATGTTATTCACTCGTAATTCACTTGCTGGGTAAATAATGTTTGTTTTATTAAACACTGGTTTCCTCATCATAAGTATTTTAAGGTAATACACTACAAAGATTTATATCAATCCAATTATTATACTATGCATTTGTGGATCCACTACCAAACCCTTCATTCACCTTTATATATTTTTGGAATTACAGTGGAAGAAATTCGATCCAATTCTTCCAAACGAGAAATTCGATCCAATTCTCCCAAACGAATCAATCCACTCCATATACACATTGACCCTTTTGTCTCTCAAGATAACTTTTTTTATTGGAAGCTGCAATATGGACTGGGCATGACCAAATGGCCAAAGAATAAGACCATACATGTAAAGTCTTATTTTGTCTCCCCGTAGATCGATGAAGTCCAACCATTATATAAGCTCGAATGGTTTAACCATTCGTAAATTCTATATAATTTGAATATTATTTGTAATTAAATAAAGACGTGTTATTTATAAGTTTCCAATAGTAAATATATAAAGTTGAAAACAAAAATGTAAAATAATACCCATCGTGTTTTTCTAGAATAGAATGAGCTACTATAAAACAAGTTTTTCGTTCAATAATTTCAATCAAAGACATTATTTCAATGTAGCGTACCTTTTTGAGGTATGTGACATCAAAGATGTGAGTTTAACATAAAACAAATCCAAATAAAAACATCAAAAAATTAAAATAGAAAATTTCTATCATATGAAACAGAACCTAGTTGCCTTAAAATACACATAATTCTTTCCCGTCGAGACAAATCAAATGTCAAGAAAAACATCTAATTCCGAAATTTTAAAACATAATGACATATATTCGGTAATTGGGTCCCGACTAGACAAAATCCTATAATAACTTATAAAAATAAGTGGACCTTCGATCATATAAAAATACCTTAATTTTTTAACTCAAGCAAAAAATCCATAATACTTAACATCTTAAGTAATCAAAATCATAAACATGATAATATTTAATCAATAAATATAACCCCAAAACTAACTAAAATAATTTTAAAAAGTTTTGTTTTTTATATTATTTTTAACTTTTTTTTTCTAAATTTTTAACACTAATAAATTTATATAAAAATAAAATAAATGAATTACAACAAAATGTAATAAAGAATGGATAATCAAGAGAATACCACCACATGATTTATAAACCAAAGTTTATAATGCTAAACAATAATAAATTTATATAAAACTAAAATCCTATATAAAATAAATAAATTACAACAAAAGGCTAGAAAAAATGGATAATGAAGAGACTATCCCACATAATTTTCGGTCGAGAGACTATCAATAGGTTATAAAATTCAAAATCTTAATTAGATAATCAATTAACAATAATTTATATCATCCGTTTTAATATTAATATATTCACAATTCTTTATTGTTTTATTGCTCTTTCGTTTATTTTGATAGTAAAAACCTCAAATTCAATATTAAGGTAAAAATATAGATAGATTAAATAGTACCCTTGGTATACAAATCCTTAGTTGTAGAGCTAGAAATAAAAAAATTATTTGGGTTAGTATGAAACTCAAATCTCTAGTATTCATCTTACTTAATCCAACAAAACTAGTTCTTGATATAGCTTAGCAAAAAAATGATATTATTTTAGTTTATAAAAAAATGTTTAAAAAATGTTTAAAAAATATTTGAAAACATAATTGTAGCTTCGTCCGGGTTTGAACCGGAGAGCTTCAGTGTGTTCGACTCACATGAAAACCAACTCCACCACTAAACCAATAGTTGTATGTAACTAAAAAGTAAAACTGTTAAAATGTTTTCTAGTTTTTTAAATAGATAAATGTTATAAAAAATTGGATAATGAAGAAACTATCACAACATAATTTTGGGGCGAGAGACTATATGTCTAGAATGTTGATAGTCAATAGGCTATCAAATTCAAAGCATTAATAAGATAATCAATTAACTATAATTCATATCATAAGTTTTGATATTAATATATTAATATTTCTTTATTGTTTTATTGCTCATTCATTTATTTTCATAGTAAAAACCTCAAATTTGATATTCGGGTAAAAATATAATTAGATTAAATAGTACTCTAGGTATACAAATCCTTAGTTGTAGAGCTAGAAATAAAAAAATTATTTGAGTTAGTATTAAACTCAAATCTCTAATACTCATATTAGTTGATCCAACAAAACTAGTTCTTGATATAGCCCATCAAAAAGAATTGATACTATTTTAGTTTATCAAAAAATGTTTAAAAAATATTTGAAAACACAATCTTAACTTTGCTCGCTTTCGAACAAAAGACCTTCAGTGTGTTAGAAGGACGTGATAACCAACTACACCACGAAACCAATAGTTGTATATCAATAAAAAGTAAAACTATTAAAATATTTTATAGTTTTTTAAATAGAAAAATGTTATAAAAAATAGATAACAAAGAGACTATCACCACGTGATTTTGAGAGACTATATGTCTAGAATATTGATAGTTAATAGGCTATCAAATTTAAATCTTTAATTAGATAATAAATTAACTATAATTCATATCATTGAAACACGATTTTGGCTACGCCCGAGTTCGAACGGGAGAGCTTCATTGTGTTAGTCTGACGTGATAACCAACTACACCACGATACCAATAATTGTATGTTAATAAAAAGTAAATTTTTTGAAATGTTTTCTAGTTTTTAAATAGAATAATGTTATAAAAAATGGATAACGATGAGACTATTACCACATGATTTTCGGCCAAGAGACTATATGTCTATAATGTTGATAGTCAATAGGCTATCAAATTCAAAGCCTTAATTAGATAATTAATTAACTATAATTCATATCCTCACTTTTGATATTAATAGAATCATAATTCTTTATTGTTTAATTGATCTTTCGTTTATTTTTGATATTCGGACTTGCAAAAAAAATGATACTATTTTAGTTTATCAAAAAATGTTTAAAAAATATTTGAAAAAGCAATTTTGGCTTCGCACGAGTTTGAGCGGGAGACATTCCGGTGTGTTAGACTGACGTGATAACCAACTACTCCACGAAACCAATAGTTGTCCGTCAATAAAAAGTAAAAACGTTAAAATGTTTTCTAGTTTTTTAAAAAGAAAAATGTTATAAAAAACGGATAACGAAGAGACTATTACCACATGATTTTCGGTCGAGAGACTATATGTCTAGAATGTTGATAGTCAATAGGTTATCAAATTCAAAGCATTAATTAGGTAATCAATTAATTATAATTCATATCATCCGTTTTGATATTAATATATTCATTATTATTTAATATTTTATTGCTCTTTAGTACATTTTGATAGTAACAATTTTAGTTTATCAAAAAATATTTAAAAAATATTTGAAAACGCAATTTTGGCTTCGCTTGGGTTCGAACGGTAGACATTCCGGTGTGTTAAACTGACGAGATAACCAACTTCTCCATGAAATCAATAGTTATATGTCAATAAAAAGTAAAAATGTTAAAATGTTTTCTAATTTTTTAAATAGAAAAATGTTATAAAAAATGGATAACGATGAGACTATTACCACATGATTTTCGGCCAAGAGACTATATGTCTATAATGTTGATAGTCAATAGGTTATCGAATTCAAAGCATTAATTTGGTAATCAATTAATTATAATTCATATCATCCGTTTTGATATTAATTTTATCATTATTATTTAATATTTTATTGCTCTTTAGTACATTTTGATAGTAACAACCCCAAAGTCGATATTCCGACTAGAAAAAAATAATACTATTTTAGTTTATCAAAAAATATTTGCCCGGGTTCGAACCGGAGACATTCCGGTGTGTTAAACTGACGTGATAACCAACTTCTCCACGAAACCAATAGTTATATGTTATTAAAAAGTAAAAATGTTAAAATGTTTTCTAGTTTTTTAAATAGAAAAATGTTATAAAAAATAGATAACGAAGAGACTATCACCACATGATTTTCGGTCGATAGACTATATGTGTAGAATGTTGATACTCAATAGACTATCATTTTGATAGTAAAAACCTCAAATTCGATATTCCGGCTAGCAAAAAAAAAATGATACTACTTTAGTTTATCGAAAAGTGTTTAGAAAATATTTGAAAAAATCATTTTGGCTTCGCCCGGGTTCGAACCGGAGACCTTCAGTGTGTTAGACTGATATGATAACCAACTACACCACGAAACCAATAGTCGTATGTCAATAAAAATTAATACTATTAAAATATTTTCTAATTTTTTAAATAGAAAAATGTTATAAAAAATGCATAATGAAGAGACTATCACGTGAGTTTTGGTCCATATACTATATGTGTAGAATGTTGATAGTCCATAAGCGATCAAATTCAAAGCCTTAATTAGATAATCAATTAACTATAATTCATATTATCAGTTTTTTAGTATATATTCATAATTCTTTATTGTTTTATTACTCTTTCGTTTTTTTCGATAGTGAATTTGATATTCGATTAAAACTATAGATAGATTAATTAGTACCATAGGTATACAAATCCTTAGTTGAAGAGCTAGAAATAAAAAATTTATCTGGGTGAGTATTAAACTCAAATCTCTTGTACTCATTTTACTTGTTCGTTTGTTTTGATTATAAAAACCTCAAATTCGATATTCGGGTAAATATATAAATAGATTAAATAGTACCCTAGGTATACAAATCCTTAGTTGTAGAGCTAGAAATTATAAATTTATTTGGGTTAGTATTAAACTCAAATCTCTAGCACTCATACTACTTGATCCAACAAAACTAGTTCTTGATATAACCTAGCAAAAAAATTGATACTATTTTAGTTTATCAAAAAATAACGCAATTTTGGCTTCGTCCGGGTTCGAACCGGAGACATTCCGGTGTGTTAAACTGACGTGATAACCAACTACTCCACGAAATCAATAGTTATATGTCAATAAAAGTAAAAATGTTGAAAGGTTTTCTAATTTTTTAAATAGAAAAATGTTATAAACAATGAATAACGATGAGACTATTACCACATGATTTTCGGCCAAGAGACTATATGTGTATAATGTTGATAGTCAATAGGCTATCAAATTCAAAGTCTTAATTAGATAATTAATTAACCATAATTCATATCCTCAATTTTGATATTAATTGATTCATAATTCTTTATTGTTTAATTGATCTTTCGTTTATTTTCGATATTCGGACTTGCAAAAAAATGATACTATTTTAGTTTATGAAAAAATGTTTAAAAAATATTTGAAAAAGCAATTTTGGCTTCGCCCGAGTTTGAGCCGAGACATTCCGGTGTGTTAGACTAACGTGATAACCAACTACCCCACGAAACCAATAGTTGTACGTCAATAAAAAGTAAAAACGTTAAAATATTTTCTAGTTTTTTAAAGAGAAAAATGTTATAAAAAACGGATAACGAAGACACTATTACCACATGATTTTCGGTCGAGAGACTATATGCGAAGTTAGACGGAAGTTTCTCTCTCTAGAAAGAAAGCTCTGCCTTCTCTCTAGACGCTTTTGCTCAAAGCATTCTCTCTCTATTCTCATCTCTTTCTCTTTCTGATTTCCAATCGAAAGCCACTGTTTCCTCTTTGATTTACTTATTCTTCAAGATTTTAATATTAAATTACACCCTCCACTACTGTATCGGAAGCTATCTTTGGCGATTCACACATTGGAAAGCAAACGGTCCCACCGCCGTTCAACAGTGGATATCTTCTTTTACGATTTGCACTTTGGATTTCTGTTAAAAGAAGTCGACGCCTCCTCTGTGTTTATCATTCTAAAAGATTTAAATCTCCATCCCTGTCACTATTTTAATTAATTTGGTTGATTTATATATTGGTGAACCTGCAGATTTATTCTCTGTGCTTTGTTACTTTTGCAAGATTACTTTTGCAGATTTATCAATTTCAATTCAGGAATGATTATTATCTGATTTTCCGTTTAAATGGAAGATTCAACCGAAGATAATATTCAGGGGGTTCTAGTCCGTAAGAAGACGGAAAACGCGCAAAGACGAATTGATACAACCAGAAAAAGTGTAGTCCGGTCTCTAATTTCTTCAATGGAGGATTTGGCCAAGGTGAATGTTCAGGAAATTGCGGCCGGAGAGAAGAAACCGATACACAAGCGGAAACGGAATACGTCAAAAGTTTCTGGTAATAATCTGATTTGCGTTCTTGCTTCTCCAAAGGATATAATTCCTTTTGATCCATCGGTGACTCGGGAAATGCTGTTTGGCGTTGATACTTGCGATGACGAACGGGAACTAAACGATGAACAAGAGGAAACCGATAAAGATCGAGACATCATTGTTGTTCGCGAAACCGATAAACTGCTATTAACGGCCTCCGATGAACAGATTGCAGCTTCTGCAGGAGTCGAATTTTCATCTCCGACGACTACCATTCATGATGCTTCATTGTTAAAGCAAGGAGAAAAATCAGTTTGCGGAAAATCGGGGCATAGAAAGAAGCAAAAAAAGAAACCAATATCTCCGCCGTATCTGTCTCTGGAACCTTTCTTAGCAAACGAAAGTATTCCGGCGATTCCACCACCGCAAGAGGTAGCCAAAACTGCAAACAATACTTTTTCCGGTGATCGGAATTTTGCTATCGACGTTCATGGAAAGTCACCGACGCATTCAAGAGGGGTGCGTAACAGTCAAGATCATTCATCCAAAGCCATGACTGCATTCAAGTCTACCGTTACTAATGGAAAGGAGAATAATGCCGACACAGATCTAAATGTACACGGAAATGAGATTAATTCTCCTATTCAAAATTTCAAATTCAAATCTCCTGCCATTAATGACAGAGAGATAAATGTTCAAGGGACTTTAATACACTTAAAGACAGAAAGAATAGTAACCTCCATACAATTAAAGCAAAGAATAGTAACGTGAAGAGGATTAATGCATTTAATACAAAGGAGGGTAACGTGCACCATAATACTGTATATAAAGCAATAGAAGGCAACGTGACTGAGAATAAATCATTTAAATTCAGAGAAACGAATTTAAACTTACATGCACAAGATACTGTGCACGAATTTACTTCGCAAAGGTTTTTTAATTTAAATAGAGAAGACCGTACTTCCAGGGATCTGAATGCAATCGAAGTAAATAAAGCCCTCCCTGCAATTAACGAAGGTAATGTGATTTCTTTTACTTCCGAATTTACTTCACAGAGATTTTTGAATTTGAAGGGAAAATGTATTAAATTCGGGGACTCAACTGCAATTGAAGACGGGAATGAGAATTTGAATTGGAACAGCGAACATGGATTTAATTCAGAAAATTTGAATGGAAAAGACTTCAATTCCGGGGACTCAACTGCAATTAAAAACGGGATTTTGAATTTGAATTCGGGTGCAAGGAATTAATTCAACAGATTTGAATATTCGAAATAAAGGTAATGGCCTCTCATTTCACAAGGAAGGTAATAATATGCATACAATAAATCCATTTCCTTCTTTTCAAACTAATAATGTATGGAACCGACAATCATCATACAAGAGTGATCAGAATACGTCCTCAACGCCCACAACACAAACTCCATCTAAAACGTTCTCCAGCCTATTTCAAGGCTCCCGTTTAGAATCGAAAGGGTTGAAGTTACGGTTCATTGCTCCTCCTATTAATGATGAAGACATCACTCTCGACCATATGGACGAAATCCCAATTGTTGAGACTTGGGGACACTGCCTCATAGGCTGTTTCACTGGACGATTCCCTGGTAAGCTTCCCTATGTGGGCGTGCAGATCGAGGCGCTTCTCTCTCCACGGTTTGTAAACTCGTAAGAAAAAATTCTTTGCCCCTGTTTTGCCTATTAGAAACGGAATTCTCGCAAGAACGTTTAGCCAACTTTATGTCTACTTGTTTCTTAAAATAGAATCATGTTTCTAATCTTGATGTTATTCCTGGAGGATGCATCATTGTTGTTTGGGATGCTAGTAGGGTAGCTTGTACAGTGATTGAAATTGGAAGACAACACATCCACTTTCAAGTCCATTGCAACGTCACCCAAGAAACTTTTTATGTTACCTTCGTTTACCCTTTGTATACAGTACCGCAAATGAGAGTTCTTTGGGAGCACCTAACCACCATCGGGGCCAATATTCGTTTACCTTGGATGATTATGGGAGATTATAACACAAATTGTGCTCCAGGAGACCGAATTAGGGCTGCTCCTCTTCGAAATAGTGAGTTAATTGATTTAAATAATTTTCGAATATCTCATGGTCTTGTCGATGCACCTTCCACAGGTCCTTTCTTCACTTGGACAAATAGTACTGTTTGGGCTAAGCTTGACCGAGTCCTTATAAATCATGGGTGGAGTGACAGGAATCTCCTATGTAGAGCATCGTTCCTCCTGATGGAACCCGTATCCGACCATAGCCCAGTTATTGCATTGGTTATTCGAGACTTTCAGCATGGTTGTCGGCCATTCAGATTCTTCAACATGTGGCTTAAACATCCCAGGTTTGCTAGTATCGTACAAAGTTCATGGGGGCAGTCTATTGATGGTACGAAACAATATATACTTGCGCAAAAGTTGAAAGCCCTAAAACGTCCGTTAAGAGAATTGAATAAAGCTGAGTACGAGGGTATTCTCGAGCGTACGGCTACTGTAAATTCAGAATTTAAAGAGGCTTTAACCTCTCTTATGGATAATCCTGACAACACTTCTTTAAAAGAGGAGGTTCACAGATTACGGGCTCGTGCAAACTTCCTCCTTGATGCCGAAAAGAGCTTTCTCCAACAGCGTATGCGGACTACCCACCTACTTGACGGAGATAGAGGTATGAAATACTTCCACAGCTTAATAAACCGAGACAAAGCAAGAAAGAACATATCATACATCGTCCGAGATGACGGCACCCGCACCACATCCCCAATAGAAGTCGCCTCCCTCCTTGTAGATTTCTACACACACCTCTTTGGCACATCCCGGCCAAGCACCCCCATTGACCCGACAGTCATGAGTCACGAACCACTAGTCGAAGATCGGTTTTATGAGTAGCTACTTAAAACTGTGGAAGGTGATGAAATCCGGAATGCATTCTTTGATATCGGGAATGACAAGTCCCCGGGACCGGACGGCTACACCTCGGCTTTCTTAAAAAAGAATTGGGATATTGTGGGAACAGATTTGATTGATTGTGTTTGTGAATTTTTCGACACTGGTAGTCTACTTCGCGCAACAAACCACACCATCCTCTCCCTCATACCGAAGAAAGACAACGATCCTAAGGTGGGTGACTTTAGGCCAATTGGTCTCACAAATGTTACTTATAAAGTGATTACCAAAATTTTGGCTAACCGAATGGCACCCTTACTTCCAACTCTCATTGACAAAGGACAAGGTGCTTTCGTAAGTGGTCGAAATCTTGTTGATAAAGTTTTCCTTTCCCAAGAGTTGGTTAGAGGTTCGAACCGTGCAAGAATTTCTCCACGATATATGCTCATGGTAGATATTCGCAAAGCTTTTGACCCAGTCTCATGGGACTTCCTATCGACAATACTCCATGGTATCGGCTTTCCTCCTAAGTTTGTGGGTTGGATTCTTGCTTGCGTTACTACATCATCTTTTTCGGTTTCCATCAATGGCGAGCTTCATGGTTTCTTTCGCGGGAAACGAGGCTTAAGGCAAGGTGATCCCATGTCCCCTACTTTATTCATCATTTGTCTTGAATATCTATCCCAATTGTTAAAGAAGAGATCGAGTGAACCGGGCTTTAAATTCTACCCGAAATGTGCCCGTACGCACACCACCCATCTTGCATTTGCCGACGATTTGATGCTTTTCTCACGAGAGGACGAGATATCGGTTAACATCCTTATGGATTGTTTGGGACATTTGGAAGATGTATCGGGCCTCTCATTGAACCTTACTAAATCCACAATATATCTAGCCGGAGTTAATGAGATTGTCTATGATCGGATTATGGAGAGAGTCGGATTTGAAGTTGGCACATACCCTGTTCGTTACCTGGGGATACCTCTCGCTCCAATGATGGTTTCAGTTACTAATTTTTCTCCTTTAACTGCAGCTATCTCGAGTTACATTGAGAAATGGGAGCACATGAAACTTCTTACGCGGGAAAACTTCAACTGATCACATCCGTGCTTCAAGGAGTAGAATGTTTTTGGTTCCGCGCTTTTCCTTTGCATTCGGCGGTCCTTAATACCATCCGCTCACTCTGCCTCAAGTTCTTCTGGGCGGTTAGACCAGCTCGGATTGCATGGGACAAAATTTGTAAACCGAAGGAAGAAGGAGGTCTTGGACTTAAAAATATAAGAGTTTGGAATCGTGCTCTTCTTACCCGTTCGATATGGTTATTTCATTCGGGTTCCGAGTCTTTATGGGTGAAATGGGTGCACGAGTATTATCTTCGAGGACAAACTATCTGGGACTACCAAAGACGAGATAGAGACAGTCATCTCATTCGAACGCTTCTTGATATTAGAGATTCTTTGATTCAGATATTTGGGGGCCGAGACCATGCGATTCGGGGTCTTGAAAGTTGTGTTCTGGATGAAAAGTTAATCACAAGCCGTGTCTATGAAGCCATGAGGACAAAGGGTGAACCGTGTCCGATGCTATCGAAGATATGGAAGAAATACATCCCACCGAAATACACTTTCACCGTCTGGCTTACATTCAACCGTCGTCTGACCACAAAAGACACACTTCACTACATGGATTTCCCTAACATCAGTTGCCCCTTTTGTAGGCATTCTGATGAATCGAGTGCACATATTTTCTTTTCTTGCAAGTTCAGTGGATAAATATGGGGTCGTATCAGAGCATGGTTAGGGATTACTCGCACATTGACCATGCTTGACAGTGCACATAAATGGATTAGGAAGGAGCACCGGGGCACATCCTACCGATCCCGCGCCATCAACCTTGCATTCCAAGCTACTGTTTTTGAGATTTGGCGTGCTCAAAACCGCCTTGTATTTGATGAAGAGATCGTGACTCAAGACACCATTTTCACTCGAATCACCCTTACGACTTTGAAGACTTTATTCCGCTTATATCCGCATTATCGACCTGCATGTTAGATTGCATGTTAGATTTCTTTTGGCTTATTGATGTACTCAGTTTTCTAGATTTTATTTGTAAAGTCTATTAGTGACTTGTACTCTAGAGAGAGATCTTTGAACTCTCTGAACGATTGTAACCTTGTACATCATATATATACAAATCCACATTTACCTAAAAAAAAAGAATGTTGATAGTCAATAGGTTATCAAATTCAAAGCATTAGTTAGGTAATCAATTAATTATAATTTATATCACCCGTTTTGATATTAATATATTCATTATTATTTAATGTTTTATTGCTCTTTAGTACATTTTGATAGTAACAACCCCAAAGTCGATATTCCGACTAGAAAAAAATAATACTATTTTAGTTTATAAAAAAATATTTAAAAACGAAATTTTAGCTTCGCCCGGGTTCGAACCGGAGACATTCCGGTGTGTTAAACTGACGTGATAACCAACTACTCCACGAAACCAATAGTTATATGTTATTAAAAAGTAAAAATGTTAAAATGTTTTCTAATTTTTTAAATAGAAAAATGTTATAAAAAATGGATAACGATGAGACTATTACCACATGATTTTCGGCCAAGAGACTATATGTCTATAATGTTGATAGTCAATAGGTTATCAAATTCAAAGCCTTAATTAGATAATTAATTAACTATAATTCATATCCTCACTTTTGATATTAATAGAATCATAATTCTTTATTGTTTAATTGATCTTTCGTTTATTTTCGATATTCGGACTTGCACAAAAATGATACTATTTTAATTTATCAAAAAATGTTTAAAAAATATTTGAAAAATCAATTTTGGCTTCGCCCGAGTTTGAGCTGGAGACATTCCGGTGTGTTAGACTGACGTGATAACCAACTACTCCACGAAACCAATAGTTGTACGCCAATAAAAAGTTAAAATATTAAAATATTTTCTAGTTTTTTAAATAGAAAAATGTTATAAAAAATAGATAACGAAGAGACTATCACCACATGATTTTCGGGCGATAGACTATATGTGTAGAATGTTGATACTCAATAGACTATCATTTTGATAGTAAAAACCTCAAATTCGATATTCCGGCTAGCAAAAAAAATTGATACTACTTTATTTTATCGAAAAGTGTTTAGAAAATATTTGAAAACATCATTTTGGCTTCGCCCGGGTTCGAACCGGAGACCTTCAGTGTGTTAGACTGACGTGATAACCAACTACACCACGAAACCAATAGTTGTATGTCAATAATAATTAACACTATTAAAATATTTTCTAGTTTTTTAAATAGAAAAATGTTATAAAAAAGGCCAAATTTATTTCCTCCATATTATTTTCTAGTTGTAGTGAATGGGTAATGATATGTTATAAGGGAAAATGTATATTTTTTTATGGAGGAAATAACAACATGGAAGTTTTTTCAAATTATGGGGGAAATAATAATTTTGATGGGGAAAATAGCTTTGGCCTATAAAAAATGCATAATGAAGAGACTATCACCACGTGATTTTTGGTCCATATACTATATGTGTAGAATGTTGATAGTCCATAAGCCATCAAATTCAAAGCCTTAATTAGATAATCAATTAACTATAATTCATATTATCAGTTTTTTTTAGTATATATTCATAATTCTTTATTGTTTTATTGCTCTTTCGTTTATTTTGATAGTGAATTTGATATTCGGTTAAAACTATAGATAGATTAATTAGTACCATAGGTATACAAATCCTTAGTTGAAGAGCTAGAAATAAAAAATTTATCTGGGTGAGTATTAAACTCAAATCTCTTGTACTGATATTACTTGTTCGTTTGTTTTGATTATAAAAACCTCAAATTCGATATTCGGGTAAAAATATAAATAGATTAAATAGTACCCTAGGTATACAAATCCTTAGTTGTAGAGCTAGAAATTATAAATTTATTTGGGTTAGTATTAAACTCAAATCTCTATCACTCATACTACTTGATCCAACAAACCTAGTTCTTGATATAACCTAGCAAAAAAATTGATACTATTTTAGTTTATCAAAAAATATTTTAAAAATATTTGAAAACGCAATTTTGGCTTCGTCCGGGTTCGAACCGGAGACATTCCGGTGTGTTAAACTGACGTGATAACCAACTACTCCACGAAATCAATAGTTATATGTCAATAAAAAGTAAAAATGTTAAAAGGTTTTCTAATTTTTTAAATAGAAAAATGTTATAAAAAATAGATAACAATGAGACTATTACCACATGATTTTCGGCCAAGAGACTATATGTCTATAATGTTGATAGTCAATAGGCTATCAAATTCAAATCGTTAATTAGATAATTAATTAACTATAATTCATATCGTCACTTTTGATATTAATAAAATCATAATTCTTTATTGTTTAATTGATCTTTCGTTTATTTTCGATATACGGACTTGCAAAAAATGATACTATTTTAGTTTATCAAAAAACATTTAAAAAATATTTGAAAAAGCAATTTTGGCTTCGCCCGAGTTTGAGCCGGAGACATTCTGGTGTGTTAGACTGACGTGATAACCAACTACTCCACGAAACCAATAGTTGTATGTCAATAAAAAGTAAAAACGTTAAAATATTTTCATATTTTAAAAAGAAAAATGTTATAAAAAACGGATAACGAAGAGACTATTACCACATGATTTTCGGTCGAGAGACTATATGTCTAGAATGTTGATAGTCAATAGGTTATCAAATTCAAAGCATTAATTAGGTAATCAATTAATTATAATTCATATCATCCGTTTTGATATTAATATATTCATTATTATTTAATGTTTTATTGCTCTTTAGTACATTTTGATAGTAACAACCCCAAAGTCGATATTCCGACTAGAAAATAATGATACTATTTTAGATTATCCAAAAATATTTAAAAAATATTTGAAAACGCAATTTTTGCTTCGTCCGGGTTCGAACCGGAGACATTCCGGTGTGTTAAACTGACGTGATAACCAACTACTCCACGAAACCAATAGTTATATGTTATTAAAAAGTAAAAATGTTAAAATGTTTTCTAGTTTTTTAAATAGAAAAATGTTATAAAAAATAGATAACGAAGAGACTATCACCACATGATTTTCGGTCGATAGACTATATGTGTAGAATGTTGATACTCAATAGACTATCATTTTGATAGTAAAAACCTCAAATTCGATAGTCCGGCTAGCAAAAAAAAATTGATACTAATTTAGTTTATCAGTTTATCAAAGTGTTTAGAATATATTTGAAAACATCATTTTAGCTTCGCCCGGGTTCGAACTGGAGACTTCCAGTGTGTTAGAAAGACGTGATAACCAACTACCCCACGAAACCAATAGTCGTATGTCAATAAAAATTAACACTATTAATTTTTTTTCTAATTTTTTAAATAGAAAAATGTTATAAAAAATGCATAATGAAGAGACTATCACCACGTGATTTTTGGTCCATATACTAAACGTGTAGAATGTTGATAGTCCATAAACCATCAAATTCAAAGCCTTAATTAGATAATCCATTAACTATAATTCATATTATCAGTTTGTTTAGTATATATTCATAATTCTCTATTGTTTTATTGCTCTTGCGTTTATTTTGATAGTAAAAATCCCGAATTCGATATTCGGCTATAGATAGATTAATTAGTACCATAGGTATACAAATCCTTAGTTGAAGAGCTAGAAATATATTTTTTATCTGAGTGAGTATTAAACTCAAATCTCTTGTACTAATATTACTTGTTCGTTTGTTTTGATTATAAAAACCTCAAATTCGATATTCGAGTAAAAATATAAATAGATTAAATAGTACACTAGGTATACAAATCCTTAGTTGTAGAGCTAGAAATTATAAATTTATTTGGGTTAGTATTAAACTCAAATCTCTAGCACTCATACTACTTGATCCAACAAAACTAGTTCTTGATATAACCTAGCAAAAAAATTGATACTATTTTAGTTTATCAAAAAATATTTAAAAAATATTTGAAAACGCAATTTTGGCTTCGTCCGGGTTCGAACCGGAGACATTCCGGTGTGTTAAACTGACGTGATAACCAACTACTCCACGAAATAAATAGTTATATGTCAATAAAGAGTAAAAATGTTAAAATGTTTTGTAATTTTTTAAATAGAAAAATGTTATAAAAAATGGATAACGATGAGACTATTACCACATGATTTTCGGCCAAGAGACTATATGTCTATAATATTGATAGTCAATAGGCTATCAAATTCAAAGCCTTAATTAGATAATTAATTAACTATAATTCATATCCTCACTTTTGATATTAATAGATTCATAATTCTTTATTGTTTAATTGATCTTTCGTTTATTTTCGATATTCGTACTTGCAAAAAAATAATACTATTTTAGTTTATCAAAAAATGTTTAAAAAATATTTGAAAAAGCAATTTTGGCTTCGCCCGAGTTTGAGCTGTAGACATTCCGGTGTGTTAGACTGACGTGATAACCAACTACTCCACGAAACCAATAGTTGTACGTCAATAAAAAGTAAAAACGTTAAAATGTTTTCCAGTTTTTTAAAAAGAAAAATGTTATAAAAAACGGATAACGAAGAGACTATTACCACATAATTTTCGATCCAGAGACTATATGTCTAGAATGTTGATAGTCAATAGGTTATCAAATTCAAAGCATTAATTAGGTAATCAATTAATTATAATTCATATAATCCGTTTTGATATTAATATATTCATTATTATTTAATGTTTTATTGCTCTTTAGTACATTTTGATAGTAAGCACACCAAATTCCATATTCCGACTAAAAAAAATGATACTATTTTAGTTTATCAAAAAATATTTAAAAAATATTTGAAAACGCAATTTTGGCTTCGCCCGGGTTCGAACCGGAGACATTCCGGTGTGTTAAACTGACGTGATAACCAACTACTCCACAAAACCAATAGTTATATGTTATTAAAAAGTAAAAATGTTAAAATATTTTCTAATTTTTTAAATAGAAAAATGTTATAAAAAATGGATAACGATGAGACTATTACCACATGATTTTCGGCCAAGAGACTATATGTCTATAATGTTGATAGTCAATAGGTTATCGAATTCAAAGTATTAATTTGGTAATCAATTAATTATAATTCATATCCTCACTTTTGATATTAATAGATTCATAATTCTTTATTGTTTAATTGATCTTTCGTTTATTTTCGATATTCGGACTTGCAAAATAATGATACTATTTTAGTTTATCAAAAAATGTTTAAAAAATATTTGAAAAAGCAATTTTGGCTTCGCCCGAGTTTGAGCCGGAGACATTCCAGTGTGTTAGACTGACGTGATAACCAACTACTCCACGAAACCAATGGTTGTACGTCAATAAAAAGTAAAAACGTTAAAATGTTTTCTAGTTTTTTTAAAAGAAAAATGTTATAAAAACGGATAACGAAGAGACTATTACCACATGATTTTCGGTCGAGAGACTATATGCGAAGTTAGAGGGAAGTTTCTCTCTCTAGAAAGAAAGCTCTGCCTTCTCTCTAGACGCTTTTGCTCAAAGCATTCTCTCTCTATTCTCATCTCTTTCTCTTTCTGATTTCCAATCGAAAGCCACTGTTTCCTCTTTGATTTACTTATTCTTCAAGATTTTAATATTAAATTACACCCTCCACTACTGTATCGGAAGCTATCTTTGACGATTCACACATTGGAAAGCAAACGGTCCCACCGCCGTTCAAAAGTGGATATCTTCTTTTACGATTTGCACTTTGGAGTTCTGTTAAAGAAGTCGACGCCTCCTCTGTGTTTATCATTCTAAAAGATTTAAATCTCCATCCTTGTCACTATTTTAATTAATTTGGGTGATTTATATATTAGTGAACCTGCATATTTATTCTCTGTGTTTTGTTACTTTTGCAAGATTACTTTTGCAGATTTATCAATTTCTATTCAGGAATGATTATTATCTGATTTTCTGTTTAAATTGAAGATTCAACCGAAGATAATATTCAGGGGGTTCTAGTCCGTAAGAAGACGGAAAACGTGCAAAGACGAATTGATACAACCGGAAAAAGTGTAGTTCGGTCTCTAATTTCTTCAATGGAGGATTTGGCCAAGGTGAATGTTCAGGAAATTGCGGCCGAAGAGAAGAAGCCGATACACAAGCGGAAACGAAATACGTCAAAGGTTTCTGGTAATAATCTGATTTGCGTTCTTGCCTCTCCAAAGGACATAATTCCTTTTGATCCATCGGTGACTCGGGAAATGCTGTTTGGCGTTGATACTTGCGATGACGAACGGGAACTAAGCGATGAACAAGAGGAAACCGATAAAGATCAAGACATCATTGTTGTTCGCGAAACCGATAAACTGCTATTAACGGCCTCCGATGAACAGATTGCAGCTTCTGCAGGAGTCGAATTTTCATCTCCGGCGACTACCATTCATGATGCTTCATTGTTAAAGCAAGGAGAAAAATCAATTTGCGGAAAATCAGGGCATAGAAAAAAGCAAAAGAAGAAACCAATATCTCCGCCGTATCTGTCTCTAGAACCGTTCTTAGCAAACGAAAGTATTCCGGCGATTCCACCACCGCAAGAGGTAGCCAAAACTGCAAACAATACTTTTTCCGGTGATCGGAATTTTGCTATCGGTGTTCATGGAAAGTCACCGATGCATTCAAGAGGGGTGCGTAACAGTCGAGATCATTCATCCAAAGCCATGACTGCATTCAAGTCTACCGTTACTAATGGAAAGGAGAATAATGCCGACACAGATCTAAATGTACACGGAAATGAGATTAATTCTCCTATTCAAAATTTCAAATTCAAATCTCCTGCCATTAATGACAGAGAGATAAATGTAAGCGTAAATGGAAATGAGATTAATGATTTAGAAGAAAATTTGAATGAGAAGAGTAACCGTTCAAGGGACTTCAATACACTTAAATACAGAAAGAATAGTAACCTCCATACAATTAAAGCAAAGAATAGTAACGTGAAGAGGATTAATGCATTTAATACAAAGGAGGGTAACGTGCACCATAATACTGTATATAAAGCAACAGAAGGCAACTTGACTGAGAGTAAATCATTTAAATTCAGAGAAACGAATTTAAACTTACATGCACAAGATACTGTGCACGAATTTACTTCACAAAGGTTTTTTAATTTAAATAGAGAAGACCGTACTTCCAGGGATCTGAATGCAATCGAAGTAAATAAAGCCCTACCTGCAATTAACGAAGGTAATGTGATTTCTTTTACTTCCGAATTTACTTCACAGAGATTTTTGAATTTGATGGGAAAATGTATTAAATACGGGGACTCAACTGCAATTGAAGACGGGAATGAGAATTTGAATTGGAACAGCGAACATGGATTTAATTCAGAAAATTTGAATGGAAAAGACTTCAATTCCGGGGACTCAACTGCAATTAAAAACGGGATTTTGAATTTGAATTCGAACAGGGTGCAAGAAATTAATTCAACAGATTTGAATATTCGAAATAAAGGTAATGGCCTCTCAATTCACAAGGAAGGTAATAATATGCATACAACAAATCCATTTCCTTCTTTTCAAACTAATAATGTATGGAACCGACAATCATCATACAAGAGTGATCAGAATACGTCCTCAACGCGCACAACACAAACTCCATCTAAAACGTTCTCCAGCCTATTTCAAGGCTCCCGTTTAGAATCGAAAGAGTTGAAGTTACGGTTCATTGCTCCTCCTATTAATGATGAAGACATCACTCTCGACCATATGGACGAAATCCCAATTGTTGAGACTTGGGGACACTGCCTCATAGGCTGTTTCACTCGACGATTCCCTAGTAAGCTTCCCTATGTGGGCGTGCAGATCGAGGCGCTTCTCTCTCCACGGTTTGTAAACTTGTAAGAAAAAATTCTTTGCCCCTGTTTTGCCTATTAGAAACGAAATTCTCGCAAGAACATTTAGCCAACTTTATGTCTACTTGTTTCTTAAAATAGAATCATGTTTCTAATCTTGATGTTATTCCTGGAGGACGCATCATTGTTGTTTGGGATGCTAGTAGGGTAGCTTGTACAGTGATTGAAATTGGAAGACAACACATCCACTTTCAAGTCCATTGCAACGTCACCCAAGAAACTTTTTATGTTACCTTCGTTTACCCTTTGTATACAGTACCGCAAAGGAGAGTTCTTTGGGAGCACCTAACCACCATCGGGGCCAACATTCGTTTACCTTGGATGATTATGGGAGATTATAACACAAATTGTGCTCCAGTAGACCGAATTAGGGCTGCTCCTCTTCGAAATAGTGAGTTAATTGATTTTCGAATATCTCATGGTCTTGTCGATGCACCTTCCACAGGTCCTTTCTTCACTTGGACAAATAGTACTGTTTGGGCTAAGCTTGACCGAGTCCTTATAAATCATGGGTGGAGTGACATGAATCTCATATGTAGAGCATCGTTCCTCCTGATGGAACCCGTATCCGACCATAGCCCAGTTATTGCATTGGTTATTCGAGACTTTCAGCATGGTTGTCGGCCATTCAGATTCTTCAACATGTGGCTTAAACATCCCAGGTTTGCTAGTATCGTACAAAGTTCATGGGGGCAGTCTATTGATGGTACGAAACAATATATACTTGCGCAAAAGTTGAATGACCTAAAACGTCCGTTAAGAGAATTGAATAAAGCTGAGTACGGGGGTATTCTCGAGCGTACGGCTACTGTAAATTCAGAATTTAAAGAGGCTTTAACCTCTCTTATGGATAATCCTGACAACACTTCTTTAAAAGAGGAGGTTCACAGATTACGGGCTCGTGCAAACTTCCTCCTTGATGCCGAAAAGAGCTTTCTCCAATAGCGTATGCGGACTACCCACCTAGTTGACGGAGATAGAGGTACGAAATACTTCCACAGCTTAATAAACCGAGACAAAGCAAGAAAGAACATTTCATACATCGTCCGAGATGACGGCACCCGCACCACATCCCCAATAGAAGTCGCCTCCCTCCTTGTAGATTTCTACACACACCTCTTTGGCACATCCCGGCCAAGCACACCCATTTACCCGACAGTCATGAGTCACGGACCACTAGTCGAAGATCGGTTTTATGAGCAGCTACTTAAAACTGTGGAAGATGATGAAATCCGGAATGCATTCTTTGATATCGGGAATGACAAGTCCCCGGGACCGGACGGCTACACCTCGGCTTTCTTAAAAAAGAATTGGGATATTGTGGGAACAGATTTGATTGATTGTGTTTGTGAATTTTTCGACACTAGTAGTCTACTTCGCGCAACAAACCACACCATCCTCTCCTCATACCGAAGAAAGACAACGATCCCAAGGTGGGTGACTTTAGGCCAATTGGTCTCACAAATGTTACTTATAAAGTGATTACCAAAATTTTGGCTAACCGAATGGCACCCTTACTTCCAACTCTCATTGACAAATGATAAGGTGCTTTCGTAAGTGGTCGAAATCTTGTTGATAACGTCTTCCTTTCCCAAGAGTTGGTTAGAGGTTCGAACCGTGCAAGAATTTCTCCACGATGTATGCTCATGGTAGATATTCGTAAAGCTTTTGACACAGTCTCATGGGACTTCCTATCGACAATACTCCATGGTATCGGCTTTCCTCCTAAGTTTGTGGGTTGGATTCTTGCTTGTGTTACTACAACATCTTTTTCGGTTTCCATCAATGGCGAGCTTCATGGTTTCTTTCGTGGGCAACGAGGCTTAAGGCAAGGTGATCCCATGTCCCCTACTTTATTCATCATTTGTCTTGAATATCTATCCCGATTGTTAAAGAAGAGATCGAGTGAACCGGGCTTTAAATTCTACCCGAAATGTGCCCGCACGCACACCACCCATCTTGCTTTTGCCGACGATTTGATGCTTTTCTCACGAGAGGACGAGACATCGGTTAACATCCTTATGGATTGTTTGGGACATTTGGAAGATGTATCGGGCCTCTCATTGAACCTTACTAAATCCACAATATATCTAGCCGGAGTTAATGAGATTGTTTATGATCGGATTATGGAGAGAGTCAGATTTGAAGTTGGCACATACCCTGTTCGTTACCTGGGGATATCTCTCGCTCCAATGACGGTTTCGGTTACTAATTTTGCTCCTTTAACTGCAGCTATCTCGAGTTACATTGAGAAATGGGAGCACATGAAACTTCTTACGCGGGAAAACTTCAACTGATCACATCCGTGCTTCAAGGAGTAGAATGTTTTTGGTTCCGCGCTTTTCCTTTGCATTCGGCGGTCCTTAATACCATCCGCTCGCTCTGCCTCAAGTTCTTCTGGGGGGTAGACCAGCTCGGATTGCATGGGACAAAATTTGTAAACCGAAGGAAGAAGGAGGTCTTGGACTTAAATATATAAGAGTTTGGAATCGTGCTCTTCTTACCCGTTCGATATGGTTATTTCATTCGGGTTCCGAGTCTTTATGGGTGAAATGGGTGCACGAGTATTATCTTCGAGGACAAACTACCTGGGACTACCAAAGACGAGATAGAGACAGTCATCTTATTCGAACGCTTCTTGATATTAGAGATTCTTTGATTCAGATATTTGGGGGCCGAGACCATGCGATTCGGGGTCTTGAAAGTTGTGTTCTGGATGGAAAGTTAATCACAAGCCGTGTCTATGAAGCCATGAGGACAAAGGGTGAACCGTGTCCGATGCTATCGAAGATATGGAAGAGATACATCCGACCGAAATACACTTTCACCGTCTGGCTTACATTCAACCGTCGTCTGGCCACAAAAGACACACTTCACTACATGGATTTTCCTAACATCAGTTGCCCCTTTTGTAGGCATTCTGATGAATCGAGTGCACATATTTTCTTTTCTTGCAAGTTCAGTGGAGAAATATGGGGTCGTATCAGAGCATGGTTGGGGATTACTCGCACAATGACCACGCTTGACAGTGCACATAAATGGATTAGGAAGGAGCACCGGGGCACATCCTACCGATCCCGCGCCATCAACCTTGCATTCCAAGCTACTGTTTTTGAGATTTGGCGTGCTCGAAACCGCCTTGTATTTGATGAAGAGATCTTGACTCAACACACCATTCTCACTCGAATCACCCTTACGACTTTGAAGACTTTATTCCGCTTATATCCGTATTATCGACTTGCATGTTAGATTGCATGTTAGATTTCTTTTGGCTTATTGATGTACTCAGTTTTCCTGATTTTATTTGTAAAGTCCATTAGTGACTTGTACTCTACAGAGAGATCTTTGAACTCTCTGAACGATTGTAACCTTGTACATCATATATATACAAATCCACATTTACCAAAAAAAAAAGAATGTTGATAGTCAATAGGTTATCAAATTCAAAGCATTAATTAGGTAATCAATTAATTATAATTCATATCATCCGTTTTGATATTAATATGTTCATTATTATTTAATGTTTTATTGCTCTTTAGTACATTTACATTTTGATTCTTTAGTACATTTTGATAGTAACAACCCCAAAGTCGATATTCCGACTAGAAAAAAATGAAGCTATTTTAGTTTATCAAACTATTTTAGTTTATCAAACTATTTTAGTTTATCAACGTAATTTTGGCTTCGCCCGGGTTCGAACCAGAGACATTCCGGTGTGTTAAACTGACGCGATAACCAACTACTCCATGAAACCAATAGTTATATGTTATTAAAAAGTAAAACTTTTAAAATGTTTTCTAGTTTTTTAAATAGAAAAATGTTATAAAAAATAGATAACGAAGAGACTATCACCACATGATTTTTGGTCGATAGACTATATGTGTAACCTCAAATTCGATATTCCGGCTAGCCAAAAAAAATTGATACTACTTTAGTTTATCGAAAAGTGTTTAGAAAATATTTGAAAACATCCATTATGGCTTCGCCCGGGTTCGAACCGGAGACCTTCAGTGTGTTAGACTGACGTGATAACCAACTACACCACGAAACCAATCGTCGTATGTCAATAAAAATTAACACTATTAAAATATTCTCTAGTTTTTTAAATAGAAAAATGTTATAAAAAATGCATAATGAAGAGACTATCACCACGTGATTTTTGGTCCATATACTATATGTGTAGAATGTTGATAGTCCATAAGCCATCAAATTCAAAGCCTTAATTACATAATCAATTAACTATAATTCATATTAACAGTTTTTAGTATATATTCATAATTCTTTATTGTTTTATTGTTCTTTCGTTTATTTTGATAGTGAATTCGATATTCGGTTAAAACTATAGATAGATTAATTAGTACCATAGGTATACAAATCCTTAGTTGAAGAGCTAGAAATAAAAAATTTATCTGGGTGAGTATTAAACTCAAATCTCTTGTACTCATATTACTTGTTCGTTTGTTTTGATTATAAAAACCTCAAATTCGATATTCGGGTAAAAATATAAATAGATTAAATAGTACCCTAGTTATACAAATCCTTAGTTGTAGAGCTAGAAATTATAAATTTATTTGGGTTAGTATTAAACTAAAATCTCTAGCACTCATACTACTTGATCCAACAAAACTAGTTCTTGATATAACCTAGCAAAAAAATTGATACTATTTTAGTTTATCAAAAAATATTTAAAAAATATTTGAAAACGCAATTTTGGCTTCGTCCGGGTTCGAGCCGAAGACATTCCGGTGTGTTAAACTGACGAGATAACCAACTTCTCCACGAAATCAATAGTTATATGTCAATAAAAAGTAAAAATGTTAAAATGTTTTCTAATTTTTTAAATAGAAAAATGTTATAAAAAATGGATAACGATGAGACTATTAACACATGATTTTCGGCCAAGAGACTATATGTCTATAATGTTGATAGTCAATAGGCTATCAAATTCAAAGCCTTAATTAGATAATTAATTAACTATGATTCATATCCTCACTTTTGATATTAATAGAATCATAATTCTTTATTGTTTAATTGATCTTTCGTTTATTTTTGATATTCGGACTTGCAAAAAAATGATACTATTTTAGTTTATCAAAAAATGTTTAAAAAATATTTGAAAAAGAAATTTTGGCTTCGCCCGAGTTTGAGCCGGAGACATTCCGGTGTGTTAGACTGACGTGATAACCAACTACTCCACGAAACCAATAGTTGTACGTCAATAAAAAGTAAAAACGTTAAAATGTTTTCTAGTTTTTTTTTTAAAAAAATGTTATAAAAAACGGATAACGAAAAGACTATTACCACATGATTTTCGGTCCAGAGACTATATGTCTAGAATGTTGATAGTCAATAGGTTATCAAATTCAAAGCATTAATTAGGTAATCAATTAATTATAATTCATGTCATCCGTTTTGATATTAATATATTCATTATTATTTAATGTTTTATTGCTCTTTAGTACATTTTGATAGTAACAACCCCAAAGTCGATATTCCGACTAGAAAAAAATGATACTATTTTAGTTTATCAAAAAATATTTAAAAAATATTTGAAAACGCAATTTTGGGTTCGCACCGGAGACATTCCGGTGTGGTAAACTGACGTGATAACCAACTACTCCACGAAACCAATAGTTATATGTTATTAAAAAGTAAAAATGTTAAAATGTTTTCTAGTTTTTTAAATAGAAAAATGTTATAAAAAATAGATAACGAAGAGACTATCACCACATGATTTTCGGTCGATAGACTATATGTGTAGAATGTTGATAGTCAATAGACTATCATTAAAAACCTCAAATTGGGTATTCCAGCTAGCAAAAAAAAAAATTAATACTACTTTAGTTTATCGAAAAGTGTTTAGAAAATATTTGAAAACATCATTTTGGCTTCGCCCGGGTTCGAACCGGAGACCTCATACTACTTTAGATAATCGAAAAGTGTTTAGAAAATATTTGAAAACATCATTTTGGCTTCGCCCGGGTTCGAACCGGAGACCTTCAGTGTGTTAGACTGACGTGATAACCAACTACACCACGAAACCAATAGTCGTATGTCAATAAAAATTAACACTATTAAAATATTCTCTAGTTTTTTAAATAGAAAAATGTTTTAAAAAATGCATAATGAAGAGACTATCACCACGTGATTTTTAGTCCATATACTATATGTGTAGAATGTTGATAGTCCATAAGCCATCACATTCAAAGCCTTAATTAGACAATCAATTAACTATAATATATTATCAGTTTTTTTAGTATATATATTCATAATTCTTTATTGTTTTATTGCTCTTTCGTTTATTTTGATAGTGAATTTGATATTCGGTTAAAACTATAGATAGATTAATTAGTACCATAGGTATACAAATCCTTAGTTGAAGAGCTAGAAATAAAAATATCTGGGTGAGTATTAAACTCAAATCTCTTGTACTCATATTACTTGTTCGTTTGTTTTGATTATAAAAACCTCAAATTCGATATTCGGGTAAAAATATAAATAGATTAAATAGTACACTAGGTATACAAATCCTTAGTTGTAAAGCTAGAAATTATAAATTTATTTGGGTTAGTATTAAACTCAAATCTCTAGCACTCATACTACTTGATCCAACAAAACTAGTTCTTGACATAACCTAACAAAAAAATTGATACTATTTTAGTTTATCAAAAAATATTTAAAAAAATATTTGAAAACGCAATTTTGGCTTCGTCCGGGTTCGAACCGGAGATATTCTGGTGTGTTAAACTGACGTGATAACCAACTACTCTACGAAACCAATAGTTGTACGTCAATAAAAAGTAAAAACGTTAAAATGTTTTCTAGTTTTTTAAAAAGAAAAATGTTATAAAAAACGGATAACGAAGAGACTATTACCACATGATTTTCGGTCGAGAGACTATATGTCTAGAATGTTGATAGTCAATAGGTTATCAAATTCAAAGCATTAATTAGGTAATCAATTAATTATAATTCATATCATCCGTTTTGATATTAATATATTCATTATCATTTAATGTTTTATTGCTCTTTAGTACATTTTGATAGTAACAACCCCAAAGTCGATATTCCGACTAGAAAAAAATGATTCTATTTTAGTTTATCAAAAAATATTTAAAAAATATTTGAAAACGCAAGTTTGGGTTCGCACCGGAGACAATCCGGTGTGTTAAACTGACGTGATAACCAACTACTCCACGAAACCAATAGTTATATGTTATTAAAACGTAAAAATATAAAAAAGTTTTCTAGTTTTTTAAATAGAAAAATGTTATAAAAAATAGATAACGAAGAGACTATCACCACATGATTTTCGGTCGATAGACTATATGTGTAACCTCAAATTCGATATTCCGGCTAGCCAAAAAAAATTGATACTAATTTAGTTTATCGAAAAATGTTTAGAAAATATTTGAGAACATCCATTATGGCTTCGCCCGGAGACCTTCAGTGTGTTAGACTGACGTGATAACCAACTACACCACGAAACCAATAGTCGTATGTCAATAAAAATTAACACTATTAAAATATTCTCTAGTTTTTTAAATAGAAAAATGTTATAAAAAATGCATAATGAAGAGACTATCACCACGTGATTTTTGGTCCATATACTATATGTGTAGAATGTTGATAGTCCATAAGCCATCAAATTCAAAGCCTTAATTAGATAATCAATTAACTATAATTCATATTAACAGTTTTTAGTATATATTCATAATTCTTTATTGTTTTATTGTTCTTTCGTTTATTTTGATAGTGAATTCGATATTCGGTTAAAACTATAGATAGATTAATTAGTACCATAGGTATACAAATCCTTAGTTGAAGAGCTAGAAATAAAAAATTTATCTGGGTGAGTATTAAACTCAAATCTCTTGTACTCATATTACTTGTTCGTTTGTTTTGATTATAAAAACCTCAAATTCGATATTCGGGTAAAAATATAAATAGATTAAATAGTACCCTAGTTATACAAATCCTTAGTTGTAGAGCTAGAAATTATAAATTTATTTGGGTTAGTATTAAACTAAAATCTCTAGCACTCATACTACTTGATCCAACAAAACTAGTTCTTGATATAACCTAGCAAAAAAATTGATACTATTTTAGTTTATCAAAAAATATTTAAAAAATATTTGAAAACGCAATTTTGGCTTCGTCCGGGTTCGAGCCGAAGACATTCCGGTGTGTTAAACTGACGAGATAACCAACTTCTCCACGAAATCAATAGTTATATGTCAATAAAAAGTAAAAATGTTAAAATGTTTTCTAATTTTTTAAATAGAAAAATGTTATAAAAAATGGATAACGATGAGACTATTACCACATGATTTTCGGCCAAGAGACTATATGTCTATAATGTTGATAGTCAATAGGCTATCAAATTCAAAGCCTTAATTAGATAATTAATTAACTATGATTCATATCCTCACTTTTGATATTAATAGAATCATAATTCTTTATTGTTTAATTGATCTTTCGTTTATTTTTGATATTCGGACTTGCAAAAAAATGATACTATTTTAGTTTATCAAAAAATGTTTAAAAAATATTTGAAAAAGAAATTTTGGCTTCGCCCGAGTTTGAGCCGGAGACATTCCGGTGTGTTAGACTGACGTGATAACCAACTACTCCACGAAACCAATAGTTGTACGTCAATAAAAAGTAAAAACGTTAAAATGTTTTCTAGTTTTTTTTTTAAAAAAATGTTATAAAAAACGGATAACGAAAAGACTATTACCACATGATTTTCGGTCCAGAGACTATATGTCTAGAATGTTGATAGTCAATAGGTTATCAAATTCAAAGCATTAATTAGGTAATCAATTAATTATAATTCATGTCATCCGTTTTGATATTAATATATTCATTATTATTTAATGTTTTATTGCTCTTTAGTACATTTTGATAGTAACAACCCCAAAGTCGATATTCCGACTAGAAAAAAATGATACTATTTTAGTTTATCAAAAAATATTTAAAAAATATTTGAAAACGCAATTTTGGGTTCGCACCGGAGACATTCCGGTGTGGTAAACTGACGTGATAACCAACTACTCCACGAAACCAATAGTTATATGTTATTAAAAAGTAAAAATGTTAAAATGTTTTCTAGTTTTTTAAATAGAAAAATGTTATAAAAAATAGATAACGAAGAGACTATCACCACATGATTTTCGGTCGATAGACTATATGTGTAGAATGTTGATAGTCAATAGACTATCATTAAAAACCTCAAATTGGGTATTCCAGCTAGCAAAAAAAAAAATTAATACTACTTTAGTTTATCGAAAAGTGTTTAGAAAATATTTGAAAACATCATTTTGGCTTCGCCCGGGTTCGAACCGGAGACCTCATACTACTTTAGATAATCGAAAAGTGTTTAGAAAATATTTGAAAACATCATTTTGGCTTCGCCCGGGTTCGAACCGGAGACCTTCAGTGTGTTAGACTGACGTGATAACCAACTACACCACGAAACCAATAGTCGTATGTCAATAAAAATTAACACTATTAAAATATTCTCTAGTTTTTTAAATAGAAAAATGTTTTAAAAAATGCATAATGAAGAGACTATCACCACGTGATTTTTAGTCCATATACTATATGTGTAGAATGTTGATAGTCCATAAGCCATCACATTCAAAGCCTTAATTAGACAATCAATTAACTATAATATATTATCAGTTTTTTTAGTATATATATTCATAATTCTTTATTGTTTTATTGCTCTTTCGTTTATTTTGATAGTGAATTTGATATTCGGTTAAAACTATAGATAGATTAATTAGTACCATAGGTATACAAATCCTTAGTTGAAGAGCTAGAAATAAAAATATCTGGGTGAGTATTAAACTCAAATCTCTTGTACTCATATTACTTGTTCGTTTGTTTTGATTATAAAAACCTCAAATTCGATATTCGGGTAAAAATATAAATAGATTAAATAGTACACTAGGTATACAAATCCTTAGTTGTAAAGCTAGAAATTATAAATTTATTTGGGTTAGTATTAAACTCAAATCTCTAGCACTCATACTACTTGATCCAACAAAACTAGTTCTTGACATAACCTAACAAAAAAATTGATACTATTTTAGTTTATCAAAAAATATTTAAAAAAATATTTGAAAACGCAATTTTGGCTTCGTCCGGGTTCGAACCGGAGATATTCTGGTGTGTTAAACTGACGTGATAACCAACTACTCTACGAAACCAATAGTTGTACGTCAATAAAAAGTAAAAACGTTAAAATGTTTTCTAGTTTTTTAAAAAGAAAAATGTTATAAAAAACGGATAACGAAGAGACTATTACCACATGATTTTCGGTCGAGAGACTATATGTCTAGAATGTTGATAGTCAATAGGTTATCAAATTCAAAGCATTAATTAGGTAATCAATTAATTATAATTCATATCATCCGTTTTGATATTAATATATTCATTATCATTTAATGTTTTATTGCTCTTTAGTACATTTTGATAGTAACAACCCCAAAGTCGATATTCCGACTAGAAAAAAATGATTCTATTTTAGTTTATCAAAAAATATTTAAAAAATATTTGAAAACGCAAGTTTGGGTTCGCACCGGAGACAATCCGGTGTGTTAAACTGACGTGATAACCAACTACTCCACGAAACCAATAGTTATATGTTATTAAAACGTAAAAATATAAAAAAGTTTTCTAGTTTTTTAAATAGAAAAATGTTATAAAAAATAGATAACGAAGAGACTATCACCACATGATTTTCGGTCGATAGACTATATGTGTAACCTCAAATTCGATATTCCGGCTAGCCAAAAAAAATTGATACTAATTTAGTTTATCGAAAAATGTTTAGAAAATATTTGAGAACATCCATTATGGCTTCGCCCGGAGACCTTCAGTGTGTTAGACTGACGTGATAACCAACTACACCACGAAACCAATAGTCGTATGTCAATAAAAATTAACACTATTAAAATATTCTCTAGTTTTTTAAATAGAAAAATGTTATAAAAAATGCATAATGAAGAGACTATCACCACGTGATTTTTGGTCCATATACTATATGTGTAGAATGTTGATAGTCCATAAGCCATCAAATTCAAAGCCTTAATTAGATAATCAATTAAGTATAATTCATATTATCAGTTTTTTTAGTATATATTCATAATTCTTTATTGTTTTCTTGTTCTTTCGTTTATTTTGATAGTGAATTCGATATTCGGTTAAAACTATAGATAGATTAATTAGTACCATAGGTATACAAATCCTTAGTTGAAGAGCTAGAAATAAAAAATTTATATGGGTGAGTATTAAACTCAAATCTCTTGTACTCATATTACTTGTTCGTTTGTTTTGATTATAAAAACCTCAAATTCGATATTCGGGTAAATATATAAATAGATTAAATAGTACCATAGGTATACAAATCCTTAGTTGTAGAGCTAGAAATTATAAATTTATTTGGGTTAGTATTAAACTCAAATCTCTAGCACTCATATTACTTGATACAACAAAACTAGTTCTTGATATAACCTAGCAAAAAAATTGATACTATTTTAGTTTATCAAAAAATATTTAAAAAATATTTGAAAACGCAATTTTGGCTTCGTCCGGATTCGAACCGGAGACATTTCGGTGTGTTAAACTAACGTGATAACCAACTAATCCACGAAATCAATAGTTATATGTCAATAAAATTAAAAATGTTAAAAGCTTTTCTAATTTTTTAAATAGAAAAATGTTATAAACAATGAATAACGATGAGACTATTACCACATGATTTTCGGCCAAGAGACTATATGTCTATAATGTTGATAGTCAATAGGCTATCAAATTCAAAGCCTTAATTAGATAATTAATTAACTATAATTCATATCCTCACTTTTGATATTAATAGATTCATAATTCTTTATTGTTTAATTAATCTTTCATTTATTTTCGATATTCAGACTTGCAATAAAATGATACTATTTTAGTTTATAAAAAAATGGTTAAAAAATATTTGAAAAAGCAATTTTGGCTTCGCCCGAGTTTGAGCCGGAGACATTCCGGTGTGTTAGACTGACGTGATAACCAACTACTCCACGAAACCAATATTTGTACGTCAATAAAAAGTAAAAACGTTAAAATGTTTTCTAGTTTTTTAAAAAGAAAAATGTTATAAAAAACGGATAACGAAGAGACTATTACCACATGATTTTCGGTCGAAAGACTATATGCGAAGTTAGAGGGAAGTTTCTCTCTCTAGAAAGAAAGCTCTGCCTTCTCTCTAGACGCTTTTGCTCAAAGCATTCTCTCTATATTCTCATCTCTTTCTCTTTCCGATTTCCAATCGAAAGCCACCGTTTCCTCTTTGATTTACTTATACTTCAAGATTTTAATATTAAATTACACCCTCCACTACTGTATCGGAAGCTATCTTTGGCGATTCACACATTGGAAAGCAAACGGTCCCACCGCCGTTCAACAGTGGATATCTTCTTTTACGATTTGCACTTTGGAGTTCTGTTAAAGAAGTCGACGCCTCCTCTGTGTTTATCATTCTAAAAGATTTAAATCTCCATCCCTGTCACTATTTTAATTAATTTGGTTGATTTATATATTGTTGAACTGCAGATTTATTCTCTGTGCTTTGTTACTTTTGCAAGATTACTTTTGCAGATTTATCAATATCTATTCAGGAATGATTATTAACTAATTTTCTGTTTAAATGGAAGATTCAACCGAAGATAATATTCAGGGGGTTCTAGTCCGTAAGAAGACGGAAAACGCGCAAAGACGAATTGATACAACCGGAAAAAGTGTAGTTCGGTCTCTAATTTCTTCAATGGAGGATTTGGCCAAGGTGAATGTTCAGGAAATTGCGGGCGTAGAGAAGAAACCGATACACAAGCGGAAACGGAATACGTCAAAAGTTTCTGGTAATAATCTGATTTGCGTTCTTGCTTCTCCAAAGGATATAATTCCTTTTGATCCATCGGTGACTCGGGAAATGCTGTTTGGCGTTGATACTTGCGATGACGAACGGGAACTAAGCAATGAACAAGAGGAAACCGATAAAGATCGAGACATAATTTTTGTTCGCGAAACCGATAAACTGCTATTAACGGCCTCCGATGAACAGATTGCAGCTTCTGCAGGGGTCGAATTTTCATCTCCGGCGACTACCATTCATGATGCTTCATTGTTAAAGCAAGGAGAAAAATCAGTTAGCGGAAAATTGGGGCATAGAAAGAAGCAAAAGAAGAAACCAATATCTCCGCCGTATCTGTCTCTGGAACCGTTCTTAGCAAACGAAAGTATTCCGGCGATTCCACCACCGCAAGAGGTAGCCAAAACTGCAAACAATACTTTTTCCGGTGATCGGAATTTTGCTATCGGCGTTCATGGAAAGTCACCGACGCATTCAAGAGGGGTGCCATGACTGCATTCAAGTCTACCGTTACTAATGGAAAGGAGAATAATGCCGACACAGATCTAAATGTACACGGAAATGAGATTAATTCTCCTATTCAAAATTTCAAATTCAAATCTCCTGCCATTAATGACAAAGAGATAAATGTAAGCGGAAATGGAAATGAGATTAATGATTTAGAAGAAAATTTGAATGAGAAGAGTAACCGTTCAAGGGACTTCAATACACTTAAAGACAAAAAGAATAGTAACCTCCATACAATTAAAGCAAAGAATAGTAACGTGAAGAAGATTAATGCATTTAATGCAAAGGAGGGTAACGTGCACCATAATACTGTATATAAAGCAACAGAAGGCAACGTGACTGAGAGTAAATCATTTAAATTCAGAGAAACGGATTTGAACTTAGATGCACAAGATACTGTGCACGAATTTACTTCGCAAAGGTTTTTTAATTTAAATGGAGAAGACCGTACTTCCAGGGATCTGAATGCAATCGAAGTAAATAAAGCCCTCCCTGCAATTAACGAAGGTAATGTGATTTCTTTTACTTCCGAATTTACTTCACAGAGATTTTTCAATTTGAAGGGAAAAGGTATTAAATTCGGGGACTCAACTGCAATTGAAGACGGGAATGAGAATTTGAATTGGAACAGCGAACATGGATTTAATTCAGAAAATTTGAATGGAAAAGACTTCAATTTCGGGGACTCAACTGCAATTAAAAATGAGATTTTGAATTTGAATTCGAACAGGGTGCAAGGAATTAATTCAACAGATTTGAATATTCGAAATAAAGGTAATGACCTCTCAATTCACAAGGAAGGTAATAATATGCATACAACAAATCCATTTCCTTCTTTTCAAACTAATAATGTATGGAACCGACAATCATCATACAAGAGTGATTAGAATATGTCCTCAACGCGCACAACACAAACTCCATCTAAAACGTTCTCCATCCTATTTCAAGGCTCCCGTTTAGAATCAAAAGGGTTGAAGTTACGGTTCATTGCTCCTCCTATTAATGATGAAGACATCACTCTCGACCATATGGACGAAATCCCAATTGTTGAGACTTGGGGACACTGCCTCATAGGCTGTTTCACTGGACGATTCCCTGGTAAGCTTGCACTTGACTCAATAACGAAATCTTGGGGTGTTGGATGCAAGGTTTTGCCTTATGGCAAAGGGCGGACCGTCTTCAAGTTCTCTAATGAACAAGATTTGCTAAAAGTCCTTCAAGGTGGCCCGTATACCATCTATGGAAAGACACTTTTATTAAAGCAGATTGAGAGAGGCACAATGCTCACAGACGATCTCTTCACCAAGATCCCAACTTTGGTTGTGCTCCGTGACATCCCCTTGGGTTTTTGGAGTGAATCTGGCCTTAGCAAGATCACCTCCAAGGTTGGTAAGCCCTTATATACTGACCAATTTACTTGTGACAAGTCCAGGATGGCCTACGCACGTGTTTTGATTGAGATTGATGTGAGTAAAGAACCAATGACAAAGTTTGGTGTCAATTTTCCTTGCGGGAAGCGCTATGAACAAATGGTGGAGTACGAGAACTAACCTTTATTTTTCCGTATATGTCAATGCTTTGGGCACAACCACCTGTGTTGTCCACCTAGACCAAATACCGGCACACAAAAAAGGGATACAATGAAAGGGCAAAGAATGCCACGAAATGGTGAACAGCCACAAACAAATGAGCACCGGGAGCATAAAAAAGCCCATGCAAATGCTACCCCATAGAAAAAACCGTCAGTTAGCACACAACCGAAGCAAACTGCCCAATAAGCAAAACCATCCCATAAAACTAGCACCAAAGACAAATAGATGGCAGCTGATAACAAACCTCAAGACAAGGGAGGTAACAAGTCCGATACAACTCGAACCATGATTGACACCCCCAAGGAACGTGATGATGAATTTGAGGCACCATCAACCTTGAGCAATCCCCTGGCAGATACTCGAGGCCAGGATCCAACATTTGAACATCAAACAAATGACGATTTCACATATCTACCGAACAGCCCTGCCGAGCATTCTGATCAGACTTGGCAAAAGGTGCAAAGCAAAAAGACAAAGAAAAACGCGAGGCGCGGAGTGCCAATAAACTCCTTAGTTGATAAATGAAGCTCCTTAGTTGGAACATCAGGGGCCTATGTGGGCGTGCAGATCGAGGCGCTTCTCTCTCCACGGTTTGTAAACTCGTAAAAAAAAATTATTTGCCCCTGTTTTGCCTATTAGAAACGAAATTCTAGCAAGAACATTTAGCCAACTTTATGTCTACTTGTTTCTTACAATAAAATCATGTTTCTAATCTTGATGTTATTCCTGGAGGACGCAAGAATTTCTCCACGATGTATGCTCATGCTAGATATTCGCAAAGCTTTTGACACAGTCTCATGGGAATTCCTATCAACAATACTCCATGGTATCGGCTTTCCTCCGAAGTTTGTGGGTTGGATTCTTGCTTGCGTTACTACAGTATCTTTTTCGGTTTCCATCAATGGCGAGCTTCATGGTTTATTTCGTGGGCAACGAGGCTTAAAGCAAGATGATCCCATGTCCCCTACTTTATTCATCATTTGTCTTGAATATCTATCCCGATTGTTAACAAAGAGATCGATTGAACCGGGCTTTAAATTCTACCCGAAATGTGCCCGCGCGCACACCACCCATCTTGCTTTTGCCGACGATTTGATGCTTTTCTCACGAGGGGACGAGACATCGGTTAACATCCTTATGGATTGTTTGGGACATTTGGAAGATGTATCGGGCCTCTCATTGAACCCTACTAAATCCACAATATATCTAGCCGGAGTTAATGAGATTGTCTATGATCGGATTATGGAGAGAGTCGGATTTGAAGTTGGCACATACCCTGTTCGTTACCTGGGGATACCTCTCGCTCCAATGACGGTTTCAGTTACTAATTTTGCTCCTTTAACTGCAGCTATCTCGAGTTACATTGAGAAATGGGAGCACATGAAACTTCTTACGCGGGAAAACTTCAACTGATCACATCCGTGCTTCAAGGAGTAGAATGTTTTTGGTTCCGCGCTTTTCCTTTGCATTCGGCGGTCCTTAATACCATTCGCTCGCTCTACCTCAAGTTCTTCTGGGGGGGGGGGGGGTAGACCAGCTCGGATTGCATGGGACAAAATTTGTAAACCGAAGGAAGAAGGAGGTCTTGGACTTAAAGATATAAGAGTTTGGAATCGTGCTCTTCTTACCCGTTCGATATGGTTATTTCATTCGGGTTCTGAGTCTTTATGGGTGAAATGGGTGCACGAGTATTATCTTCGAGGACAAACTATCTGGGACTACCAAAGACGAGATAGAGACAGTCATCTCATTCGAACGCTTCTTGATATTAGAGATTCTTTGATTCAGATATTTGGGGGCCGAGACCATGCGATTCGGGGTCTTGAAAGTTGTGTTTGGGATGGAAAGTTAATCACAAGCCGTGTCTATGAAGCCATGAGGACAAAGGGTGAACCGTGTCCGATGCTATCGAAGATATGGAAGAGATACATCCCACCGAAATACACTTTCACCGTCTGGCTTATATTCAACCGTCGTCTGGCCACAAAAGACACACTTCACTACATGGATTAGCCTAACATCAGTTGCCCATTTTGTAGGCATTCTGATGAATCGAGTGGACATATTTTCTTTTCTTGCAAGTTCAGTGGATAAATATGGGGTCGTATCAGAGCATGGTTGGGGATTACTCGCACAATGACCACGCTTGACAGTGCACATAAATGGATTAGGAATGAGCACTGGGGCACATCCTACCGATCCCACGCCATCAACCTTGCATTCCAAGCTACTGTTTTTGAGATTTGGCGTGCTCGAAACCGCCTTGTATTTGATGAAGAGATCGTAACTCAAGACACCATTTTCACTCGAATCACCCTTACGACTTTGAAGACTTTCCGCTTATATCCGAATTATCGACTTGCATGTTAGATTGCATGTTAGATTTCTTTTGGCTTATCGATTTACTCAGTTTTCCTGATTTTATTTGTAAAATCCATTAGTGACTTGTACTCTACAGAGAGATCTTTGAACTCTCTGAACGATTGTAACCTTGTACATCATATATATACAAATCCACATTTACCTAAAAAAAAGAATGTTGATAGTCAATAGGTTATCAAATTCAAAGCATTAATTAGGTAATCAATTAATTATAATTCATATCATCCGTTTTGATATTAATATATTCATTATTATTTAATGTTTTATTGCTCTTTAGTACATTTTGATAGTAACAACCCCAAAGTCGATATTCCAACTAGAAAAAAATGATACTATTTTAGTTTGATACTATTTTAGTTTATCAAAAAATATTTAAAAAATATTTGAAAACATAATGTTGATACTCAATAGACTATCATTTTGATAGTAAAAACCTCAAATTCGATATTCCGGCTAGTAAAAAAAATTGATACTACTTTAGTTTATCGAAAAGTGTTTAGAAAATATTTGAAAACATCATTTTGGCTTCGCCTGGGTTCGAACCGGAGATCTTCAGTGTGTTAGACTGACGTGATAACCAACTACACCACGAAACCAATAGTCGTATGTCAATAAAAATTAATACTATTAAAATATTTTCTAGTTTTTTAAATAGAAAAATGTTATAAAAAATGCATAATGAAGAGACTATCACGTGATTTTTGGTCCATATACTATATGTGTAGAATGTTGATAGTCCATAAGCCATCAAATTCAAAGCCTTAATTAGATAATCAATTAACTATAATTCATATTATCAGTTTTTTTAGTATATATTCATAATTCTTTATTGTTTTATTGCTCTTTCGTTTATTTCGATAGTGAATTTGATATTCGGTTAAAACTATAGATAGATTAATTAGTACCATAGATATACAAATCCTTAGTTGAAGAGCTAGAAATAAAAAATTTATCTGGGTGAGTATTAAACTCAAATCTCTTGTACTCATTTTACTTGTTCGTTTGTTTTGATTATAAAAACATCAATTTCGATATTCGGGTAAAAATATAAACAGATTAAATAGTACCCTAGGTATACAAAAATATTTAAAAAATATTTGAAAACGCAATTTTGGCTTCGTCCGAGTTCGAACCGGAGACATTCCCGTGTGTTAAACTGACGTGATAACCAACTACTCCACGAAATCAATAGTTATATGTCAATAAAAGTAAAAATGTTGAAAGGTTTTCTAATTTTTTAAATAGAAAAATGTTATAAACAATGAATAACGATGAGACTATTACGACATGATTTTCGGCCAAGAGACTATATGTGTATAATGTTGATAGTCAATAGGCTATCAAATTCAAAGCCTTAATTAGATAATTAATTAACCATAAATTCATATCCTCACTTTTGATATTAATAGATTCATAATTCTTTATTGTTTCGTTTATTTTCGATATTCGGACTTGCAAAAAAATTATACTATTTTAGTTTATGAAAAAATGTTTAAAAAATATTTGAAAAAGCAATTTTGGCTTCGCACGAGTTTGAGCCGGAGACATTCCAGTGTGTTAGACTGACGTGATAACCAACTACTCCACGAAACCAATAGTTGTATGTCAATAAAAAGTAAAAACATTAAAATGTTTTCTAGCTTTTTAAAGAGAAAAATGTTATAAAAAACGGATAACGAAGAGACTTTTACCACATGATTTTCGGTCGAGAGACTATATGCGAAGTTAGACGGAAGTTTCTCTCTCTAGAAAGAAAGCACTGCCTTCTCTCTAGACGCTTTTGCTCAAAGCATTCTCTCTCTATTCTCATCTCTTTCTCTTTCTGATTTCCAATCGAAAGCCAATGTTTCCTCTTTGATTTACTTATTCTTCAAGATTTTAATTTTAAATTACACCCTCCACTACTGTATCGGAAGCTATCTTTGGCGATTCACACATTGGAAAGCAAACGGTCCCACCGCCGTTCAACAGTGGATATCTTCTTTTACGATTTGCAGTTTGGAGTTCTGTTAAAGAAGTCGACGCCTCCTCTGTGTTTATCATTCTAAAAGATTTAAATCTCCATCCCTGTCACTATTTTAATTAATTTGGTTGATTTATATATTGCTGAACCTGCAGATTTATTCTCTGTGCTTTGTTACTTTTGCAAGATTACTTTTGCAGATTTATCAATTTCTATTCAGGAATGATTATTATCTGATTTTCCGTTTAAATGGAAGATTCAACCGAAGATAATATTCAGGGGGTTCTAGTCCGTAAGAAGACGGAAAACGCGCAAAGACGAATTGATACAACCAGAAAAAGTGTAGTTCGGTCTCTAATTTCTTCAATAGAGGATTTGGCCAAGGTGAATGTTCAGGAAATTTCGGCCGGAGAGAAGAAACCGATACACAAGCGGAAACGGAATACGTCAAAAGTTTCTGATAATAATCAGATTTGCGTTCTTGCTTCTCCAAAGGATATAATTCCTTTTGATCTATCGGTGACTCGGGAAATGCTGTTTGGCGTTGATACTTGCGATGACGAATGGGAACTAAGCGATGAACAAGAGGAAACCGATAAAGATCGAGACATCATTGTTGTTCACGAAACCGATAAACTGCTATTAACGGCCTCCGATGAACAGATTGCAGCTTCTGCAAGAGTCGAATTTTCATCTCCGACGACTACCATTCATGATGCTTCATTGTTAAAGCAAGGAGAAAAATCAGTTTGCGGAAAATCGGGGCATAGAAAGAAGCAAAAGAAGAAACCAATATCTCCGCCGTATCTGTCTCTGGAACCGTTCTTAGCAAACGAAAGTATTCCGGCGATTCCACCACCGCAAGAGGTAGCCAAAACTGCAAACAATACTTTTTCCGGTGATCGGAATTTTGCTATCGACGTTCATGGAAAGTCACCGACGCATTCAAGAGGGGTGCGTAACAGTCGAGATCATTCATCCAAAGCCATGACTGCATTCAAGTCTACCGTTACTAATGGAAAGGAGAATAATGCCGACACAGATCTAAATGTACACGGAAATGAGATTAATTCTCCTATTCAAAATTTCAAATTCAAATCTCCTGCCATTAATGACAGAGAGATAAATGTAAGCGGAAATGGAAATGAGATTAATGATTTAGAAGAAAATTTGAATGAGAAGAGTAACCGTTCAAGGGACTTCAATACACTTAAAGACAGAAAGAATAGTAACCTCCATACAATTAAAGCAAAGAATAGTAACGTGAAGAGGATTAATGCATTTAATACAAATGAGGGTAACGTGCACCATAATACTGTATATAAAGCAACAGAAGGCAACGTGACTGAGAGTAAATCATTTAAATTCAGAGAAACGAATTTGAACTTACATGCACAAGATACTGTGCACGAATTTACTTCGCAAAGGTTTTTTAATTTAAATGGAGAAGACCGTACTTCCAGGGATCTGAATGCAATCGAAGTAAATAAAGCCCTCCCTGTAATTAACGAAGGTAATGTGATTTCTTTTACTTCCGAATTTACTTCACAGAGATTTTTGAATTTGAAGGGAAAAGGTATTAAATTCGGGGACTCAACTGCAATTGAAGACGGGAATGAGAATTTGAATTGGAACAACGAACATGGATTTAATTCAGAAAATTTGAATGGAAAAGACTTCAATTCTGGGGACTCAACTGCAATTAAAAACGGGATTTTGAATTTGAATTCGAACAGGGTGCAAGGAATTAATTCAACAAATTTGAATATTCGAAATAAAGGTAATGGCCTCTCAATTCACAAGGAAGGTAATAATATGCATACAACAAATCCATTTCCTTCTTTTCAAACTAATAATGTATGGAACCGACAATCATCATACAAGAGTGATCAGAATACGTCCTCAACGCGCACAACACAAACTCCATCTAAAACGTTCTCCAGCCTATTTCAAGGCTCCCGTTTAGAATCGAAAGGGTTGAAGTTACGGTTCATTGCTGCTCCTATTAATGATGAAAACATCACTCTCGACCATATGGACGAAATCCCAATTGTTGAGACTTGGGGACACTGCCTCATAGGCTGTTTCACTGGACGATTCCCTGGTAAGCTTCCCTATGTGGGCGTGCAGATCGAGGCGCTTCTCTCTCCACGGTTTGTAAACTCGTAAGAAAAAATTCTTTGCCCCTGTTTTGCCTATTAGAAACGAAATTCTCGCAAGAAAGTTTAGCCAACTTTATGTCTACTTGTTTCTTAAAATAGAATCATGTTTCTAATCTTGACTTTATTCCTGGAGGACGCACCATTGTTGTTTGGGATGCTAGTAGGGTAGCTTGTACAGTGATTGAAATTGGAAGACAACACATCCACTTTCAAGTCCATTGCAACGTCACCCAAGAAACTTTTTATGTTACCTTCGTTTACCCTTTGTATACAGTACCGCAAAGGAGAGTTCTTTGGGAGCACCTAACCACCATCGGGGCCAACATTCGTTTACCTTGGATGATTATGGGAGATTATAACACAAATTGTGCTCCAGGAGACTGAATTAGGGCTGCTCCTCTTCGAAATAGTGAGTTAATTGATTTAAATAATTTTCGAATATCTCATGGTCTTGTCGATGCACCTTCCACAGGTCCTTTCTTCACTTGGACAAATAGTACTATTTGGGCTAAGCTTGACCGAGTCCTTAAAAATCATGGGTGGAGTGACAGGAATCTCATATGTAGAGCATCGTTCCTTCTGATGGAACCCGTATCCGACCATAGCCCAGTTATTGCATCGGTTATTCGAGACTTTCAGCATGGTTGTCGGCCATTCAGATTCTTCAACATGTGGCTTAAACATCCCAGGTTTGCTAGTATCGTACAAAGTTCATGGGGGCAGTCTATTGATGGTACGAAACAATATATACTTGCGCAAAAGTTGAAAGCCCTAAAACGTCCGTTAAGAGAATTGAATAAAGCTGAGTACGAGGGTATTCTCGAGCGTACGACTACTGTAAATTCAGAATTTAAAGAGGCTTTAACCTCTCTTATGGATGATCCTGACAACACTTCTTTAAAAGAGGAGGTTCACAGATTACGGGCTCGTGCAAGAGGTAGCCAAAACTGCAAACAATACTTTTTCCGGTGATCGGAATTTTGCTATCGACGTTCATGGAAAGTCACCGACGCATTCAAGAGGGGTGCGTAACAGTCAAGATCATTCATCCAAAGCCATGACTGCATTCAAGTCTACCGTTACTAATGGAAAGGAGAATAATGCCGACACAGATCTAAATGTACACGGAAATGAGATTAATTCTCCTATTCAAAATTTCAAATTCAAATCTCCTGCCATTAATGACAGAGAGATAAATGTTCAAGGGACTTTAATACACTTAAAGACAGAAAGAATAGTAACCTCCATACAATTAAAGCAAAGAATAGTAACGTGAAGAGGATTAATGCATTTAATACAAAGGAGGGTAACGTGCACCATAATACTGTATATAAAGCAATAGAAGGCAACGTGACTGAGAATAAATCATTTAAATTCAGAGAAACGAATTTAAACTTACATGCACAAGATACTGTGCACGAATTTACTTCGCAAAGGTTTTTTAATTTAAATAGAGAAGACCGTACTTCCAGGGATCTGAATGCAATCGAAGTAAATAAAGCCCTCCCTGCAATTAACGAAGGTAATGTGATTTCTTTTACTTCCGAATTTACTTCACAGAGATTTTTGAATTTGAAGGGAAAATGTATTAAATTCGGGGACTCAACTGCAATTGAAGACGGGAATGAGAATTTGAATTGGAACAGCGAACATGGATTTAATTCAGAAAATTTGAATGGAAAAGACTTCAATTCCGGGGACTCAACTGCAATTAAAAACGGGATTTTGAATTTGAATTCGGGTGCAAGGAATTAATTCAACAGATTTGAATATTCGAAATAAAGGTAATGGCCTCTCATTTCACAAGGAAGGTAATAATATGCATACAATAAATCCATTTCCTTCTTTTCAAACTAATAATGTATGGAACCGACAATCATCATACAAGAGTGATCAGAATACGTCCTCAACGCCCACAACACAAACTCCATCTAAAACGTTCTCCAGCCTATTTCAAGGCTCCCGTTTAGAATCGAAAGGGTTGAAGTTACGGTTCATTGCTCCTCCTATTAATGATGAAGACATCACTCTCGACCATATGGACGAAATCCCAATTGTTGAGACTTGGGGACACTGCCTCATAGGCTGTTTCACTGGACGATTCCCTGGTAAGCTTCCCTATGTGGGCGTGCAGATCGAGGCGCTTCTCTCTCCACGGTTTGTAAACTCGTAAGAAAAAATTCTTTCCCCCTGTTTTGCCTATTAGAAACGGAATTCTCGCAAGAACGTTTAGCCAACTTTATGTCTACTTGTTTCTTAAAATAGAATCATGTTTCTAATCTTGATGTTATTCCTGGAGGATGCATCATTGTTGTTTGGGATGCTAGTAGGGTAGCTTGTACAGTGATTGAAATTGGAAGACAACACATCCACTTTCAAGTCCATTGCAACGTCACCCAAGAAACTTTTTATGTTACCTTCGTTTACCCTTTGTATACAGTACCGCAAATGAGAGTTCTTTGGGAGCACCTAACCACCATCGGGGCCAATATTCGTTTACCTTGGATGATTATGGGAGATTATAACACAAATTGTGCTCCAGGAGACCGAATTAGGGCTGCTCCTCTTCGAAATAGTGAGTTAATTGATTTAAATAATTTTCGAATATCTCATGGTCTTGTCGATGCACCTTCCACAGGTCCTTTCTTCACTTGGACAAATAGTACTGTTTGGGCTAAGCTTGACCGAGTCCTTATAAATCATGGGTGGAGTGACAGGAATCTCCTATGTAGAGCATCGTTCCTCCTGATGGAACCCGTATCCGACCATAGCCCAGTTATTGCATTGGTTATTCGAGACTTTCAGCATGGTTGTCGGCCATTCAGATTCTTCAACATGTGGCTTAAACATCCCAGGTTTGCTAGTATCGTACAAAGTTCATGGGGGCAGTCTATTGATGGTACGAAACAATATATACTTGCGCAAAAGTTGAAAGCCCTAAAACGTCCGTTAAGAGAATTGAATAAAGCTGAGTACGAGGGTATTCTCGAGCGTACGGCTACTGTAAATTCAGAATTTAAAGAGGCTTTAACCTCTCTTATGGATAATCCTGACAACACTTCTTTAAAAGAGGAGGTTCACAGATTACGGGCTCGTGCAAACTTCCTCCTTGATGCCGAAAAGAGCTTTCTCCAACAGCGTATGCGGACTACCCACCTACTTGACGGAGATAGAGGTATGAAATACTTCCACAGCTTAATAAACCGAGACAAAGCAAGAAAGAACATATCATACATCGTCCGAGATGACGGCACCCGCACCACATCCCCAATAGAAGTCGCCTCCCTCCTTGTAGATTTCTACACACACCTCTTTGGCACATCCCGGCCAAGCACCCCCATTGACCCGACAGTCATGAGTCACGAACCACTAGTCGAAGATCGGTTTTATGAGTAGCTACTTAAAACTGTGGAAGGTGATGAAATCCGGAATGCATTCTTTGATATCGGGAATGACAAGTCCCCGGGACCGGACGGCTACACCTCGGCTTTCTTAAAAAAGAATTGGGATATTGTGGGAACAGATTTGATTGATTGTGTTTGTGAATTTTTCGACACTGGTAGTCTACTTCGCGCAACAAACCACACCATCCTCTCCCTCATACCGAAGAAAGACAACGATCCTAAGGTGGGTGACTTTAGGCCAATTGGTCTCACAAATGTTACTTATAAAGTGATTACCAAAATTTTGGCTAACCGAATGGCACCCTTACTTCCAACTCTCATTGACAAAGGACAAGGTGCTTTCGTAAGTGGTCGAAATCTTGTTGATAAAGTTTTCCTTTCCCAAGAGTTGGTTAGAGGTTCGAACCGTGCAAGAATTTCTCCACGATATATGCTCATGGTAGATATTCGCAAAGCTTTTGACCCAGTCTCATGGGACTTCCTATCGACAATACTCCATGGTATCGGCTTTCCTCCTAAGTTTGTGGGTTGGATTCTTGCTTGCGTTACTACATCATCTTTTTCGGTTTCCATCAATGGCGAGCTTCATGGTTTCTTTCGCGGGAAACGAGGCTTAAGGCAAGGTGATCCCATGTCCCCTACTTTATTCATCATTTGTCTTGAATATCTATCCCAATTGTTAAAGAAGAGATCGAGTGAACCGGGCTTTAAATTCTACCCGAAATGTGCCCGTACGCACACCACCCATCTTGCATTTGCCGACGATTTGATGCTTTTCTCACGAGAGGACGAGATATCGGTTAACATCCTTATGGATTGTTTGGGACATTTGGAAGATGTATCGGGCCTCTCATTGAACCTTACTAAATCCACAATATATCTAGCCGGAGTTAATGAGATTGTCTATGATCGGATTATGGAGAGAGTCGGATTTGAAGTTGGCACATACCCTGTTCGTTACCTGGGGATACCTCTCGCTCCAATGATGGTTTCAGTTACTAATTTTTCTCCTTTAACTGCAGCTATCTCGAGTTACATTGAGAAATGGGAGCACATGAAACTTCTTACGCGGGAAAACTTCAACTGATCACATCCGTGCTTCAAGGAGTAGAATGTTTTTGGTTCCGCGCTTTTCCTTTGCATTCGGCGGTCCTTAATACCATCCGCTCACTCTGCCTCAAGTTCTTCTGGGCGGTTAGACCAGCTCGGATTGCATGGGACAAAATTTGTAAACCGAAGGAAGAAGGAGGTCTTGGACTTAAAAATATAAGAGTTTGGAATCGTGCTCTTCTTACCCGTTCGATATGGTTATTTCATTCGGGTTCCGAGTCTTTATGGGTGAAATGGGTGCACGAGTATTATCTTCGAGGACAAACTATCTGGGACTACCAAAGACGAGATAGAGACAGTCATCTCATTCGAACGCTTCTTGATATTAGAGATTCTTTGATTCAGATATTTGGGGGCCGAGACCATGCGATTCGGGGTCTTGAAAGTTGTGTTCTGGATGAAAAGTTAATCACAAGCCGTGTCTATGAAGCCATGAGGACAAAGGGTGAACCGTGTCCGATGCTATCGAAGATATGGAAGAAATACATCCCACCGAAATACACTTTCACCGTCTGGCTTACATTCAACCGTCGTCTGACCACAAAAGACACACTTCACTACATGGATTTCCCTAACATCAGTTGCCCCTTTTGTAGGCATTCTGATGAATCGAGTGCACATATTTTCTTTTCTTGCAAGTTCAGTGGATAAATATGGGGTCGTATCAGAGCATGGTTAGGGATTACTCGCACATTGACCATGCTTGACAGTGCACATAAATGGATTAGGAAGGAGCACCGGGGCACATCCTACCGATCCCGCGCCATCAACCTTGCATTCCAAGCTACTGTTTTTGAGATTTGGCGTGCTCAAAACCGCCTTGTATTTGATGAAGAGATCGTGACTCAAGACACCATTTTCACTCGAATCACCCTTACGACTTTGAAGACTTTATTCCGCTTATATCCGCATTATCGACCTGCATGTTAGATTGCATGTTAGATTTCTTTTGGCTTATTGATGTACTCAGTTTTCTAGATTTTATTTGTAAAGTCTATTAGTGACTTGTACTCTAGAGAGAGATCTTTGAACTCTCTGAACGATTGTAACCTTGTACATCATATATATACAAATCCACATTTACCTAAAAAAAAAGAATGTTGATAGTCAATAGGTTATCAAATTCAAAGCATTAGTTAGGTAATCAATTAATTATAATTTATATCACCCGTTTTGATATTAATATATTCATTATTATTTAATGTTTTATTGCTCTTTAGTACATTTTGATAGTAACAACCCCAAAGTCGATATTCCGACTAGAAAAAAATAATACTATTTTAGTTTATAAAAAAATATTTAAAAACGAAATTTTAGCTTCGCCCGGGTTCGAACCGGAGACATTCCGGTGTGTTAAACTGACGTGATAACCAACTACTCCACGAAACCAATAGTTATATGTTATTAAAAAGTAAAACTGTTAAAATGTTTTCTAATTTTTTAAATAGAAAAATGTTATAAAAAATGGATAACGATGAGACTATTACCACATGATTTTCGGCCAAGAGACTATATGTCTATAATGTTGATAGTCAATAGGTTATCAAATTCAAAGCCTTAATTAGATAATTAATTAACTATAATTCATATCCTCACTTTTGATATTAATAGAATCATAATTCTTTATTGTTTAATTGATCTTTCGTTTATTTTCGATATTCGGACTTGCACAAAAATGATACTATTTTAATTTATCAAAAAATGTTTAAAAAATATTTGAAAAATCAATTTTGGCTTCGCCCGAGTTTGAGCTGGAGACATTCCGGTGTGTTAGACTGACGTGATAACCAACTACTCCACGAAACCAATAGTTGTACGCCAATAAAAAGTTAAAATATTAAAATATTTTCTAGTTTTTTAAATAGAAAAATGTTATAAAAAATAGATAACGAAGAGACTATCACCACATGATTTTCGGGCGATAGACTATATGTGTAGAATGTTGATACTCAATAGACTATCATTTTGATAGTAAAAACCTCAAATTCGATATTCCGGCTAGCAAAAAAAATTGATACTACTTTATTTTATCGAAAAGTGTTTAGAAAATATTTGAAAACATCATTTTGGCTTCGCCCGGGTTCGAACCGGAGACCTTCAGTGTGTTAGACTGACGTGATAACCAACTACACCACGAAACCAATAGTTGTATGTCAATAATAATTAACACTATTAAAATATTTTCTAGTTTTTTAAATAGAAAAATGTTATAAAAAAGGCCAAATTTATTTCCTCCATATTATTTTCTAGTTGTAGTGAATGGGTAATGATATGTTATAAGGGAAAATGTATATTTTTTTATGGAGGAAATAACAACATGGAAGTTTTTTCAAATTATGGGGGAAATAATAATTTTGATGGGGAAAATAGCTTTGGCCTATAAAAAATGCATAATGAAGAGACTATCACCACGTGATTTTTGGTCCATATACTATATGTGTAGAATGTTGATAGTCCATAAGCCATCAAATTCAAAGCCTTAATTAGATAATCAATTAACTATAATTCATATTATCAGTTTTTTTTAGTATATATTCATAATTCTTTATTGTTTTATTGCTCTTTCGTTTATTTTGATAGTGAATTTGATATTCGGTTAAAACTATAGATAGATTAATTAGTACCATAGGTATACAAATCCTTAGTTGAAGAGCTAGAAATAAAAAATTTATCTGGGTGAGTATTAAACTCAAATCTCTTGTACTGATATTACTTGTTCGTTTGTTTTGATTATAAAAACCTCAAATTCGATATTCGGGTAAAAATATAAATAGATTAAATAGTACCCTAGGTATACAAATCCTTAGTTGTAGAGCTAGAAATTATAAATTTATTTGGGTTAGTATTAAACTCAAATCTCTATCACTCATACTACTTGATCCAACAAACCTAGTTCTTGATATAACCTAGCAAAAAAATTGATACTATTTTAGTTTATCAAAAAATATTTTAAAAATATTTGAAAACGCAATTTTGGCTTCGTCCGGGTTCGAACCGGAGACATTCCGGTGTGTTAAACTGACGTGATAACCAACTACTCCACGAAATCAATAGTTATATGTCAATAAAAAGTAAAAATGTTAAAAGGTTTTCTAATTTTTTAAATAGAAAAATGTTATAAAAAATAGATAACAATGAGACTATTACCACATGATTTTCGGCCAAGAGACTATATGTCTATAATGTTGATAGTCAATAGGCTATCAAATTCAAATCGTTAATTAGATAATTAATTAACTATAATTCATATCGTCACTTTTGATATTAATAAAATCATAATTCTTTATTGTTTAATTGATCTTTCGTTTATTTTCGATATACGGACTTGCAAAAAATGATACTATTTTAGTTTATCAAAAAACATTTAAAAAATATTTGAAAAAGCAATTTTGGCTTCGCCCGAGTTTGAGCCGGAGACATTCTGGTGTGTTAGACTGACGTGATAACCAACTACTCCACGAAACCAATAGTTGTATGTCAATAAAAAGTAAAAACGTTAAAATATTTTCATATTTTAAAAAGAAAAATGTTATAAAAAACGGATAACGAAGAGACTATTACCACATGATTTTCGGTCGAGAGACTATATGTCTAGAATGTTGATAGTCAATAGGTTATCAAATTCAAAGCATTAATTAGGTAATCAATTAATTATAATTCATATCATCCGTTTTGATATTAATATATTCATTATTATTTAATGTTTTATTGCTCTTTAGTACATTTTGATAGTAACAACCCCAAAGTCGATATTCCGACTAGAAAATAATGATACTATTTTAGATTATCCAAAAATATTTAAAAAATATTTGAAAACGCAATTTTTGCTTCGTCCGGGTTCGAACCGGAGACATTCCGGTGTGTTAAACTGACGTGATAACCAACTACTCCACGAAACCAATAGTTATATGTTATTAAAAAGTAAAAATGTTAAAATGTTTTCTAGTTTTTTAAATAGAAAAATGTTATAAAAAATAGATAACGAAGAGACTATCACCACATGATTTTCGGTCGATAGACTATATGTGTAGAATGTTGATACTCAATAGACTATCATTTTGATAGTAAAAACCTCAAATTCGATAGTCCGGCTAGCAAAAAAAAATTGATACTAATTTAGTTTATCAGTTTATCAAAGTGTTTAGAATATATTTGAAAACATCATTTTAGCTTCGCCCGGGTTCGAACTGGAGACTTCCAGTGTGTTAGAAAGACGTGATAACCAACTACCCCACGAAACCAATAGTCGTATGTCAATAAAAATTAACACTATTAATTTTTTTTCTAATTTTTTAAATAGAAAAATGTTATAAAAAATGCATAATGAAGAGACTATCACCACGTGATTTTTGGTCCATATACTAAACGTGTAGAATGTTGATAGTCCATAAACCATCAAATTCAAAGCCTTAATTAGATAATCCATTAACTATAATTCATATTATCAGTTTGTTTAGTATATATTCATAATTCTCTATTGTTTTATTGCTCTTGCGTTTATTTTGATAGTAAAAATCCCGAATTCGATATTCGGCTATAGATAGATTAATTAGTACCATAGGTATACAAATCCTTAGTTGAAGAGCTAGAAATATATTTTTTATCTGAGTGAGTATTAAACTCAAATCTCTTGTACTAATATTACTTGTTCGTTTGTTTTGATTATAAAAACCTCAAATTCGATATTCGAGTAAAAATATAAATAGATTAAATAGTACACTAGGTATACAAATCCTTAGTTGTAGAGCTAGAAATTATAAATTTATTTGGGTTAGTATTAAACTCAAATCTCTAGCACTCATACTACTTGATCCAACAAAACTAGTTCTTGATATAACCTAGCAAAAAAATTGATACTATTTTAGTTTATCAAAAAATATTTAAAAAATATTTGAAAACGCAATTTTGGCTTCGTCCGGGTTCGAACCGGAGACATTCCGGTGTGTTAAACTGACGTGATAACCAACTACTCCACGAAATAAATAGTTATATGTCAATAAAGAGTAAAAATGTTAAAATGTTTTGTAATTTTTTAAATAGAAAAATGTTATAAAAAATGGATAACGATGAGACTATTACCACATGATTTTCGGCCAAGAGACTATATGTCTATAATATTGATAGTCAATAGGCTATCAAATTCAAAGCCTTAATTAGATAATTAATTAACTATAATTCATATCCTCACTTTTGATATTAATAGATTCATAATTCTTTATTGTTTAATTGATCTTTCGTTTATTTTCGATATTCGTACTTGCAAAAAAATAATACTATTTTAGTTTATCAAAAAATGTTTAAAAAATATTTGAAAAAGCAATTTTGGCTTCGCCCGAGTTTGAGCTGTAGACATTCCGGTGTGTTAGACTGACGTGATAACCAACTACTCCACGAAACCAATAGTTGTACGTCAATAAAAAGTAAAAACGTTAAAATGTTTTCCAGTTTTTTAAAAAGAAAAATGTTATAAAAAACGGATAACGAAGAGACTATTACCACATAATTTTCGATCCAGAGACTATATGTCTAGAATGTTGATAGTCAATAGGTTATCAAATTCAAAGCATTAATTAGGTAATCAATTAATTATAATTCATATAATCCGTTTTGATATTAATATATTCATTATTATTTAATGTTTTATTGCTCTTTAGTACATTTTGATAGTAAGCACACCAAATTCCATATTCCGACTAAAAAAAATGATACTATTTTAGTTTATCAAAAAATATTTAAAAAATATTTGAAAACGCAATTTTGGCTTCGCCCGGGTTCGAACCGGAGACATTCCGGTGTGTTAAACTGACGTGATAACCAACTACTCCACAAAACCAATAGTTATATGTTATTAAAAAGTAAAAATGTTAAAATATTTTCTAATTTTTTAAATAGAAAAATGTTATAAAAAATGGATAACGATGAGACTATTACCACATGATTTTCGGCCAAGAGACTATATGTCTATAATGTTGATAGTCAATAGGTTATCGAATTCAAAGTATTAATTTGGTAATCAATTAATTATAATTCATATCCTCACTTTTGATATTAATAGATTCATAATTCTTTATTGTTTAATTGATCTTTCGTTTATTTTCGATATTCGGACTTGCAAAATAATGATACTATTTTAGTTTATCAAAAAATGTTTAAAAAATATTTGAAAAAGCAATTTTGGCTTCGCCCGAGTTTGAGCCGGAGACATTCCAGTGTGTTAGACTGACGTGATAACCAACTACTCCACGAAACCAATGGTTGTACGTCAATAAAAAGTAAAAACGTTAAAATGTTTTCTAGTTTTTTTAAAAGAAAAATGTTATAAAAACGGATAACGAAGAGACTATTACCACATGATTTTCGGTCGAGAGACTATATGCGAAGTTAGAGGGAAGTTTCTCTCTCTAGAAAGAAAGCTCTGCCTTCTCTCTAGACGCTTTTGCTCAAAGCATTCTCTCTCTATTCTCATCTCTTTCTCTTTCTGATTTCCAATCGAAAGCCACTGTTTCCTCTTTGATTTACTTATTCTTCAAGATTTTAATATTAAATTACACCCTCCACTACTGTATCGGAAGCTATCTTTGACGATTCACACATTGGAAAGCAAACGGTCCCACCGCCGTTCAAAAGTGGATATCTTCTTTTACGATTTGCACTTTGGAGTTCTGTTAAAGAAGTCGACGCCTCCTCTGTGTTTATCATTCTAAAAGATTTAAATCTCCATCCTTGTCACTATTTTAATTAATTTGGGTGATTTATATATTAGTGAACCTGCATATTTATTCTCTGTGTTTTGTTACTTTTGCAAGATTACTTTTGCAGATTTATCAATTTCTATTCAGGAATGATTATTATCTGATTTTCTGTTTAAATTGAAGATTCAACCGAAGATAATATTCAGGGGGTTCTAGTCCGTAAGAAGACGGAAAACGTGCAAAGACGAATTGATACAACCGGAAAAAGTGTAGTTCGGTCTCTAATTTCTTCAATGGAGGATTTGGCCAAGGTGAATGTTCAGGAAATTGCGGCCGAAGAGAAGAAGCCGATACACAAGCGGAAACGAAATACGTCAAAGGTTTCTGGTAATAATCTGATTTGCGTTCTTGCCTCTCCAAAGGACATAATTCCTTTTGATCCATCGGTGACTCGGGAAATGCTGTTTGGCGTTGATACTTGCGATGACGAACGGGAACTAAGCGATGAACAAGAGGAAACCGATAAAGATCAAGACATCATTGTTGTTCGCGAAACCGATAAACTGCTATTAACGGCCTCCGATGAACAGATTGCAGCTTCTGCAGGAGTCGAATTTTCATCTCCGGCGACTACCATTCATGATGCTTCATTGTTAAAGCAAGGAGAAAAATCAATTTGCGGAAAATCAGGGCATAGAAAAAAGCAAAAGAAGAAACCAATATCTCCGCCGTATCTGTCTCTAGAACCGTTCTTAGCAAACGAAAGTATTCCGGCGATTCCACCACCGCAAGAGGTAGCCAAAACTGCAAACAATACTTTTTCCGGTGATCGGAATTTTGCTATCGGTGTTCATGGAAAGTCACCGATGCATTCAAGAGGGGTGCGTAACAGTCGAGATCATTCATCCAAAGCCATGACTGCATTCAAGTCTACCGTTACTAATGGAAAGGAGAATAATGCCGACACAGATCTAAATGTACACGGAAATGAGATTAATTCTCCTATTCAAAATTTCAAATTCAAATCTCCTGCCATTAATGACAGAGAGATAAATGTAAGCGTAAATGGAAATGAGATTAATGATTTAGAAGAAAATTTGAATGAGAAGAGTAACCGTTCAAGGGACTTCAATACACTTAAATACAGAAAGAATAGTAACCTCCATACAATTAAAGCAAAGAATAGTAACGTGAAGAGGATTAATGCATTTAATACAAAGGAGGGTAACGTGCACCATAATACTGTATATAAAGCAACAGAAGGCAACTTGACTGAGAGTAAATCATTTAAATTCAGAGAAACGAATTTAAACTTACATGCACAAGATACTGTGCACGAATTTACTTCACAAAGGTTTTTTAATTTAAATAGAGAAGACCGTACTTCCAGGGATCTGAATGCAATCGAAGTAAATAAAGCCCCACCTGCAATTAACGAAGGTAATGTGATTTCTTTTACTTCCGAATTTACTTCACAGAGATTTTTGAATTTGATGGGAAAATGTATTAAATACGGGGACTCAACTGCAATTGAAGACGGGAATGAGAATTTGAATTGGAACAGCGAACATGGATTTAATTCAGAAAATTTGAATGGAAAAGACTTCAATTCCGGGGACTCAACTGCAATTAAAAACGGGATTTTGAATTTGAATTCGAACAGGGTGCAAGAAATTAATTCAACAGATTTGAATATTCGAAATAAAGGTAATGGCCTCTCAATTCACAAGGAAGGTAATAATATGCATACAACAAATCCATTTCCTTCTTTTCAAACTAATAATGTATGGAACCGACAATCATCATACAAGAGTGATCAGAATACGTCCTCAACGCGCACAACACAAACTCCATCTAAAACGTTCTCCAGCCTATTTCAAGGCTCCCGTTTAGAATCGAAAGAGTTGAAGTTACGGTTCATTGCTCCTCCTATTAATGATGAAGACATCACTCTCGACCATATGGACGAAATCCCAATTGTTGAGACTTGGGGACACTGCCTCATAGGCTGTTTCACTCGACGATTCCCTAGTAAGCTTCCCTATGTGGGCGTGCAGATCGAGGCGCTTCTCTCTCCACGGTTTGTAAACTTGTAAGAAAAAATTCTTTGCCCCTGTTTTGCCTATTAGAAACGAAATTCTCGCAAGAACATTTAGCCAACTTTATGTCTACTTGTTTCTTAAAATAGAATCATGTTTCTAATCTTGATGTTATTCCTGGAGGACGCATCATTGTTGTTTGGGATGCTAGTAGGGTAGCTTGTACAGTGATTGAAATTGGAAGACAACACATCCACTTTCAAGTCCATTGCAACGTCACCCAAGAAACTTTTTATGTTACCTTCGTTTACCCTTTGTATACAGTACCGCAAAGGAGAGTTCTTTGGGAGCACCTAACCACCATCGGGGCCAACATTCGTTTACCTTGGATGATTATGGGAGATTATAACACAAATTGTGCTCCAGTAGACCGAATTAGGGCTGCTCCTCTTCGAAATAGTGAGTTAATTGATTTTCGAATATCTCATGGTCTTGTCGATGCACCTTCCACAGGTCCTTTCTTCACTTGGACAAATAGTACTGTTTGGGCTAAGCTTGACCGAGTCCTTATAAATCATGGGTGGAGTGACATGAATCTCATATGTAGAGCATCGTTCCTCCTGATGGAACCCGTATCCGACCATAGCCCAGTTATTGCATTGGTTATTCGAGACTTTCAGCATGGTTGTCGGCCATTCAGATTCTTCAACATGTGGCTTAAACATCCCAGGTTTGCTAGTATCGTACAAAGTTCATGGGGGCAGTCTATTGATGGTACGAAACAATATATACTTGCGCAAAAGTTGAATGACCTAAAACGTCCGTTAAGAGAATTGAATAAAGCTGAGTACGGGGGTATTCTCGAGCGTACGGCTACTGTAAATTCAGAATTTAAAGAGGCTTTAACCTCTCTTATGGATAATCCTGACAACACTTCTTTAAAAGAGGAGGTTCACAGATTACGGGCTCGTGCAAACTTCCTCCTTGATGCCGAAAAGAGCTTTCTCCAATAGCGTATGCGGACTACCCACCTAGTTGACGGAGATAGAGGTACGAAATACTTCCACAGCTTAATAAACCGAGACAAAGCAAGAAAGAACATTTCATACATCGTCCGAGATGACGGCACCCGCACCACATCCCCAATAGAAGTCGCCTCCCTCCTTGTAGATTTCTACACACACCTCTTTGGCACATCCCGGCCAAGCACACCCATTTACCCGACAGTCATGAGTCACGGACCACTAGTCGAAGATCGGTTTTATGAGCAGCTACTTAAAACTGTGGAAGATGATGAAATCCGGAATGCATTCTTTGATATCGGGAATGACAAGTCCCCGGGACCGGACGGCTACACCTCGGCTTTCTTAAAAAAGAATTGGGATATTGTGGGAACAGATTTGATTGATTGTGTTTGTGAATTTTTCGACACTAGTAGTCTACTTCGCGCAACAAACCACACCATCCTCTCCTCATACCGAAGAAAGACAACGATCCCAAGGTGGGTGACTTTAGGCCAATTGGTCTCACAAATGTTACTTATAAAGTGATTACCAAAATTTTGGCTAACCGAATGGCACCCTTACTTCCAACTCTCATTGACAAATGATAAGGTGCTTTCGTAAGTGGTCGAAATCTTGTTGATAACGTCTTCCTTTCCCAAGAGTTGGTTAGAGGTTCGAACCGTGCAAGAATTTCTCCACGATGTATGCTCATGGTAGATATTCGTAAAGCTTTTGACACAGTCTCATGGGACTTCCTATCGACAATACTCCATGGTATCGGCTTTCCTCCTAAGTTTGTGGGTTGGATTCTTGCTTGTGTTACTACAACATCTTTTTCGGTTTCCATCAATGGCGAGCTTCATGGTTTCTTTCGTGGGCAACGAGGCTTAAGGCAAGGTGATCCCATGTCCCCTACTTTATTCATCATTTGTCTTGAATATCTATCCCGATTGTTAAAGAAGAGATCGAGTGAACCGGGCTTTAAATTCTACCCGAAATGTGCCCGCACGCACACCACCCATCTTGCTTTTGCCGACGATTTGATGCTTTTCTCACGAGAGGACGAGACATCGGTTAACATCCTTATGGATTGTTTGGGACATTTGGAAGATGTATCGGGCCTCTCATTGAACCTTACTAAATCCACAATATATCTAGCCGGAGTTAATGAGATTGTTTATGATCGGATTATGGAGAGAGTCAGATTTGAAGTTGGCACATACCCTGTTCGTTACCTGGGGATATCTCTCGCTCCAATGACGGTTTCGGTTACTAATTTTGCTCCTTTAACTGCAGCTATCTCGAGTTACATTGAGAAATGGGAGCACATGAAACTTCTTACGCGGGAAAACTTCAACTGATCACATCCGTGCTTCAAGGAGTAGAATGTTTTTGGTTCCGCGCTTTTCCTTTGCATTCGGCGGTCCTTAATACCATCCGCTCGCTCTGCCTCAAGTTCTTCTGGGGGGTAGACCAGCTCGGATTGCATGGGACAAAATTTGTAAACCGAAGGAAGAAGGAGGTCTTGGACTTAAATATATAAGAGTTTGGAATCGTGCTCTTCTTACCCGTTCGATATGGTTATTTCATTCGGGTTCCGAGTCTTTATGGGTGAAATGGGTGCACGAGTATTATCTTCGAGGACAAACTACCTGGGACTACCAAAGACGAGATAGAGACAGTCATCTTATTCGAACGCTTCTTGATATTAGAGATTCTTTGATTCAGATATTTGGGGGCCGAGACCATGCGATTCGGGGTCTTGAAAGTTGTGTTCTGGATGGAAAGTTAATCACAAGCCGTGTCTATGAAGCCATGAGGACAAAGGGTGAACCGTGTCCGATGCTATCGAAGATATGGAAGAGATACATCCGACCGAAATACACTTTCACCGTCTGGCTTACATTCAACCGTCGTCTGGCCACAAAAGACACACTTCACTACATGGATTTTCCTAACATCAGTTGCCCCTTTTGTAGGCATTCTGATGAATCGAGTGCACATATTTTCTTTTCTTGCAAGTTCAGTGGAGAAATATGGGGTCGTATCAGAGCATGGTTGGGGATTACTCGCACAATGACCACGCTTGACAGTGCACATAAATGGATTAGGAAGGAGCACCGGGGCACATCCTACCGATCCCGCGCCATCAACCTTGCATTCCAAGCTACTGTTTTTGAGATTTGGCGTGCTCGAAACCGCCTTGTATTTGATGAAGAGATCTTGACTCAACACACCATTCTCACTCGAATCACCCTTACGACTTTGAAGACTTTATTCCGCTTATATCCGTATTATCGACTTGCATGTTAGATTGCATGTTAGATTTCTTTTGGCTTATTGATGTACTCAGTTTTCCTGATTTTATTTGTAAAGTCCATTAGTGACTTGTACTCTACAGAGAGATCTTTGAACTCTCTGAACGATTGTAACCTTGTACATCATATATATACAAATCCACATTTACCAAAAAAAAAAGAATGTTGATAGTCAATAGGTTATCAAATTCAAAGCATTAATTAGGTAATCAATTAATTATAATTCATATCATCCGTTTTGATATTAATATGTTCATTATTATTTAATGTTTTATTGCTCTTTAGTACATTTACATTTTGATTCTTTAGTACATTTTGATAGTAACAACCCCAAAGTCGATATTCCGACTAGAAAAAAATGAAGCTATTTTAGTTTATCAAACTATTTTAGTTTATCAAACTATTTTAGTTTATCAACGTAATTTTGGCTTCGCCCGGGTTCGAACCAGAGACATTCCGGTGTGTTAAACTGACGCGATAACCAACTACTCCATGAAACCAATAGTTATATGTTATTAAAAAGTAAAACTTTTAAAATGTTTTCTAGTTTTTTAAATAGAAAAATGTTATAAAAAATAGATAACGAAGAGACTATCACCACATGATTTTTGGTCGATAGACTATATGTGTAACCTCAAATTCGATATTCCGGCTAGCCAAAAAAAATTGATACTACTTTAGTTTATCGAAAAGTGTTTAGAAAATATTTGAAAACATCCATTATGGCTTCGCCCGGGTTCGAACCGGAGACCTTCAGTGTGTTAGACTGACGTGATAACCAACTACACCACGAAACCAATCGTCGTATGTCAATAAAAATTAACACTATTAAAATATTCTCTAGTTTTTTAAATAGAAAAATGTTATAAAAAATGCATAATGAAGAGACTATCACCACGTGATTTTTGGTCCATATACTATATGTGTAGAATGTTGATAGTCCATAAGCCATCAAATTCAAAGCCTTAATTAGATAATCAATTAACTATAATTCATATTAACAGTTTTTAGTATATATTCATAATTCTTTATTGTTTTATTGTTCTTTCGTTTATTTTGATAGTGAATTCGATATTCGGTTAAAACTATAGATAGATTAATTAGTACCATAGGTATACAAATCCTTAGTTGAAGAGCTAGAAATAAAAAATTTATCTGGGTGAGTATTAAACTCAAATCTCTTGTACTCATATTACTTGTTCGTTTGTTTTGATTATAAAAACCTCAAATTCGATATTCGGGTAAAAATATAAATAGATTAAATAGTACCCTAGTTATACAAATCCTTAGTTGTAGAGCTAGAAATTATAAATTTATTTGGGTTAGTATTAAACTAAAATCTCTAGCACTCATACTACTTGATCCAACAAAACTAGTTCTTGATATAACCTAGCAAAAAAATTGATACTATTTTAGTTTATCAAAAAATATTTAAAAAATATTTGAAAACGCAATTTTGGCTTCGTCCGGGTTCGAGCCGAAGACATTCCGGTGTGTTAAACTGACGAGATAACCAACTTCTCCACGAAATCAATAGTTATATGTCAATAAAAAGTAAAAATGTTAAAATGTTTTCTAATTTTTTAAATAGAAAAATGTTATAAAAAATGGATAACGATGAGACTATTACCACATGATTTTCGGCCAAGAGACTATATGTCTATAATGTTGATAGTCAATAGGCTATCAAATTCAAAGCCTTAATTAGATAATTAATTAACTATGATTCATATCCTCACTTTTGATATTAATAGAATCATAATTCTTTATTGTTTAATTGATCTTTCGTTTATTTTTGATATTCGGACTTGCAAAAAAATGATACTATTTTAGTTTATCAAAAAATGTTTAAAAAATATTTGAAAAAGAAATTTTGGCTTCGCCCGAGTTTGAGCCGGAGACATTCCGGTGTGTTAGACTGACGTGATAACCAACTACTCCACGAAACCAATAGTTGTACGTCAATAAAAAGTAAAAACGTTAAAATGTTTTCTAGTTTTTTTTTTAAAAAAATGTTATAAAAAACGGATAACGAAAAGACTATTACCACATGATTTTCGGTCCAGAGACTATATGTCTAGAATGTTGATAGTCAATAGGTTATCAAATTCAAAGCATTAATTAGGTAATCAATTAATTATAATTCATGTCATCCGTTTTGATATTAATATATTCATTATTATTTAATGTTTTATTGCTCTTTAGTACATTTTGATAGTAACAACCCCAAAGTCGATATTCCGACTAGAAAAAAATGATACTATTTTAGTTTATCAAAAAATATTTAAAAAATATTTGAAAACGCAATTTTGGGTTCGCACCGGAGACATTCCGGTGTGGTAAACTGACGTGATAACCAACTACTCCACGAAACCAATAGTTATATGTTATTAAAAAGTAAAAATGTTAAAATGTTTTCTAGTTTTTTAAATAGAAAAATGTTATAAAAAATAGATAACGAAGAGACTATCACCACATGATTTTCGGTCGATAGACTATATGTGTAGAATGTTGATAGTCAATAGACTATCATTAAAAACCTCAAATTGGGTATTCCAGCTAGCAAAAAAAAAAATTAATACTACTTTAGTTTATCGAAAAGTGTTTAGAAAATATTTGAAAACATCATTTTGGCTTCGCCCGGGTTCGAACCGGAGACCTCATACTACTTTAGATAATCGAAAAGTGTTTAGAAAATATTTGAAAACATCATTTTGGCTTCGCCCGGGTTCGAACCGGAGACCTTCAGTGTGTTAGACTGACGTGATAACCAACTACACCACGAAACCAATAGTCGTATGTCAATAAAAATTAACACTATTAAAATATTCTCTAGTTTTTTAAATAGAAAAATGTTTTAAAAAATGCATAATGAAGAGACTATCACCACGTGATTTTTAGTCCATATACTATATGTGTAGAATGTTGATAGTCCATAAGCCATCACATTCAAAGCCTTAATTAGACAATCAATTAACTATAATATATTATCAGTTTTTTTAGTATATATATTCATAATTCTTTATTGTTTTATTGCTCTTTCGTTTATTTTGATAGTGAATTTGATATTCGGTTAAAACTATAGATAGATTAATTAGTACCATAGGTATACAAATCCTTAGTTGAAGAGCTAGAAATAAAAATATCTGGGTGAGTATTAAACTCAAATCTCTTGTACTCATATTACTTGTTCGTTTGTTTTGATTATAAAAACCTCAAATTCGATATTCGGGTAAAAATATAAATAGATTAAATAGTACACTAGGTATACAAATCCTTAGTTGTAAAGCTAGAAATTATAAATTTATTTGGGTTAGTATTAAACTCAAATCTCTAGCACTCATACTACTTGATCCAACAAAACTAGTTCTTGACATAACCTAACAAAAAAATTGATACTATTTTAGTTTATCAAAAAATATTTAAAAAAATATTTGAAAACGCAATTTTGGCTTCGTCCGGGTTCGAACCGGAGATATTCTGGTGTGTTAAACTGACGTGATAACCAACTACTCTACGAAACCAATAGTTGTACGTCAATAAAAAGTAAAAACGTTAAAATGTTTTCTAGTTTTTTAAAAAGAAAAATGTTATAAAAAACGGATAACGAAGAGACTATTACCACATGATTTTCGGTCGAGAGACTATATGTCTAGAATGTTGATAGTCAATAGGTTATCAAATTCAAAGCATTAATTAGGTAATCAATTAATTATAATTCATATCATCCGTTTTGATATTAATATATTCATTATCATTTAATGTTTTATTGCTCTTTAGTACATTTTGATAGTAACAACCCCAAAGTCGATATTCCGACTAGAAAAAAATGATTCTATTTTAGTTTATCAAAAAATATTTAAAAAATATTTGAAAACGCAAGTTTGGGTTCGCACCGGAGACAATCCGGTGTGTTAAACTGACGTGATAACCAACTACTCCACGAAACCAATAGTTATATGTTATTAAAACGTAAAAATATAAAAAAGTTTTCTAGTTTTTTAAATAGAAAAATGTTATAAAAAATAGATAACGAAGAGACTATCACCACATGATTTTCGGTCGATAGACTATATGTGTAACCTCAAATTCGATATTCCGGCTAGCCAAAAAAAATTGATACTAATTTAGTTTATCGAAAAATGTTTAGAAAATATTTGAGAACATCCATTATGGCTTCGCCCGGAGACCTTCAGTGTGTTAGACTGACGTGATAACCAACTACACCACGAAACCAATAGTCGTATGTCAATAAAAATTAACACTATTAAAATATTCTCTAGTTTTTTAAATAGAAAAATGTTATAAAAAATGCATAATGAAGAGACTATCACCACGTGATTTTTGGTCCATATACTATATGTGTAGAATGTTGATAGTCCATAAGCCATCAAATTCAAAGCCTTAATTAGATAATCAATTAACTATAATTCATATTAACAGTTTTTAGTATATATTCATAATTCTTTATTGTTTTATTGTTCTTTCGTTTATTTTGATAGTGAATTCGATATTCGGTTAAAACTATAGATAGATTAATTAGTACCATAGGTATACAAATCCTTAGTTGAAGAGCTAGAAATAAAAAATTTATCTGGGTGAGTATTAAACTCAAATCTCTTGTACTCATATTACTTGTTCGTTTGTTTTGATTATAAAAACCTCAAATTCGATATTCGGGTAAAAATATAAATAGATTAAATAGTACCCTAGTTATACAAATCCTTAGTTGTAGAGCTAGAAATTATAAATTTATTTGGGTTAGTATTAAACTAAAATCTCTAGCACTCATACTACTTGATCCAACAAAACTAGTTCTTGATATAACCTAGCAAAAAAATTGATACTATTTTAGTTTATCAAAAAATATTTAAAAAATATTTGAAAACGCAATTTTGGCTTCGTCCGGGTTCGAGCCGAAGACATTCCGGTGTGTTAAACTGACGAGATAACCAACTTCTCCACGAAATCAATAGTTATATGTCAATAAAAAGTAAAAATGTTAAAATGTTTTCTAATTTTTTAAATAGAAAAATGTTATAAAAAATGGATAACGATGAGACTATTACCACATGATTTTCGGCCAAGAGACTATATGTCTATAATGTTGATAGTCAATAGGCTATCAAATTCAAAGCCTTAATTAGATAATTAATTAACTATGATTCATATCCTCACTTTTGATATTAATAGAATCATAATTCTTTATTGTTTAATTGATCTTTCGTTTATTTTTGATATTCGGACTTGCAAAAAAATGATACTATTTTAGTTTATCAAAAAATGTTTAAAAAATATTTGAAAAAGAAATTTTGGCTTCGCCCGAGTTTGAGCCGGAGACATTCCGGTGTGTTAGACTGACGTGATAACCAACTACTCCACGAAACCAATAGTTGTACGTCAATAAAAAGTAAAAACGTTAAAATGTTTTCTAGTTTTTTTTTTAAAAAAATGTTATAAAAAACGGATAACGAAAAGACTATTACCACATGATTTTCGGTCCAGAGACTATATGTCTAGAATGTTGATAGTCAATAGGTTATCAAATTCAAAGCATTAATTAGGTAATCAATTAATTATAATTCATGTCATCCGTTTTGATATTAATATATTCATTATTATTTAATGTTTTATTGCTCTTTAGTACATTTTGATAGTAACAACCCCAAAGTCGATATTCCGACTAGAAAAAAATGATACTATTTTAGTTTATCAAAAAATATTTAAAAAATATTTGAAAACGCAATTTTGGGTTCGCACCGGAGACATTCTGGTGTGGTAAACTGACGTGATAACCAACTACTCCACGAAACCAATAGTTATATGTTATTAAAAAGTAAAAATGTTAAAATGTTTTCTAGTTTTTTAAATAGAAAAATGTTATAAAAAATAGATAACGAAGAGACTATCACCACATGATTTTCGGTCGATAGACTATATGTGTAGAATGTTGATAGTCAATAGACTATCATTAAAAACCTCAAATTGGGTATTCCAGCTAGCAAAAAAAAAATTAATACTACTTTAGTTTATCGAAAAGTGTTTAGAAAATATTTGAAAACATCATTTTGGCTTCGCCCGGGTTCGAACCGGAGACCTCATACTACTTTAGATAATCGAAAAGTGTTTAGAAAATATTTGAAAACATCATTTTGGCTTCGCCCGGGTTCGAACCGGAGACCTTCAGTGTGTTAGACTGACGTGATAACCAACTACACCACGAAACCAATAGTCGTATGTCAATAAAAATTAACACTATTAAAATATTCTCTAGTTTTTTAAATAGAAAAATGTTTTAAAAAATGCATAATGAAGAGACTATCACCACGTGATTTTTAGTCCATATACTATATGTGTAGAATGTTGATAGTCCATAAGCCATCACATTCAAAGCCTTAATTAGACAATCAATTAACTATAATATATTATCAGTTTTTTTAGTATATATATTCATAATTCTTTATTGTTTTATTGCTCTTTCGTTTATTTTGATAGTGAATTTGATATTCGGTTAAAACTATAGATAGATTAATTAGTACCATAGGTATACAAATCCTTAGTTGAAGAGCTAGAAATAAAAATATCTGGGTGAGTATTAAACTCAAATCTCTTGTACTCATATTACTTGTTCGTTTGTTTTGATTATAAAAACCTCAAATTCGATATTCGGGTAAAAATATAAATAGATTAAATAGTACACTAGGTATACAAATCCTTAGTTGTAAAGCTAGAAATTATAAATTTATTTGGGTTAGTATTAAACTCAAATCTCTAGCACTCATACTACTTGATCCAACAAAACTAGTTCTTGACATAACCTAACAAAAAAATTGATACTATTTTAGTTTATCAAAAAATATTTAAAAAATATTTGAAAACGCAATTTTGGCTTCGTCCGGGTTCGAACCGGAGATATTCTGGTGTGTTAAACTGACGTGATAACCAACTACTCTACGAAACCAATAGTTGTACGTCAATAAAAAGTAAAAACGTTAAAATGTTTTCTAGTTTTTTAAAAAGAAAAATGTTATAAAAAACGGATAACGAAGAGACTATTACCACATGATTTTCGGTCGAGAGACTATATGTCTAGAATGTTGATAGTCAATAGGTTATCAAATTCAAAGCATTAATTAGGTAATCAATTAATTATAATTCATATCATCCGTTTTGATATTAATATATTCATTATCATTTAATGTTTTATTGCTCTTTAGTACATTTTGATAGTAACAACCCCAAAGTCGATATTCCGACTAGAAAAAAATGATTCTATTTTAGTTTATCAAAAAATATTTAAAAAATATTTGAAAACGCAAGTTTGGGTTCGCACCGGAGACAATCCGGTGTGTTAAACTGACGTGATAACCAACTACTCCACGAAACCAATAGTTATATGTTATTAAAACGTAAAAATATAAAAAAGTTTTCTAGTTTTTTAAATAGAAAAATGTTATAAAAAATAGATAACGAAGAGACTATCACCACATGATTTTCGGTCGATAGACTATATGTGTAACCTCAAATTCGATATTCCGGCTAGCCAAAAAAAATTGATACTAATTTAGTTTATCGAAAAATGTTTAGAAAATATTTGAGAACATCCATTATGGCTTCGCCCGGAGACCTTCAGTGTGTTAGACTGACGTGATAACCAACTACACCACGAAACCAATAGTCGTATGTCAATAAAAATTAACACTATTAAAATATTCTCTAGTTTTTTAAATAGAAAAATGTTATAAAAAATGCATAATGAAGAGACTATCACCACGTGATTTTTGGTCCATATACTATATGTGTAGAATGTTGATAGTCCATAAGCCATCAAATTCAAAGCCTTAATTAGATAATCAATTAAGTATAATTCATATTATCAGTTTTTTTAGTATATATTCATAATTCTTTATTGTTTTCTTGTTCTTTCGTTTATTTTGATAGTGAATTCGATATTCGGTTAAAACTATAGATAGATTAATTAGTACCATAGGTATACAAATCCTTAGTTGAAGAGCTAGAAATAAAAAATTTATATGGGTGAGTATTAAACTCAAATCTCTTGTACTCATATTACTTGTTCGTTTGTTTTGATTATAAAAACCTCAAATTCGATATTCGGGTAAATATATAAATAGATTAAATAGTACCATAGGTATACAAATCCTTAGTTGTAGAGCTAGAAATTATAAATTTATTTGGGTTAGTATTAAACTCAAATCTCTAGCACTCATATTACTTGATACAACAAAACTAGTTCTTGATATAACCTAGCAAAAAAATTGATACTATTTTAGTTTATCAAAAAATATTTAAAAAATATTTGAAAACGCAATTTTGGCTTCGTCCGGATTCGAACCGGAGACATTTCGGTGTGTTAAACTAACGTGATAACCAACTAATCCACGAAATCAATAGTTATATGTCAATAAAATTAAAAATGTTAAAAGCTTTTCTAATTTTTTAAATAGAAAAATGTTATAAACAATGAATAACGATGAGACTATTACCACATGATTTTCGGCCAAGAGACTATATGTCTATAATGTTGATAGTCAATAGGCTATCAAATTCAAAGCCTTAATTAGATAATTAATTAACTATAATTCATATCCTCACTTTTGATATTAATAGATTCATAATTCTTTATTGTTTAATTAATCTTTCATTTATTTTCGATATTCAGACTTGCAATAAAATGATACTATTTTAGTTTATAAAAAAATGGTTAAAAAATATTTGAAAAAGCAATTTTGGCTTCGCCCGAGTTTGAGCCGGAGACATTCCGGTGTGTTAGACTGACGTGATAACCAACTACTCCACGAAACCAATATTTGTACGTCAATAAAAAGTAAAAACGTTAAAATGTTTTCTAGTTTTTTAAAAAGAAAAATGTTATAAAAAACGGATAACGAAGAGACTATTACCACATGATTTTCGGTCGAAAGACTATATGCGAAGTTAGAGGGAAGTTTCTCTCTCTAGAAAGAAAGCTCTGCCTTCTCTCTAGACGCTTTTGCTCAAAGCATTCTCTCTATATTCTCATCTCTTTCTCTTTCCGATTTCCAATCGAAAGCCACCGTTTCCTCTTTGATTTACTTATACTTCAAGATTTTAATATTAAATTACACCCTCCACTACTGTATCGGAAGCTATCTTTGGCGATTCACACATTGGAAAGCAAACGGTCCCACCGCCGTTCAACAGTGGATATCTTCTTTTACGATTTGCACTTTGGAGTTCTGTTAAAGAAGTCGACGCCTCCTCTGTGTTTATCATTCTAAAAGATTTAAATCTCCATCCCTGTCACTATTTTAATTAATTTGGTTGATTTATATATTGTTGAACTGCAGATTTATTCTCTGTGCTTTGTTACTTTTGCAAGATTACTTTTGCAGATTTATCAATATCTATTCAGGAATGATTATTAACTAATTTTCTGTTTAAATGGAAGATTCAACCGAAGATAATATTCAGGGGGTTCTAGTCCGTAAGAAGACGGAAAACGCGCAAAGACGAATTGATACAACCGGAAAAAGTGTAGTTCGGTCTCTAATTTCTTCAATGGAGGATTTGGCCAAGGTGAATGTTCAGGAAATTGCGGGCGTAGAGAAGAAACCGATACACAAGCGGAAACGGAATACGTCAAAAGTTTCTGGTAATAATCTGATTTGCGTTCTTGCTTCTCCAAAGGATATAATTCCTTTTGATCCATCGGTGACTCGGGAAATGCTGTTTGGCGTTGATACTTGCGATGACGAACGGGAACTAAGCAATGAACAAGAGGAAACCGATAAAGATCGAGACATAATTTTTGTTCGCGAAACCGATAAACTGCTATTAACGGCCTCCGATGAACAGATTGCAGCTTCTGCAGGGGTCGAATTTTCATCTCCGGCGACTACCATTCATGATGCTTCATTGTTAAAGCAAGGAGAAAAATCAGTTAGCGGAAAATTGGGGCATAGAAAGAAGCAAAAGAAGAAACCAATATCTCCGCCGTATCTGTCTCTGGAACCGTTCTTAGCAAACGAAAGTATTCCGGCGATTCCACCACCGCAAGAGGTAGCCAAAACTGCAAACAATACTTTTTCCGGTGATCGGAATTTTGCTATCGGCGTTCATGGAAAGTCACCGACGCATTCAAGAGGGGTGCCATGACTGCATTCAAGTCTACCGTTACTAATGGAAAGGAGAATAATGCCGACACAGATCTAAATGTACACGGAAATGAGATTAATTCTCCTATTCAAAATTTCAAATTCAAATCTCCTGCCATTAATGACAAAGAGATAAATGTAAGCGGAAATGGAAATGAGATTAATGATTTAGAAGAAAATTTGAATGAGAAGAGTAACCGTTCAAGGGACTTCAATACACTTAAAGACAAAAAGAATAGTAACCTCCATACAATTAAAGCAAAGAATAGTAACGTGAAGAAGATTAATGCATTTAATGCAAAGGAGGGTAACGTGCACCATAATACTGTATATAAAGCAACAGAAGGCAACGTGACTGAGAGTAAATCATTTAAATTCAGAGAAACGGATTTGAACTTAGATGCACAAGATACTGTGCACGAATTTACTTCGCAAAGGTTTTTTAATTTAAATGGAGAAGACCGTACTTCCAGGGATCTGAATGCAATCGAAGTAAATAAAGCCCTCCCTGCAATTAACGAAGGTAATGTGATTTCTTTTACTTCCGAATTTACTTCACAGAGATTTTTCAATTTGAAGGGAAAAGGTATTAAATTCGGGGACTCAACTGCAATTGAAGACGGGAATGAGAATTTGAATTGGAACAGCGAACATGGATTTAATTCAGAAAATTTGAATGGAAAAGACTTCAATTTCGGGGACTCAACTGCAATTAAAAATGAGATTTTGAATTTGAATTCGAACAGGGTGCAAGGAATTAATTCAACAGATTTGAATATTCGAAATAAAGGTAATGACCTCTCAATTCACAAGGAAGGTAATAATATGCATACAACAAATCCATTTCCTTCTTTTCAAACTAATAATGTATGGAACCGACAATCATCATACAAGAGTGATTAGAATATGTCCTCAACGCGCACAACACAAACTCCATCTAAAACGTTCTCCATCCTATTTCAAGGCTCCCGTTTAGAATCAAAAGGGTTGAAGTTACGGTTCATTGCTCCTCCTATTAATGATGAAGACATCACTCTCGACCATATGGACGAAATCCCAATTGTTGAGACTTGGGGACACTGCCTCATAGGCTGTTTCACTGGACGATTCCCTGGTAAGCTTGCACTTGACTCAATAACGAAATCTTGGGGTGTTGGATGCAAGGTTTTGCCTTATGGCAAAGGGCGGACCGTCTTCAAGTTCTCTAATGAACAAGATTTGCTAAAAGTCCTTCAAGGTGGCCCGTATACCATCTATGGAAAGACACTTTTATTAAAGCAGATTGAGAGAGGCACAATGCTCACAGACGATCTCTTCACCAAGATCCCAACTTTGGTTGTGCTCCGTGACATCCCCTTGGGTTTTTGGAGTGAATCTGGCCTTAGCAAGATCACCTCCAAGGTTGGTAAGCCCTTATATACTGACCAATTTACTTGTGACAAGTCCAGGATGGCCTACGCACGTGTTTTGATTGAGATTGATGTGAGTAAAGAACCAATTACAAAGTTTGGTGTCAATTTTCCTTGCGGGAAGCGCTATGAACAAATGGTGGAGTACGAGAACTAACCTTTATTTTTCCGTATATGTCAATGCTTTGGGCACAACCACCTGTGTTGTCCACCTAGACCAAATACCGGCACACAAAAAAGGGATACAATGAAAGGGCAAAGAATGCCACGAAATGGTGAACAGCCACAAACAAATGAGCACCGGGAGCATAAAAAAGCCCATGCAAATGCTACCCCATAGAAAAAACCGTCAGTTAGCACACAACCGAAGCAAACTGCCCAATAAGCAAAACCATCCCATAAAACTAGCACCAAAGACAAATAGATGGCAGCTGATAACAAACCTCAAGACAAGGGAGGTAACAAGTCCGATACAACTCGAACCATGATTGACACCCCCAAGGAACGTGATGATGAATTTGAGGCACCATCAACCTTGAGCAATCCCCTGGCAGATACTCGAGGCCAGGATCCAACATTTGAACATCAAACAAATGACGATTTCACATATCTACCGAACAGCCCTGCCGAGCATTCTGATCAGACTTGGCAAAAGGTGCAAAGCAAAAAGACAAAGAAAAACGCGAGGCGCGGAGTGCCAATAAACTCCTTAGTTGATAAATGAAGCTCCTTAGTTGGAACATCAGGGGCCTATGTGGGCGTGCAGATCGAGGCGCTTCTCTCTCCACGGTTTGTAAACTCGTAAAAAAAAATTATTTGCCCCTGTTTTGCCTATTAGAAACGAAATTCTAGCAAGAACATTTAGCCAACTTTATGTCTACTTGTTTCTTACAATAAAATCATGTTTCTAATCTTGATGTTATTCCTGGAGGACGCAAGAATTTCTCCACGATGTATGCTCATGCTAGATATTCGCAAAGCTTTTGACACAGTCTCATGGGAATTCCTATCAACAATACTCCATGGTATCGGCTTTCCTCCGAAGTTTGTGGGTTGGATTCTTGCTTGCGTTACTACAGTATCTTTTTCGGTTTCCATCAATGGCGAGCTTCATGGTTTATTTCGTGGGCAACGAGGCTTAAAGCAAGATGATCCCATGTCCCCTACTTTATTCATCATTTGTCTTGAATATCTATCCCGATTGTTAACAAAGAGATCGATTGAACCGGGCTTTAAATTCTACCCGAAATGTGCCCGCGCGCACACCACCCATCTTGCTTTTGCCGACGATTTGATGCTTTTCTCACGAGGGGACGAGACATCGGTTAACATCCTTATGGATTGTTTGGGACATTTGGAAGATGTATCGGGCCTCTCATTGAACCCTACTAAATCCACAATATATCTAGCCGGAGTTAATGAGATTGTCTATGATCGGATTATGGAGAGAGTCGGATTTGAAGTTGGCACATACCCTGTTCGTTACCTGGGGATACCTCTCGCTCCAATGACGGTTTCAGTTACTAATTTTGCTCCTTTAACTGCAGCTATCTCGAGTTACATTGAGAAATGGGAGCACATGAAACTTCTTACGCGGGAAAACTTCAACTGATCACATCCGTGCTTCAAGGAGTAGAATGTTTTTGGTTCCGCGCTTTTCCTTTGCATTCGGCGGTCCTTAATACCATTCGCTCGCTCTACCTCAAGTTCTTCTGGGGGGGGGGGGGGTAGACCAGCTCGGATTGCATGGGACAAAATTTGTAAACCGAAGGAAGAAGGAGGTCTTGGACTTAAAGATATAAGAGTTTGGAATCGTGCTCTTCTTACCCGTTCGATATGGTTATTTCATTCGGGTTCTGAGTCTTTATGGGTGAAATGGGTGCACGAGTATTATCTTCGAGGACAAACTATCTGGGACTACCAAAGACGAGATAGAGACAGTCATCTCATTCGAACGCTTCTTGATATTAGAGATTCTTTGATTCAGATATTTGGGGGCCGAGACCATGCGATTCGGGGTCTTGAAAGTTGTGTTTGGGATGGAAAGTTAATCACAAGCCGTGTCTATGAAGCCATGAGGACAAAGGGTGAACCGTGTCCGATGCTATCGAAGATATGGAAGAGATACATCCCACCGAAATACACTTTCACCGTCTGGCTTATATTCAACCGTCGTCTGGCCACAAAAGACACACTTCACTACATGGATTAGCCTAACATCAGTTGCCCATTTTGTAGGCATTCTGATGAATCGAGTGGACATATTTTCTTTTCTTGCAAGTTCAGTGGATAAATATGGGGTCGTATCAGAGCATGGTTGGGGATTACTCGCACAATGACCACGCTTGACAGTGCACATAAATGGATTAGGAATGAGCACTGGGGCACATCCTACCGATCCCACGCCATCAACCTTGCATTCCAAGCTACTGTTTTTGAGATTTGGCGTGCTCGAAACCGCCTTGTATTTGATGAAGAGATCGTAACTCAAGACACCATTTTCACTCGAATCACCCTTACGACTTTGAAGACTTTCCGCTTATATCCGAATTATCGACTTGCATGTTAGATTGCATGTTAGATTTCTTTTGGCTTATCGATTTACTCAGTTTTCCTGATTTTATTTGTAAAATCCATTAGTGACTTGTACTCTACAGAGAGATCTTTGAACTCTCTGAACGATTGTAACCTTGTACATCATATATATACAAATCCACATTTACCTAAAAAAAAGAATGTTGATAGTCAATAGGTTATCAAATTCAAAGCATTAATTAGGTAATCAATTAATTATAATTCATATCATCCGTTTTGATATTAATATATTCATTATTATTTAATGTTTTATTGCTCTTTAGTACATTTTGATAGTAACAACCCCAAAGTCGATATTCCAACTAGAAAAAAATGATACTATTTTAGTTTGATACTATTTTAGTTTATCAAAAAATATTTAAAAAATATTTGAAAACATAATGTTGATACTCAATAGACTATCATTTTGATAGTAAAAACCTCAAATTCGATATTCCGGCTAGTAAAAAAAATTGATACTACTTTAGTTTATCGAAAAGTGTTTAGAAAATATTTGAAAACATCATTTTGGCTTCGCCTGGGTTCGAACCGGAGATCTTCAGTGTGTTAGACTGACGTGATAACCAACTACACCACGAAACCAATAGTCGTATGTCAATAAAAATTAATACTATTAAAATATTTTCTAGTTTTTTAAATAGAAAAATGTTATAAAAAATGCATAATGAAGAGACTATCACGTGATTTTTGGTCCATATACTATATGTGTAGAATGTTGATAGTCCATAAGCCATCAAATTCAAAGCCTTAATTAGATAATCAATTAACTATAATTCATATTATCAGTTTTTTTAGTATATATTCATAATTCTTTATTGTTTTATTGCTCTTTCGTTTATTTCGATAGTGAATTTGATATTCGGTTAAAACTATAGATAGATTAATTAGTACCATAGATATACAAATCCTTAGTTGAAGAGCTAGAAATAAAAAATTTATCTGGGTGAGTATTAAACTCAAATCTCTTGTACTCATTTTACTTGTTCGTTTGTTTTGATTATAAAAACATCAATTTCGATATTCGGGTAAAAATATAAACAGATTAAATAGTACCCTAGGTATACAAAAATATTTAAAAAATATTTGAAAACGCAATTTTGGCTTCGTCCGAGTTCGAACCGGAGACATTCCCGTGTGTTAAACTGACGTGATAACCAACTACTCCACGAAATCAATAGTTATATGTCAATAAAAGTAAAAATGTTGAAAGGTTTTCTAATTTTTTAAATAGAAAAATGTTATAAACAATGAATAACGATGAGACTATTACGACATGATTTTCGGCCAAGAGACTATATGTGTATAATGTTGATAGTCAATAGGCTATCAAATTCAAAGCCTTAATTAGATAATTAATTAACCATAAATTCATATCCTCACTTTTGATATTAATAGATTCATAATTCTTTATTGTTTCGTTTATTTTCGATATTCGGACTTGCAAAAAAATTATACTATTTTAGTTTATGAAAAAATGTTTAAAAAATATTTGAAAAAGCAATTTTGGCTTCGCACGAGTTTGAGCCGGAGACATTCCAGTGTGTTAGACTGACGTGATAACCAACTACTCCACGAAACCAATAGTTGTATGTCAATAAAAAGTAAAAACATTAAAATGTTTTCTAGCTTTTTAAAGAGAAAAATGTTATAAAAAACGGATAACGAAGAGACTTTTACCACATGATTTTCGGTCGAGAGACTATATGCGAAGTTAGACGGAAGTTTCTCTCTCTAGAAAGAAAGCACTGCCTTCTCTCTAGACGCTTTTGCTCAAAGCATTCTCTCTCTATTCTCATCTCTTTCTCTTTCTGATTTCCAATCGAAAGCCAATGTTTCCTCTTTGATTTACTTATTCTTCAAGATTTTAATTTTAAATTACACCCTCCACTACTGTATCGGAAGCTATCTTTGGCGATTCACACATTGGAAAGCAAACGGTCCCACCGCCGTTCAACAGTGGATATCTTCTTTTACGATTTGCAGTTTGGAGTTCTGTTAAAGAAGTCGACGCCTCCTCTGTGTTTATCATTCTAAAAGATTTAAATCTCCATCCCTGTCACTATTTTAATTAATTTGGTTGATTTATATATTGCTGAACCTGCAGATTTATTCTCTGTGCTTTGTTACTTTTGCAAGATTACTTTTGCAGATTTATCAATTTCTATTCAGGAATGATTATTATCTGATTTTCCGTTTAAATGGAAGATTCAACCGAAGATAATATTCAGGGGGTTCTAGTCCGTAAGAAGACGGAAAACGCGCAAAGACGAATTGATACAACCAGAAAAAGTGTAGTTCGGTCTCTAATTTCTTCAATAGAGGATTTGGCCAAGGTGAATGTTCAGGAAATTTCGGCCGGAGAGAAGAAACCGATACACAAGCGGAAACGGAATACGTCAAAAGTTTCTGATAATAATCAGATTTGCGTTCTTGCTTCTCCAAAGGATATAATTCCTTTTGATCTATCGGTGACTCGGGAAATGCTGTTTGGCGTTGATACTTGCGATGACGAATGGGAACTAAGCGATGAACAAGAGGAAACCGATAAAGATCGAGACATCATTGTTGTTCACGAAACCGATAAACTGCTATTAACGGCCTCCGATGAACAGATTGCAGCTTCTGCAAGAGTCGAATTTTCATCTCCGACGACTACCATTCATGATGCTTCATTGTTAAAGCAAGGAGAAAAATCAGTTTGCGGAAAATCGGGGCATAGAAAGAAGCAAAAGAAGAAACCAATATCTCCGCCGTATCTGTCTCTGGAACCGTTCTTAGCAAACGAAAGTATTCCGGCGATTCCACCACCGCAAGAGGTAGCCAAAACTGCAAACAATACTTTTTCCGGTGATCGGAATTTTGCTATCGACGTTCATGGAAAGTCACCGACGCATTCAAGAGGGGTGCGTAACAGTCGAGATCATTCATCCAAAGCCATGACTGCATTCAAGTCTACCGTTACTAATGGAAAGGAGAATAATGCCGACACAGATCTAAATGTACACGGAAATGAGATTAATTCTCCTATTCAAAATTTCAAATTCAAATCTCCTGCCATTAATGACAGAGAGATAAATGTAAGCGGAAATGGAAATGAGATTAATGATTTAGAAGAAAATTTGAATGAGAAGAGTAACCGTTCAAGGGACTTCAATACACTTAAAGACAGAAAGAATAGTAACCTCCATACAATTAAAGCAAAGAATAGTAACGTGAAGAGGATTAATGCATTTAATACAAATGAGGGTAACGTGCACCATAATACTGTATATAAAGCAACAGAAGGCAACGTGACTGAGAGTAAATCATTTAAATTCAGAGAAACGAATTTGAACTTACATGCACAAGATACTGTGCACGAATTTACTTCGCAAAGGTTTTTTAATTTAAATGGAGAAGACCGTACTTCCAGGGATCTGAATGCAATCGAAGTAAATAAAGCCCTCCCTGTAATTAACGAAGGTAATGTGATTTCTTTTACTTCCGAATTTACTTCACAGAGATTTTTGAATTTGAAGGGAAAAGGTATTAAATTCGGGGACTCAACTGCAATTGAAGACGGGAATGAGAATTTGAATTGGAACAACGAACATGGATTTAATTCAGAAAATTTGAATGGAAAAGACTTCAATTCTGGGGACTCAACTGCAATTAAAAACGGGATTTTGAATTTGAATTCGAACAGGGTGCAAGGAATTAATTCAACAAATTTGAATATTCGAAATAAAGGTAATGGCCTCTCAATTCACAAGGAAGGTAATAATATGCATACAACAAATCCATTTCCTTCTTTTCAAACTAATAATGTATGGAACCGACAATCATCATACAAGAGTGATCAGAATACGTCCTCAACGCGCACAACACAAACTCCATCTAAAACGTTCTCCAGCCTATTTCAAGGCTCCCGTTTAGAATCGAAAGGGTTGAAGTTACGGTTCATTGCTGCTCCTATTAATGATGAAAACATCACTCTCGACCATATGGACGAAATCCCAATTGTTGAGACTTGGGGACACTGCCTCATAGGCTGTTTCACTGGACGATTCCCTGGTAAGCTTCCCTATGTGGGCGTGCAGATCGAGGCGCTTCTCTCTCCACGGTTTGTAAACTCGTAAGAAAAAATTCTTTGCCCCTGTTTTGCCTATTAGAAACGAAATTCTCGCAAGAAAGTTTAGCCAACTTTATGTCTACTTGTTTCTTAAAATAGAATCATGTTTCTAATCTTGACTTTATTCCTGGAGGACGCACCATTGTTGTTTGGGATGCTAGTAGGGTAGCTTGTACAGTGATTGAAATTGGAAGACAACACATCCACTTTCAAGTCCATTGCAACGTCACCCAAGAAACTTTTTATGTTACCTTCGTTTACCCTTTGTATACAGTACCGCAAAGGAGAGTTCTTTGGGAGCACCTAACCACCATCGGGGCCAACATTCGTTTACCTTGGATGATTATGGGAGATTATAACACAAATTGTGCTCCAGGAGACTGAATTAGGGCTGCTCCTCTTCGAAATAGTGAGTTAATTGATTTAAATAATTTTCGAATATCTCATGGTCTTGTCGATGCACCTTCCACAGGTCCTTTCTTCACTTGGACAAATAGTACTATTTGGGCTAAGCTTGACCGAGTCCTTAAAAATCATGGGTGGAGTGACAGGAATCTCATATGTAGAGCATCGTTCCTTCTGATGGAACCCGTATCCGACCATAGCCCAGTTATTGCATCGGTTATTCGAGACTTTCAGCATGGTTGTCGGCCATTCAGATTCTTCAACATGTGGCTTAAACATCCCAGGTTTGCTAGTATCGTACAAAGTTCATGGGGGCAGTCTATTGATGGTACGAAACAATATATACTTGCGCAAAAGTTGAAAGCCCTAAAACGTCCGTTAAGAGAATTGAATAAAGCTGAGTACGAGGGTATTCTCGAGCGTACGACTACTGTAAATTCAGAATTTAAAGAGGCTTTAACCTCTCTTATGGATGATCCTGACAACACTTCTTTAAAAGAGGAGGTTCACAGATTACGGGCTCGTGCAAACTTCCTCCTTGATGCCCAAAAGAGCTTTCTCCAACAGCGTATGCGGACTACCCACCTAGTTGACGGAGATAGAGGTACGAAATACTTCCACAGCTTAATAAACCGAGACAAAGCAAGAAAGAACATATCATACATCGTCCGAGATGACGGCACCCGCACCACATCCCCAATAGAAGTCGCCTCCCTCCTTGTAGATTTCTACACACACCTCTTTGGCACATCCCGGCCAAGCACCCCCATTGACCCGACAGTCATGAGTCACGGACCACTAGTCGAAGATCGGTTTTATGAGCAGCTACTTAAAACTGTGGAAGGTGATGAAATCCGGAATGCACTCTTTGATATCGGGAATGACAAGTCCCCGGGACCGGACGGCTACACATCGGCTTTCTTAAAAAAGAATTGGGATATTGTGGGCACAGATTTGATTGATTGTGTTTGTGAATTTTTCGACACTGGTAGTCTACTTTGCGCAACAAACCACACCATCCTCTCCCACATACCGAAGAAAGAAAATGATCCTAAGGTGGGTGACTTTAGGCCAATTGGTCTCACAAATGTTACTTATAAAGTGATTACCAAAATTTTGGCTAACCGAATGGCACCCTTACTTCCAACTCTCATTGACAAAGGACAAGGTGCTTTCGTAAGTGGTCGAAATCTTATTGATAACGTTTTCCTTTCCCAAAAGTTGGTTAGAGTTTCGAACCGTGCAAGAATTTCTCCACGATGTATGCTCATGGTAGATATTCGCAAAGCTTTTGACACAGTCTCATGGGACTTCCTATCGACAATAATCCATGGTATCGGCTTTCCTCCTAAGTTTGTGGGTTGGATTCTTGCTTGCGTTACTACATCATCTTTTTCGGTTTCCATCAATGGCGAGCTTCATGGTTTCTTTCGTGGGCAACGAGGCTTAAGGCAAGGTGATCCCATGTCCCCTACTTTATTCATCATTTGTCTTGAATATCTATCCCGATTGTTAAAGAAGAGATCGAGTGAACCGGGCTTTAAATTCTATCCGAAATGTGCCCGCACGCACACCACCCATCTTGTATTTGCCGACGATTTGATGCTTTTCTCACGAGAGGACGAGATATCGGTTAACATCCTTATGGATTGTTTGGGACATTTGGAATATGTATCGGGCCTCTCATTGAACCTTACTAAATCCACAATATATCTAGCCGGAGTTAATGAGATTGTCTATGATCGGATTATGGAGAGAGTCGGATTTCAAGTTGGCACATACCCTGTTCGTTACCTGGGGATACCTCTCGCTCCAATGACGGTTTCAATTACTAATTTTGCTCCTTTAACTGCAGCTATATCGAGTTACATTGAGAAATGGGAGCACATGAAACTTCTTACGCGGGAAAACTTCAACTGATCACATCCGTGCTTCAAGGAGTAGAATGTTTTTGGTTCCGCGCTTTTCATTTGCATTCGGCGGTCCTTAATACCATCCGCTCACTCTGCCTCAAGTTCTTCTCGGGGGGTAGACTAGCTCGGATTGCATGGGACAAAATTTGTAAACCGAAGGAAGAAGGAGGTCTTGGACTTAAAGATATAAGAGTTTGGAATCGTACTCTTCTTACCCGTTCGATATGGTTATTTCATTCGGGTTCCGAGTCTTTATGGGTGAAATGGGTGCACGAGTATTATCTTCGAGGACAAACTATCTGGGACTACCAAAGACGAGATAGAGACAGTCATCTCATTCGAACGCTTCTTGATATTAGAGATTCTTTGATTCAGATATTTGGGGGCCGAGACCATGCGATTCGGGGTCTTGAAAGTTGTGTTCTGGATGGAAAGTTAATCACAAGCCGTGTCTATGAAGCCATGAGGACAAAGGGTGAACCGTGTCCGATGCTATCGAAGATATGGAAGAAATGCATCCCACCGAAATACAATTTCACCGTCTGGCTTACATTCAACCGTCGTCTGGCCACAAAAGACACACTTCACTACATGGATTTGCCTAACATCAGTTGCCCCTTTTGTAGGCATTCTGATGAATCGAGTGCACATATTTTCTTTTCTTGCAAGTTCAGTGGATAAATATGGGGTCGTATCAGAGCATGGTTGGGGATTACTCGCACAATGACCACGCTTGACAGTGCACATAAATTGATTAGAAAGGAGCACCGGGGCACATCCTACCGATCACGCGCCATCAACCTTGCATTCCAAGCTACTGTTTTTGAGATTTGGCGTGCTCGAAACCGCCTTGTATTTGATGAAGAGATTGTGACTCAAGACACCATTTTCACTCGAATCACCCTTACGACTTTGAAGACTTTATTCCGCTTATATCCGCATTATCGACTTGCATGTTAGATTGCATGTTAGATTTCTTTTGGCTTATTGATGTACTCAGTTTTCTTGATTTTATTTGTAAAGTCCATTAGTGACTTGTACTCTAGAGAGAGATCTTTGAACTCTCTGAACGATTGTAACCTTGTACATCATATATATACAAATCCACATTTACCTAAAAAAAAGAATGTTGATAGTCAATAGGTTATCAAATTCAAAGCATTAATTAGGTAATCAATTAATTATAATTCATATCACCCGTTTTGATATTAATATATTCATTATTATTTAATGTTTTATTGCTCTTTAGTACATTTTGATAGTAACAACCCCAAAGTCGATATTCCGACTAGAAAAAAATGATACTATTTTAGTTTATCAAAAAATATTTAAAAAATATTTGAAAACAAAATTTTAGCTTCGCCCGAGTTCGAACCGGAGACATTCTGGTGTGTTAAATTGACGTGATAACCAACTACTCCATGAAACCAATAGTTATATGTTATTAAAATGGGTATAAGGGCAAATGTATATTTTTTTTATGGAGGAAATAACAACATGGAGGTTTTTCCAAATTATGGGGGAAATAATAATTTTGATGGGGAAAATAGCTTTGGCCTATAAAAAATGCATAATGAAGAGACTATCACCACGTGATTTTTGGTCCATATACTATATTTGTAGAATGTTGATAGTCCATAAGCCATCAAATTCAAAGCCTTAGTTAGATAATCAATTAACTATAATTCATATTATCAGTTTTTTTAGTATATATTCATAATTCTTTATTGTTTTATTGCTCTTTCGTTTATTTTGATAGTGAATTTGATATTCGGTTAAAACTATAGATAGATTAATTAGTACCATAGCTATACAAATCCTTAGTTGAAGAGCTAGAAATAAAAAATTTATCTGGGTGAGTATTAAACTCAAATCTCTTGTACTGATATTACTTGTTCGTTTGTTTTGATTATAAACACCTCAAATTCGATATTCGGGTAAAAATATAAATAGATTAAATAGTACCCTAGGTATACAAGTCCTTAGTTGTAGAGCTAGAAATTATAAATTTATTTGGGTTAGTATTAAACTCAAATCTCTATCACTCATACTACTTGATCCAACAAAACTAGTTCTTGATATAACCTAGCAAAAAAATTGATACTATTTTAGTTTATCAAAAAATATTTAAAAAATATTTGAAAACGCAATTTTGGCTTCGTCCGGGTTCGAACCGGAGACATTCCGGTGTGTTAAACTGACGAGATAACCAACTTCTCCACGAAATCAATAGTTATATGTCAATAAAAAGTAAAAATGTTAAAATGTTTTCTAATTTTTTAAATAGAAAAATGTTATAAAAATGGATAACGATGAGACTATTACCACATGATTTTCGGCAAAGAGACTATATGTCTATAATGTTGATAGTCAATAGGCTATCAAATTCAAAGTCTTAATTAGATAATTAATTAACTATGATTCATATCCTCACTTTTGATATTAATAGAATTATAATTCTTTATTGTTTAATTGATCTTTCGTTTATTTTCGATATTCGGACTTGCACCAAAATGATACTATTTTAATTTATCAAAAAATGTTTAAAAAATATTTGAAAAAGCAATTTTAGCTTCGCCCGAGTTTGAGCCGGAGACATTCCGGTGTGTTAGACTGACGTGATAACCAACTACTCCACGAAACCAATAGTTGTACGTCAATAAAAAGTAAAAACGTTAAATTTTTTTCTAGTTTTTTAAAAAGAAAAGTGTTATAAAAAACGGATAACGAAGAGACTATTACCACATGATTTTCGGTCGAGAGACTATATGTCTAGAATGTTGATAGTCAATAGGTTATCAAATTCAAAGCATTAATTAGGTAATCAATTAATTATAATTCATGTCATCCGTTTTGATATTAATATATTCATTATTATTTAATGTTTTATTCCTCTTTAGTACATTTTGATAGTAACAACCCCAAAGTCGATATTCACACTAGAAAAAAATGATACTATTTTAGTTTATCAAAAAATATTTAAAAAATATTTGAAAACGCAATTTTTGCTTCGCCCGGGTTCGAACCGGAGACATTCCGGTGTGTTAAACTAACGTGATAACCAACAAACCAATAGTTATATGTTATTAAAAAGTAAAAATGTCAAAATGTTTTCTAGTTTTTTAAATAGAAAAATGTTATAAAAAATAGATAACGAAGAGACTATCACCACATGATTTTTGGTCGATAGACTATATGTGTAGAATGTCAATAGACTATCATTTCTGATAAGGAAATATAATCCTTAGGGACTTAAATGTAATTAATAAGGACTTAAATGATAAGTTCTATTAATATGGGGTAAGATTAAAGTTTTACAAGAAGAATAGGAACTGAACTGTAAATAAACCCCTCATGTAACCGAATTTGTAACTAACTCACTAGGCCTATTTAAAGAGGTCGAGTCTAATTACACCTATGAAATAATCAGAGGCAAAAGATTCACTCAATATTCTCAATTCAACTTTTATTCTCACCAATTTCGATAGTAAAAACCTCAAATTTGATATTCCGGCTAGCCAAAAAAATTGATACTACTTTAGTTTACCGAAATATGTTTGGAAAATATTTGAAAACATCATTTTGGCTTCGCCCGGGTTCGAACCGGAGACCTTCAGTGTGTTAGACTGACGTGATAACCAACTACACCACGAAACCAATAGTCGTATGTCAATAAAAATTAACACTATTAAAATATTTTCTAGTTTTTTAAATAGAAAAATGTTATAAAAAATGCATAATGAAGAGACTATCACCACGTGATTTTTGGTCCATATACTATATGTGTAGAATGTTGATAGTCCATAAGCCATCAAATTCAAAGCCTTAATTAGATAATCAATTAACTATAATTCATATTATCAGTTTTTTTAGTATATATTCATAATTCTTTATTGTTTTATTGCTCTTTCATTTATTTTGATAGTGAATTCGATATTCGGTTAAAACTATAAATAGATTAATTAGTACCATAGGTATACAAATCCTTAGTTGAAAAGCTAGAAATAAAAAATTTATCTGGGTGAGTATTAAACTCAAATCTCTTGTACTCGTATTACTTGTTCGTTTGTTTTGATTATAAAAACCTCAAATTCGATATTCGGGTAAAAATATAAATAGATTAAAAAGTACCATAGGTATATAAATCCTTAGTTGTAGAGCTAGAAATTATAAATTTATTTGGGTTAGTATTAAACTCAAATCTCTAGCACTCATACTACTTGATCCAACAAAACTAGTTCTTGATATAACCTAGCAAAAAAATTGATACTATTTTAGTTTATCAAAAAATATTTAAAAAATATTTGAAAACGCAATTTTGGCTTCGTCCGGGTTCGAGCCGGAGACATTCCGGTGTGTTAAACTGACGAGATAACCAACTTCTCTACGAAATCAATAGTTATATGTCAATAAAAAGTAAAAATGTTAAAATGTTTTCTAATTTTTTAAATAGAAAAATGTTATAAAAATGGATAACGATGAGACTATTACCGCATGATTTTCGGCCAAGAGACTATATATCTATAATGTTGATAGTCAATAGGCTATCAAATTCAAAGCCTTAATTAGATAATTAATTAACTATGATTCATATCCTCACTTTTGATATTAATAGAATCATAATTCTTTATTGTTTAATTGATCTTTCGTTTATTTTCGATATTCGTACTTGCACAAAAATGATACTATTTTAATTTATCAAAAAATGTTTAAAAAATATTTGAAAAAGCAATTTTGGCTTCGCCCGAGTTTGAGCCGGAGACATTCCGGTGTGTTAAACTGACGTGATAACCAACTACTCCACGAAACCAATAGTTATATGTTATTAAAAAGTAAAACTTTTAAAATGTTTTCTAGTTTTTTAAATAGAAAAATGTTATAAAAAATAGATAACGAAGAGACTATCACCACATGATTTTCGGTCGATAGACTACATTTTCGGTCGATAGACTATATGTGTAGAATGTTGATACTCAATAGACTATCATTTTGATAGTAAAAACCTCAAATTCGATATTCCGGCTAGCAAAAAAAATTGATACTAATTTAGTTTATCGAAAAGTGTTTTGAAAATATTTGAAAACATCATTTTGGCTTCGCCCGGGTTCGAACCGGAGACCTTCAGTGTGTTAGACTGACGTGATAACCAACTACACCACGAAACCAATAGTCGTATGTCAATAAAAATTAACACTACTAAATATTTTCTAGTTTTTTAAATAGAAAAATGTTATAAAAAATGCATACTGAAGAGAATATCACCACGTGATTTTTTGGTCCATATACTATATGTGTAGAATGTTGATAGTCCATAAGCCATCAAATTCAAAGCCTTAATTAGATAATCAATTAACTATAATTCATATTATCAGTTTTTTCAGTATATATTCATAATTCTTTATTGTTTTATTGCTCTTTCGTTTATTTTGATAGTGAATTCGATATTCGGTTAATACTATAGATAGATTAATTAGTACCATAGGTATACAAATCCTTAGTTGAAGAGCTAGAAATAAAAAATTTATCTGGGTGAGTATTAAACTCAAATCTCTTGTACTCATATTACTTGTTCGTTTGTTTTTATTATAAAAACCTCAAATTCGATATTCGGGTAAAAATATAAATAGATTAAATAGTACACTAGGTATACAAATCCTTAGTTGTAGAGCTAGAAATTATAAATTTATTTGGGTTAGTATTAAACTCAAATCTCTAGCACTCATACTACTTGATCCAACAGAACTAGTTCTTGACATAACCTAGCAAAAAAATTGATACTATTTTAGTTTACCAAAAAATATTTAAAAAATATTTGAAAGCGCAATTTTGGCTTCGTTCGGGTTCGAACCGGAGACATTCTGGTGAGACTCACGTGATAATCAACTACTCTACGAAACCAATAGTTGTACGTCAATAAAAAGTAAAAACGTTAAAATGTTTTCTAGTTTTTTAAAAAGAAAAATGTTATAAAAAACGGATAACGAAGAGACTATTACCACATTATTTTCGGTCGAGAGACTATATGTCTAGAATGTTCATAGTCAATAGGTTATCAAATTCAAAGCATTAATTAGGTAATCAATTAATTATAATTCATATCATCCGTTTTGATATTAATATATTCATTATTATTTAATGTTTTATTGCTCTTTAGTACATTTTGAATGTAACAACCCCAAAGTCGATATTCCGACTAGAAAAAAATGATACTATTTTAGTTTATCAAAAAATATTTAAAAAATATTTGAAAACGCAATTTTGGGTTCGCACCGGAGACATTCCGGTGTGTTAAACTGACGTGATAACCAACTACTCCACGAAACCAATAGTTATATGTTATTAAAAAGTAAAAATGTCAAAAAGTTTTCTAGTTTTTTAAATAGAAAAATGTTATAAAAAATAGATAACGAAGAGACTATCACCACATGATTTTCGGTCGATAGACTATATGTGTAACCTCAAATTCGATATTCCGGCTAGCCAAAAAAAATTGATACTACTTTAGTTTATCGAAAAGTGTTTAGAAAATATTTGAAAACATCCATTATGGCTTCGCCCGCGTTCGAACCGGAGACCTTCAGTGTGTTAGACTGACGTGATAACCAACTACACCACGAAACCAATAGTCGTATGTCAATAAAAATTAACACTATTAAAATATTCTCTAGTTTTTTAAATAGAAAAATGTTATAAAAAATGCACCACGTGATTTTTGGTCCATATACTATATGTGTAGAATGTTGATAGTCCATAAGCCATCAAATTCAAAGCCTTAATTAGATAATCAATTAACTATAATTCATATTATCAGTTTTTTAGTATATATTCATAATTCTTTATTGTTTTATTGTTCTTTCGTTTATTTTGATAGTGAATTCGATATTCGGTTAAAACTATAGATAGATTAATTAGTACCATAGGTATACAAATCCTTAGTTGAAGAGCTAGAAATAAAAAATTTATCTCGGTGAGTATTAAACTCAAATCTCTTGTACTCATATTACTTGTTCGTTTGTTTTGATTATAAAAACCTCAAATTCGATATTCGGGTAAAAATATAAATAGATTAAATAGTACCCTAGGTATACAAATCCTTAGTTGTAGAGCTAGAAATTATAAATTTATTTGGGTTAGTATTAAACTAAAATCTCTAGCACTCATACTACTTGATCCAACAAAACTAGTTCTTGATATAACCTAGCAAAAAAATTGATATTATTTTAGTTTATAAAAAAATATTTAAAAAATATTTGAAAACGCAATTTTGGCTTCGTCCGGGTTCGAGCCGGAGACATTCCGGTGTGTTAAACTGACGAGATAACCAACTTCTCCACGAAATCAATAGTTATATGTCAATAAAAAGTAAAAATGTTAAAATGTCTTCTAATTTTTTAAATAGAAAAATGTTATAAAAAATGGATAACGATGAGACTATTACCACATGATTTTCGGCAATGTTAAAATGTCTTCTAATTTTTTAAATAGAAAAATGTTATAAAAAATGGATAACGATGAGACTATTACCACATGATTTTCGGCCAAGAGACTATATGTCTATAATGTTGATAGTCAATAGGCTATCAAATTCAAAGCCTTAATTAGATAATTAATTAACTATGATTCATATCCTCACTTTTGATATTAATAGAATCATAATTCTTTATTGTTTAATTGATCTTTCGTTTATTTTCGATATTCGGACTTGCACAAAAATGATACTATTTTAATTTATCAAAAAATGTTTAAAAAATATTTGAAAAAGAAATTTTGGCTTCGCCCGAGTTTGAGCCGGAGACATTCCGGTGTGTTAGACTGACGTGATAACCAACTACTCCACGAAACCAATAGTTGTACGTCAATAAAAAGTAAAAACGTTAAAATGTTTTCTAGTTTTTTTTTAAAATGTTATAAAAAACGGATAACGAAGAGACTATTACCACATGATTTTCGGTCGAGAGACTATATGTCTAGAATGTTGATAGTCAATAGGTTATCAAATTCAAAGCATTAATTAGGTAATCAATTAATTATTATTCATGTCATCCGTTTTGATATTAATATATTCATTATTATTTAATGTTTTATTGCTCTTTAGTATATTTTGATAGTAACAACCCCAAAGTCGATATTCCGACTAGAAAAAAATGATACTATTTTAGTTTATCAAAAAATATTTAAAAAATATTTGAAAACGCAATTTTTGCTTCGTCCGGGTTCGAACTGGAGACATTCCGGTGTGTTAAACTGACGTGATAACCAACTACTCCACGAAACCAATAGTTATATGTTATTAAAAAGTAAAAATGTTAAAATGTTTTCTAGTTTTTTAAATAGAAAAATGTTATAAAAAATAGATAACGAAGAGACTATCACCACATGATTTTCGGTCGATAGACTATATGTGTAGAATGTTGATAGTCAATAGACTATCATTAAAAACCTCAAATTGGGTATTCCAGCTAGCAAAAAAAAAATTAATACTACTTTAGTTTATCGAAAAGTGTTTAGAAAATATTTGAAAACATCATTTTGGCTTCGCCCGGGTTCGAACCGGAGACCTCATACTACTTTAGATAATCGAAAAGTGTTTAGAAAATATTTGAAAACATCATTTTGGCTTCGCCCGGGTTCGAACCGGAGACCTTCAGTGTGTTAGACTGACGTGATAACCAACTACACCACGAAACCAATAGTCGTATGTCAATAAAAATTAACACTATTAAAATATTCTCTAGTTTTTTAAATAGAAAAATGTTTTAAAAAATGCATAATGAAGAGACTATCACCACGTGATTTTTAGTCCATATACTATATGTGTAGAATGTTGATAGTCCATAAGCCATCACATTCAAAGCCTTAATTAGACAATCAATTAACTATAATATATTATCAGTTTTTTTAGTATATATATTCATAATTCTTTATTGTTTTATTGCTCTTTCGTTTATTTTGATAGTGAATTTGATATTCGGTTAAAACTATAGATAGATTAATTAGTACCATAGGTATACAAATCCTTAGTTGAAGAGCTAGAAATAAAAATATCTGGGTGAGTATTAAACTCAAATCTCTTGTACTCATATTACTTGTTCGTTTGTTTTGATTATAAAAACCTCAAATTCGATATTCGGGTAAAAATATAAATAGATTAAATAGTACACTAGGTATACAAATCCTTAGTTGTAAAGCTAGAAATTATAAATTTATTTGGGTTAGTATTAAACTCAAATCTCTAGCACTCATACTACTTGATCCAACAAAACTAGTTCTTGACATAACCTAACAAAAAAATTGATACTATTTTAGTTTATCAAAAAATATTTAAAAAATATTTGAAAACGCAATTTTGGCTTCGTCCGGGTTCGAACCGGAGATATTCTGGTGTGTTAAACTGACGTGATAACCAACTACTCTACGAAACCAATAGTTGTACGTCAATAAAAAGTAAAAACGTTAAAATGTTTTCTAGTTTTTTAAAAAGAAAAATGTTATAAAAAACGGATAACGAAGAGACTATTACCACATGATTTTCGGTCGAGAGACTATATGTCTAGAATGTTGATAGTCAATAGGTTATCAAATTCAAAGCATTAATTAGGTAATCAATTAATTATAATTCATATCATCCGTTTTGATATTAATATATTCATTATCATTTAATGTTTTATTGCTCTTTAGTACATTTTGATAGTAACAACCCCAAAGTCGATATTCCGACTAGAAAAAAATGATTCTATTTTAGTTTATCAAAAAATATTTAAAAAATATTTGAAAACGCAAGTTTGGGTTCGCACCGGAGACAATCCGGTGTGTTAAACTGACGTGATAACCAACTACTCCACGAAACCAATAGTTATATGTTATTAAAACGTAAAAATATAAAAAAGTTTTCTAGTTTTTTAAATAGAAAAATGTTATAAAAAATAGATAACGAAGAGACTATCACCACATGATTTTCGGTCGATAGACTATATGTGTAACCTCAAATTCGATATTCCGGCTAGCCAAAAAAAATTGATACTAATTTAGTTTATCGAAAAATGTTTAGAAAATATTTGAGAACATCCATTATGGCTTCGCCCGGAGACCTTCAGTGTGTTAGACTGACGTGATAACCAACTACACCACGAAACCAATAGTCGTATGTCAATAAAAATTAACACTATTAAAATATTCTCTAGTTTTTTAAATAGAAAAATGTTATAAAAAATGCATAATGAAGAGACTATCACCACGTGATTTTTGGTCCATATACTATATGTGTAGAATGTTGATAGTCCATAAGCCATCAAATTCAAAGCCTTAATTAGATAATCAATTAAGTATAATTCATATTATCAGTTTTTTTAGTATATATTCATAATTCTTTATTGTTTTCTTGTTCTTTCGTTTATTTTATAGTGAATTCGATATTCGGTTAAAACTATAGATAGATTAATTAGTACCATAGGTATACAAATCCTTAGTTGAAGAGCTAGAAATAAAAAATTTATATGGGTGAGTATTAAACTCAAATCTCTTGTACTCATATTACTTGTTCGTTTGTTTTGATTATAAAAACCTCAAATTCGATATTCGGGTAAATATATAAATAGATTAAATAGTACCATAGGTATACAAATCCTTAGTTGTAGAGCTAGAAATTATAAATTTATTTGGGTTAGTATTAAACTCAAATCTCTAGCACTCATATTACTTGATACAACAAAACTAGTTCTTGATATAACCTAGCAAAAAAATTGATACTATTTTAGTTTATCAAAAAATATTTAAAAAATATTTGAAAACGCAATTTTGGCTTCGTCCGGATTCGAACCGGAGACATTTCGGTGTGTTAAACTAACGTGATAACCAACTAATCCACGAAATCAATAGTTATATGTCAATAAAATTAAAAATGTTAAAAGCTTTTCTAATTTTTTAAATAGAAAAATGTTATAAACAATGAATAACGATGAGACTATTACCACATGATTTTCGGCCAAGAGACTATATGTCTATAATGTTGATAGTCAATAGGCTATCAAATTCAAAGCCTTAATTAGATAATTAATTAACTATAATTCATATCCTCACTTTTGATATTAATAGATTCATAATTCTTTATTGTTTAATTAATCTTTCGTTTATTTTCGATATTCAGACTTGCAATAAAATGATACTATTTTAGTTTATAAAAAAATGGTTAAAAAATATTTGAAAAAGCAATTTTGGCTTCGCCCGAGTTTGAGCCGGAGACATTCCGGTGTGTTAGACTGACGTGATAACCAACTACTCCACGAAACCAATATTTGTACGTCAATAAAAAGTAAAAACGTTAAAATGTTTTCTAGTTTTTTAAAAAGAAAAATGTTATAAAAAACGGATAACGAAGAGACTATTACCACATGATTTTCGGTCGAAAGACTATATGCGAAGTTAGAGGGAAGTTTCTCTCTCTAGAAAGAAAGCTCTGCCTTCTCTCTAGACGCTTTTGCTCAAAGCATTCTCTCTATATTCTCATCTCTTTCTCTTTCCGATTTCCAATCGAAAGCCACCGTTTCCTCTTTGATTTACTTATACTTCAAGATTTTAATATTAAATTACACCCTCCACTACTGTATCGGAAGCTATCTTTGGCGATTCACACATTGGAAAGCAAACGGTCCCACCGCCGTTCAACAGTGGATATCTTCTTTTACGATTTGCACTTTGGAGTTCTGTTAAAGAAGTCGACGCCTCCTCTGTGTTTATCATTCTAAAAGATTTAAATCTCCATCCCTGTCACTATTTTAATTAATTTGGTTGATTTATATATTGTTGAACTGCAGATTTATTCTCTGTGCTTTGTTACTTTTGCAAGATTACTTTTGCAGATTTATCAATATCTATTCAGGAATGATTATTAACTAATTTTCTGTTTAAATGGAAGATTCAACCGAAGATAATATTCAGGGGGTTCTAGTCCGTAAGAAGACGGAAAACGCGCAAAGACGAATTGATACAACCGGAAAAAGTGTAGTTCGGTCTCTAATTTCTTCAATGGAGGATTTGGCCAAGGTGAATGTTCAGGAAATTGCGGGCGTAGAGAAGAAACCGATACACAAGCGGAAACGGAATACGTCAAAAGTTTCTGGTAATAATCTGATTTGCGTTCTTGCTTCTCCAAAGGATATAATTCCTTTTGATCCATCGGTGACTCGGGAAATGCTGTTTGGCGTTGATACTTGCGATGACGAACGGGAACTAAGCAATGAACAAGAGGAAACCGATAAAGATCGAGACATAATTTTTGTTCGCGAAACCGATAAACTGCTATTAACGGCCTCCGATGAACAGATTGCAGCTTCTGCAGGGGTCGAATTTTCATCTCCGGCGACTACCATTCATGATGCTTCATTGTTAAAGCAAGGAGAAAAATCAGTTAGCGGAAAATTGGGGCATAGAAAGAAGCAAAAGAAGAAACCAATATCTCCGCCGTATCTGTCTCTGGAACCGTTCTTAGCAAACGAAAGTATTCCGGCGATTCCACCACCGCAAGAGGTAGCCAAAACTGCAAACAATACTTTTTCCGGTGATCGGAATTTTGCTATCGGCGTTCATGGAAAGTCACCGACGCATTCAAGAGGGGTGCCATGACTGCATTCAAGTCTACCGTTACTAATGGAAAGGAGAATAATGCCGACACAGATCTAAATGTACACGGAAATGAGATTAATTCTCCTATTCAAAATTTCAAATTCAAATCTCCTGCCATTAATGACAAAGAGATAAATGTAAGCGGAAATGGAAATGAGATTAATGATTTAGAAGAAAATTTGAATGAGAAGAGTAACCGTTCAAGGGACTTCAATACACTTAAAGACAAAAAGAATAGTAACCTCCATACAATTAAAGCAAAGAATAGTAACGTGAAGAAGATTAATGCATTTAATGCAAAGGAGGGTAACGTGCACCATAATACTGTATATAAAGCAACAGAAGGCAACGTGACTGAGAGTAAATCATTTAAATTCAGAGAAACGGATTTGAACTTAGATGCACAAGATACTGTGCACGAATTTACTTCGCAAAGGTTTTTTAATTTAAATGGAGAAGACCGTACTTCCAGGGATCTGAATGCAATCGAAGTAAATAAAGCCCTCCCTGCAATTAACGAAGGTAATGTGATTTCTTTTACTTCCGAATTTACTTCACAGAGATTTTTCAATTTGAAGGGAAAAGGTATTAAATTCGGGGACTCAACTGCAATTGAAGACGGGAATGAGAATTTGAATTGGAACAGCGAACATGGATTTAATTCAGAAAATTTGAATGGAAAAGACTTCAATTTCGGGGACTCAACTGCAATTAAAAATGAGATTTTGAATTTGAATTCGAACAGGGTGCAAGGAATTAATTCAACAGATTTGAATATTCGAAATAAAGGTAATGACCTCTCAATTCACAAGGAAGGTAATAATATGCATACAACAAATCCATTTCCTTCTTTTCAAACTAATAATGTATGGAACCGACAATCATCATACAAGAGTGATTAGAATATGTCCTCAACGCGCACAACACAAACTCCATCTAAAACGTTCTCCATCCTATTTCAAGGCTCCCGTTTAGAATCAAAAGGGTTGAAGTTACGGTTCATTGCTCCTCCTATTAATGATGAAGACATCACTCTCGACCATATGGACGAAATCCCAATTGTTGAGACTTGGGGACACTGCCTCATAGGCTGTTTCACTGGACGATTCCCTGGTAAGCTTGCACTTGACTCAATAACGAAATCTTGGGGTGTTGGATGCAAGGTTTTGCCTTATGGCAAAGGGCGGACCGTCTTCAAGTTCTCTAATGAACAAGATTTGCTAAAAGTCCTTCAAGGTGGCCCGTATACCATCTATGGAAAGACACTTTTATTAAAGCAGATTGAGAGAGGCACAATGCTCACAGACGATCTCTTCACCAAGATCCCAACTTTGGTTGTGCTCCGTGACATCCCCTTGGGTTTTTGGAGTGAATCTGGCCTTAGCAAGATCACCTCCAAGGTTGGTAAGCCCTTATATACTGACCAATTTACTTGTGACAAGTCCAGGATGGCCTACGCACGTGTTTTGATTGAGATTGATGTGAGTAAAGAACCAATTACAAAGTTTGGTGTCAATTTTCCTTGCGGGAAGCGCTATGAACAAATGGTGGAGTACGAGAACTAACCTTTATTTTTCCGTATATGTCAATGCTTTGGGCACAACCACCTGTGTTGTCCACCTAGACCAAATACCGGCACACAAAAAAGGGATACAATGAAAGGGCAAAGAATGCCACGAAATGGTGAACAGCCACAAACAAATGAGCACCGGGAGCATAAAAAAGCCCATGCAAATGCTACCCCATAGAAAAAACCGTCAGTTAGCACACAACCGAAGCAAACTGCCCAATAAGCAAAACCATCCCATAAAACTAGCACCAAAGACAAATAGATGGCAGCTGATAACAAACCTCAAGACAAGGGAGGTAACAAGTCCGATACAACTCGAACCATGATTGACACCCCCAAGGAACGTGATAATGAATTTGAGGCACCATCAACCTTGAGCAATCCCCTGGCAGATACTCGAGGCCAGGATCCAACATTTGAACATCAAACAAATGACGATTTCACATATCTACCGAACAGCCCTGCCGAGCATTCTGATCAGACTTGGCAAAAGGTGCAAAGCAAAAAGACAAAGAAAAACGCGAGGCGCGGAGTGCCAATAAACTCCTTAGTTGATAAATGAAGCTCCTTAGTTGGAACATCAGGGGCCTATGTGGGCGTGCAGATCGAGGCGCTTCTCTCTCCACGGTTTGTAAACTCGTAAAAAAAAATTATTTGCCCCTGTTTTGCCTATTAGAAACGAAATTCTAGCAAGAACATTTAGCCAACTTTATGTCTACTTGTTTCTTACAATAAAATCATGTTTCTAATCTTGATGTTATTCCTGGAGGACGCAAGAATTTCTCCACGATGTATGCTCATGCTAGATATTCGCAAAGCTTTTGACACAGTCTCATGGGAATTCCTATCAACAATACTCCATGGTATCGGCTTTCCTCCGAAGTTTGTGGGTTGGATTCTTGCTTGCGTTACTACAGTATCTTTTTCGGTTTCCATCAATGGCGAGCTTCATGGTTTATTTCGTGGGAAACGAGGCTTAAAGCAAGATGATCCCATGTCCCCTACTTTATTCATCATTTGTCTTGAATATCTATCCCGATTGTTAACAAAGAGATCGATTGAACCGGGCTTTAAATTCTACCCGAAATGTGCCCGCGCGCACACCACCCATCTTGCTTTTGCCGACGATTTGATGCTTTTCTCACGAGGGGACGAGACATCGGTTAACATCCTTATGGATTGTTTGGGACATTTGGAAGATGTATCGGGCCTCTCATTGAACCCTACTAAATCCACAATATATCTAGCCGGAGTTAATGAGATTGTCTATGATCGGATTATGGAGAGAGTCGGATTTGAAGTTGGCACATACCCTGTTCGTTACCTGGGGATACCTCTCGCTCCAATGACGGTTTCAGTTACTAATTTTGCTCCTTTAACTGCAGCTATCTCGAGTTACATTGAGAAATGGGAGCACATGAAACTTCTTACGCGGGAAAACTTCAACTGATCACATCCGTGCTTCAAGGAGTAGAATGTTTTTGGTTCCGCGCTTTTCCTTTGCATTCGGCGGTCCTTAATACCATTCGCTCGCTCTACCTCAAGTTCTTCTGGGGGGGGGGGGTAGACCAGCTCGGATTGCATGGGACAAAATTTGTAAACCGAAGGAAGAAGGAGGTCTTGGACTTAATGATATAAGAGTTTGGAATCGTGCTCTTCTTACCCGTTCGATATGGTTATTTCATTCGGGTTCTGAGTCTTTATGGGTGAAATGGGTGCACGAGTATTATCTTCGAGGACAAACTATCTGGGACTACCAAAGACGAGATAGAGACAGTCATCTCATTCGAACGCTTCTTGATATTAGAGATTCTTTGATTCAGATATTTGGGGGCCGAGACCATGCGATTCGGGGTCTTGAAAGTTGTGTTTGGGATGGAAAGTTAATCACAAGCCGTGTCTATGAAGCCATGAGGACAAAGGGTGAACCGTGTCCGATGCTATCGAAGATATGGAAGAGATACATCCCACCGAAATACACTTTCACCGTCTGGCTTATATTCAACCGTCGTCTGGCCACAAAAGACACACTTCACTACATGGATTAGCCTAACATCAGTTGCCCATTTTGTAGGCATTCTGATGAATCGAGTGGACATATTTTCTTTTCTTGCAAGTTCAGTGGATAAATATGGGGTCGTATCAGAGCATGGTTGGGGATTACTCGCACAATGACCACGCTTGACAGTGCACATAAATGGATTAGGAATGAGCACTGGGGCACATCCTACCGATCCCACGCCATCAACCTTGCATTCCAAGCTACTGTTTTTGAGATTTGGCGTGCTCGAAACCGCCTTGTATTTGATGAAGAGATCGTAACTCAAGACACCATTTTCACTCGAATCACCCTTACGACTTTGAAGACTTTCCGCTTATATCCGAATTATCGACTTGCATGTTAGATTGCATGTTAGATTTCTTTTGGCTTATCGATTTACTCAGTTTTCCTGATTTTATTTGTAAAGTCCATTAGTGACTTGTACTCTACAGAGAGATCTTTGAACTCTCTGAACGATTGTAACCTTGTACATCATATTTATACAAATCCACATTTACCTAAAAAAAAGAATGTTGATAGTCAATAGGTTATCAAATTCAAAGCATTAATTAGGTAATCAATTAATTATAATTCATATCATCCGTTTTGATATTAATATATTCATTATTATTTAATGTTTTATTGCTCTTTAGTACATTTTGATAGTAACAACCCCAAAGTCGATATTCCAACTAGAAAAAAATGATACTATTTTAGTTTGATACTATTTTAGTTTATCAAAAAATATTTAAAAAATATTTGAAAACATAATGTTGATACTCAATAGACTATCATTTTGATAGTAAAAACCTCAAATTCGATATTCCGGCTAGTAAAAAAAATTGATACTACTTTAGTTTATCGAAAAGTGTTTAGAAAATATTTGAAAACATCATTTTGGCTTCGCCTGGGTTCGAACCGGAGATCTTCAGTGTGTTAGACTGACGTGATAACCAACTACACCACGAAACCAATAGTCGCATGTCAATAAAAATTAATACTATTAAAATATTTTCTAGTTTTTTAAATAGAAAAATGTTATAAAAAATGCATAATGAAGAGACTATCACGTGATTTTTGGTCCATATACTATATGTGTAGAATGTTGATAGTCCATAAGCCATCAAATTCAAAGCCTTAATTAGATAATCAATTAACTATAATTCATATTATCAGTTTTTTTAGTATATATTCATAATTCTTTATTGTTTTATTGCTCTTTCGTTTATTTCGATAGTGAATTTGATATTCGGTTAAAACTATAGATAGATTAATTAGTACCATAGATATACAAATCCTTAGTTGAAGAGCTAGAAATAAAAAATTTATCTGGGTGAGTATTAAACTCAAATCTCTTGTACTCATTTTACTTGTTCGTTTGTTTTGATTATAAAAACATCAATTTCGATATTCGGGTAAAAATATAAACAGATTAAATAGTACCCTAGGTATACAAATCCTTAGTTGTAGAGCTAGAAATTATAAATTTATTTGGGTTAGTATTAAACTCAAATCTCTAACACTCATACTAGTTGATCCAACAAAACTAGTTCTTGATATAACCTAGCAAAAAAATTGATACTATTTTAGTTTATCAAAAAATATTTAAAAAATATTTGAAAACGCAATTTTGGCTTCGTCCGAGTTCGAACCGGAGACATTCCCGTGTGTTAAACTGACGTGATAACCAACTACTCCACGAAATCAATAGTTATATGTCAATAAAAGTAAAAATGTTGAAAGGTTTTCTAATTTTTTAAATAGAAAAATGTTATAAACAATGAATAACGATGAGACTATTACGACATGATTTTCGGCCAAGAGACTATATGTGTATAATGTTGATAGTCAATAGGCTATCAAATTCAAAGCCTTAATTAGATAATTAATTAACCATAAATTCATATCCTCACTTTTGATATTAATAGATTCATAATTCTTTATTGTTTCGTTTATTTTCGATATTCGGACTTGCAAAAAAATTATACTATTTTAGTTTATGAAAAAATGTTTAAAAAATATTTGAAAAAGCAATTTTGGCTTCGCACGAGTTTGAGCCGGAGACATTCCAGTGTGTTAGACTGACGTGATAACCAACTACTCCACGAAACCAATAGTTGTATGTCAATAAAAAGTAAAAACATTAAAATGTTTTCTAGCTTTTTAAAGAGAAAAATGTTATAAAAAACGGATAACGAAGAGACTTTTACCACATGATTTTCGGTCGAGAGACTATATGCGAAGTTAGACGGAAGTTTCTCTCTCTAGAAAGAAAGCACTGCCTTCTCTCTAGACGCTTTTGCTCAAAGCATTCTCTCTCTATTCTCATCTCTTTCTCTTTCTGATTTCCAATCGAAAGCCAATGTTTCCTCTTTGATTTACTTATTCTTCAAGATTTTAATTTTAAATTACACCCTCCACTACTGTATCGGAAGCTATCTTTGGCGATTCACACATTGGAAAGCAAACGGTCCCACCGCCGTTCAACAGTGGATATCTTCTTTTACGATTTGCAGTTTGGAGTTCTGTTAAAGAAGTCGACGCCTCCTCTGTGTTTATCATTCTAAAAGATTTAAATCTCCATCCCTGTCACTATTTTAATTAATTTGGTTGATTTATATATTGCTGAACCTGCAGATTTATTCTCTGTGCTTTGTTACTTTTGCAAGATTACTTTTGCAGATTTATCAATTTCTATTCAGGAATGATTATTATCTGATTTTCCGTTTAAATGGAAGATTCAACCGAAGATAATATTCAGGGGGTTCTAGTCCGTAAGAAGACGGAAAACGCGCAAAGACGAATTGATACAACCAGAAAAAGTGTAGTTCGGTCTCTAATTTCTTCAATAGAGGATTTGGCCAAGGTGAATGTTCAGGAAATTTCGGCCGGAGAGAAGAAACCGATACACAAGCGGAAACGGAATACGTCAAAAGTTTCTGATAATAATCAGATTTGCGTTCTTGCTTCTCCAAAGGATATAATTCCTTTTGATCTATCGGTGACTCGGGAAATGCTGTTTGGCGTTGATACTTGCGATGACGAATGGGAACTAAGCGATGAACAAGAGGAAACCGATAAAGATCGAGACATCATTGTTGTTCACGAAACCGATAAACTGCTATTAACGGCCTCCGATGAACAGATTGCAGCTTCTGCAAGAGTCGAATTTTCATCTCCGACGACTACCATTCATGATGCTTCATTGTTAAAGCAAGGAGAAAAATCAGTTTGCGGAAAATCGGGGCATAGAAAGAAGCAAAAGAAGAAACCAATATCTCCGCCGTATCTGTCTCTGGAACCGTTCTTAGCAAACGAAAGTATTCCGGCGATTCCACCACCGCAAGAGGTAGCCAAAACTGCAAACAATACTTTTTCCGGTGATCGGAATTTTGCTATCGACGTTCATGGAAAGTCACCGACGCATTCAAGAGGGGTGCGTAACAGTCGAGATCATTCATCCAAAGCCATGACTGCATTCAAGTCTACCGTTACTAATGGAAAGGAGAATAATGCCGACACAGATCTAAATGTACACGGAAATGAGATTAATTCTCCTATTCAAAATTTCAAATTCAAATCTCCTGCCATTAATGACAGAGAGATAAATGTAAGCGGAAATGGAAATGAGATTAATGATTTAGAAGAAAATTTGAATGAGAAGAGTAACCGTTCAAGGGACTTCAATACACTTAAAGACAGAAAGAATAGTAACCTCCATACAATTAAAGCAAAGAATAGTAACGTGAAGAGGATTAATGCATTTAATACAAATGAGGGTAACGTGCACCATAATACTGTATATAAAGCAACAGAAGGCAACGTGACTGAGAGTAAATCATTTAAATTCAGAGAAACGAATTTGAACTTACATGCACAAGATACTGTGCACGAATTTACTTCGCAAAGGTTTTTTAATTTAAATGGAGAAGACCGTACTTCCAGGGATCTGAATGCAATCGAAGTAAATAAAGCCCTCCCTGTAATTAACGAAGGTAATGTGATTTCTTTTACTTCCGAATTTACTTCACAGAGATTTTTGAATTTGAAGGGAAAAGGTATTAAATTCGGGGACTCAACTGCAATTGAAGACGGGAATGAGAATTTGAATTGGAACAACGAACATGGATTTAATTCAGAAAATTTGAATGGAAAAGACTTCAATTCTGGGGACTCAACTGCAATTAAAAACGGGATTTTGAATTTGAATTCGAACAGGGTGCAAGGAATTAATTCAACAAATTTGAATATTCGAAATAAAGGTAATGGCCTCTCAATTCACAAGGAAGGTAATAATATGCATACAACAAATCCATTTCCTTCTTTTCAAACTAATAATGTATGGAACCGACAATCATCATACAAGAGTGATCAGAATACGTCCTCAACGCGCACAACACAAACTCCATCTAAAACGTTCTCCAGCCTATTTCAAGGCTCCCGTTTAGAATCGAAAGGGTTGAAGTTACGGTTCATTGCTCCTCCTATTAATGATGAAAACATCACTCTCGACCATATGGACGAAATCCCAATTGTTGAGACTTGGGGACACTGCCTCATAGGCTGTTTCACTGGACGATTCCCTGGTAAGCTTCCCTATGTGGGCGTGCAGATCGAGGCGCTTCTCTCTCCACGGTTTGTAAACTCGTAAGAAAAAATTCTTTGCCCCTGTTTTGCCTATTAGAAACGAAATTCTCGCAAGAAAGTTTAGCCAACTTTATGTCTACTTGTTTCTTAAAATAGAATCATGTTTCTAATCTTGACTTTATTCCTGGAGGACGCACCATTGTTGTTTGGGATGCTAGTAGGGTAGCTTGTACAGTGATTGAAATTGGAAGACAACACATCCACTTTCAAGTCCATTGCAACGTCACCCAAGAAACTTTTTATGTTACCTTCGTTTACCCTTTGTATACAGTACCGCAAAGGAGAGTTCTTTGGGAGCACCTAACCACCATCGGGGCCAACATTCGTTTACCTTGGATGATTATGGGAGATTATAACACAAATTGTGCTCCAGGAGACTGAATTAGGGCTGCTCCTCTTCGAAATAGTGAGTTAATTGATTTAAATAATTTTCGAATATCTCATGGTCTTGTCGATGCACCTTCCACAGGTCCTTTCTTCACTTGGACAAATAGTACTATTTGGGCTAAGCTTGACCGAGTCCTTAAAAATCATGGGTGGAGTGACAGGAATCTCATATGTAGAGCATCGTTCCTTCTGATGGAACCCGTATCCGACCATAGCCCAGTTATTGCATCGGTTATTCGAGACTTTCAGCATGGTTGTCGGCCATTCAGATTCTTCAACATGTGGCTTAAACATCCCAGGTTTGCTAGTATCGTACAAAGTTCATGGGGGGCAGTCTATTGATGGTACGAAACAATATATACTTGCGCAAAAGTTGAAAGCCCTAAAACGTCCGTTAAGAGAATTGAATAAAGCTGAGTACGAGGGTATTCTCGAGCGTACGACTACTGTAAATTCAGAATTTAAAGAGGCTTTAACCTCTCTTATGGATGATCCTGACAACACTTCTTTAAAAGAGGAGGTTCACAGATTACGGGCTCGTGCAAACTTCCTCCTTGATGCCCAAAAGAGCTTTCTCCAACAGCGTATGCGGACTACCCACCTAGTTGACGGAGATAGAGGTACGAAATACTTCCACAGCTTAATAAACCGAGACAAAGCAAGAAAGAACATATCATACATCGTCCGAGATGACGGCACCCGCACCACATCCCCAATAGAAGTCGCCTCCCTCCTTGTAGATTTCTACACACACCTCTTTGGCACATCCCGGCCAAGCACCCCCATTGACCCGACAGTCATGAGTCACGGACCACTAGTCGAAGATCGGTTTTATGAGCAGCTACTTAAAACTGTGGAAGGTGATGAAATCCGGAATGCACTCTTTGATATCGGGAATGACAAGTCCCCGGGACCGGACGGCTACACATCGGCTTTCTTAAAAAAGAATTGGGATATTGTGGGCACAGATTTGATTGATTGTGTTTGTGAATTTTTCGACACTGGTAGTCTACTTTGCGCAACAAACCACACCATCCTCTCCCACATACCGAAGAAAGAAAATGATCCTAAGGTGGGTGACTTTAGGCCAATTGGTCTCACAAATGTTACTTATAAAGTGATTACCAAAATTTTGGCTAACCGAATGGCACCCTTACTTCCAACTCTCATTGACAAAGGACAAGGTGCTTTCGTAAGTGGTCGAAATCTTATTGATAACGTTTTCCTTTCCCAAAAGTTGGTTAGAGTTTCGAACCGTGCAAGAATTTCTCCACGATGTATGCTCATGGTAGATATTCGCAAAGCTTTTGACACAGTCTCATGGGACTTCCTATCGACAATACTCCATGGTATCGGCTTTCCTCCTAAGTTTGTGGGTTGGATTCTTGCTTGCGTTACTACATCATCTTTTTCGGTTTCCATCAATGGCGAGCTTCATGGTTTCTTTCGTGGGCAACGAGGCTTAAGGCAAGGTGATCCCATGTCCCCTACTTTATTCATCATTTGTCTTGAATATCTATCCCGATTGTTAAAGAAGAGATCGAGTGAACCGGGCTTTAAATTCTATCCGAAATGTGCCCGCACGCACACCACCCATCTTGTATTTGCCGACGATTTGATGCTTTTCTCACGAGAGGACGAGATATCGGTTAACATCCTTATGGATTGTTTGGGACATTTGGAATATGTATCGGGCCTCTCATTGAACCTTACTAAATCCACAATATATCTAGCCGGAGTTAATGAGATTGTCTATGATCGGATTATGGAGAGAGTCGGATTTCAAGTTGGCACATACCCTGTTCGTTACCTGGGGATACCTCTCGCTCCAATGACGGTTTCAATTACTAATTTTGCTCCTTTAACTGCAGCTATATCGAGTTACATTGAGAAATGGGAGCACATGAAACTTCTTACGCGGGAAAACTTCAACTGATCACATCCGTGCTTCAAGGAGTAGAATGTTTTTGGTTCCGCGCTTTTCATTTGCATTCGGCGGTCCTTAATACCATCCGCTCACTCTGCCTCAAGTTCTTCTCGGGGGGTAGACTAGCTCGGATTGCATGGGACAAAATTTGTAAACCGAAGGAAGAAGGAGGTCTTGGACTTAAAGATATAAGAGTTTGGAATCGTACTCTTCTTACCCGTTCGATATGGTTATTTCATTCGGGTTCCGAGTCTTTATGGGTGAAATGGGTGCACGAGTATTATCTTCGAGGACAAACTATCTGGGACTACCAAAGACGAGATAGAGACAGTCATCTCATTCGAACGCTTCTTGATATTAGAGATTCTTTGATTCAGATATTTGGGGGCCGAGACCATGCGATTCGGGGTCTTGAAAGTTGTGTTCTGGATGGAAAGTTAATCACAAGCCGTGTCTATGAAGCCATGAGGACAAAGGGTGAACCGTGTCCGATGCTATCGAAGATATGGAAGAAATGCATCCCACCGAAATACAATTTCACCGTCTGGCTTACATTCAACCGTCGTCTGGCCACAAAAGACACACTTCACTACATGGATTTGCCTAACATCAGTTGCCCCTTTTGTAGGCATTCTGATGAATCGAGTGCACATATTTTCTTTTCTTGCAAGTTCAGTGGATAAATATGGGGTCGTATCAGAGCATGGTTGGGGATTACTCGCACAATGACCACGCTTGACAGTGCACATAAATTGATTAGAAAGGAGCACCGGGGCACATCCTACCGATCACGCGCCATCAACCTTGCATTCCAAGCTACTGTTTTTGAGATTTGGCGTGCTCGAAACCGCCTTGTATTTGATGAAGAGATTGTGACTCAAGACACCATTTTCACTCGAATCACCCTTACGACTTTGAAGACTTTATTCCGCTTATATCCGCATTATCGACTTGCATGTTAGATTGCATGTTAGATTTCTTTTGGCTTATTGATGTACTCAGTTTTCTTGATTTTATTTGTAAAGTCCATTAGTGACTTGTACTCTAGAGAGAGATCTTTGAACTCTCTGAACGATTGTAACCTTGTACATCATATATATACAAATCCACATTTACCTAAAAAAAAGAATGTTGATAGTCAATAGGTTATCAAATTCAAAGCATTAATTAGGTAATCAATTAATTATAATTCATATCACCCGTTTTGATATTAATATATTCATTATTATTTAATGTTTTATTGCTCTTTAGTACATTTTGATAGTAACAACCCCAAAGTCGATATTCCGACTAGAAAAAAATGATACTATTTTAGTTTATCAAAAAATATTTAAAAAATATTTGAAAACAAAATTTTAGCTTCGCCCGAGTTCGAACCGGAGACATTCTGGTGTGTTAAATTGACGTGATAACCAACTACTCCATGAAACCAATAGTTATATGTTATTAAAATGGGTATAAGGGCAAATGTATATTTTTTTTATGGAGGAAATAACAACATGGAGGTTTTTCCAAATTATGGGGGAAATAATAATTTTGATGGGGAAAATAGCTTTGGCCTATAAAAAATGCATAATGAAGAGACTATCACCACGTGATTTTTGGTCCATATACTATATTTGTAGAATGTTGATAGTCCATAAGCCATCAAATTCAAAGCCTTAGTTAGATAATCAATTAACTATAATTCATATTATCAGTTTTTTTAGTATATATTCATAATTCTTTATTGTTTTATTGCTCTTTCGTTTATTTTGATAGTGAATTTGATATTCGGTTAAAACTATAGATAGATTAATTAGTACAATAGCTATACAAATCCTTAGTTGAAGAGCTAGAAATAAAAAATTTATCTGGGTGAGTATTAAACTCAAATCTCTTGTACTGATATTACTTGTTCGTTTGTTTTGATTATAAACACCTCAAATTCGATATTCGGGTAAAAATATAAATAGATTAAATAGTACCCTAGGTATACAAGTCCTTAGTTGTAGAGCTAGAAATTATAAATTTATTTGGGTTAGTATTAAACTCAAATCTCTATCACTCATACTACTTGATCCAACAAAACTAGTTCTTGATATAACCTAGGAAAAAAATTGACACTATTTTAGTTTATCAAAAAATATTTAAAAAATATTTGAAAACGCAATTTTGGCTTCGTCCGGGTTCGAACCGGAGACATTCCGGTGTGTTAAACTGACGAGATAACCAACTTCTCCACGAAATCAATAGTTATATGTCAATAAAAAGTAAAAATGTTAAAATGTTTTCTAATTTTTTAAATAGAAAAATGTTATAAAAATGGATAACGATGAGACTATTACCACATGATTTTCGGCAAAGAGACTATATGTCTATAATGTTGATAGTCAATAGGCTATCAAATTCAAAGTCTTAATTAGATAATTAATTAACTATGATTCATATCCTCACTTTTGATATTAATAGAATTATAATTCTTCATTGTTTAATTGATCTTTCGTTTATTTTCGATATTCGGACTTGCACCAAAATGATACTATTTTAATTTATCAAAAAATGTTTAAAAAATATTTGAAAAAGCAATTTTAGCTTCGCCCGAGTTTGAGCCGGAGACATTCCGGTGTGTTAGACTGACGTGATAACCAACTACTCCACGAAACCAATAGTTGTACGTCAATAAAAAGTAAAAACGTTAAATTTTTTTCTAGTTTTTTAAAAAGAAAAGTGTTATAAAAAACGGATAACGAAGAGACTATTACCACATGATTTTCGGTCGAGAGACTATATGTCTAGAATGTTGATAGTCAATAGGTTATCAAATTCAAAGCATTAATTAGGTAATCAATTAATTATAATTCATGTCATCCGTTTTGATATTAATATATTCATTATTATTTAATGTTTTATTCCTCTTTAGTACATTTTGATAGTAACAACCCCAAAGTCGATATTCACACTAGAAAAAAATGATACTATTTTAGTTTATCAAAAAATATTTAAAAAATATTTGAAAACGCAATTTTTGCTTCGCCCGGGTTCGAACCGGAGACATTCCGGTGTGTTAAACTAACGTGATAACCAACAAACCAATAGTTATATGTTATTAAAAAGTAAAAATGTCAAAATGTTTTCTAGTTTTTTAAATAGAAAAATGTTATAAAAAATAGATAACGAAGAGACTATCACCACATGATTTTTGGTCGATAGACTATATGTGTAGAATGTCAATAGACTATCATTTCTGATAAGGAAATATAATCCTTAGGGACTTAAATGTAATTAATAAGGACTTAAATGATAAGTTCTATTAATATGGGGTAAGATTAAAGTTTTACAAGAAGAATAGGAACTGAACTGTAAATAAACCCCTCATGTAACCGAATTTGTAACTAACTCACTAGGCCTATTTAAAGAGGTCGAGTCTAATTACACCTATGAAATAATCAGAGGCAAAAGATTCACTCAATATTCTCAATTCAACTTTTATTCTCACCAATTTCGATAGTAAAAACCTCAAATTTGATATTCCGGCTAGCCAAAAAAATTGATACTACTTTAGTTTACCGAAATGTGTTTGGAAAATATTTGAAAACATCATTTTGGCTTCGCCCGGGTTCGAACCGGAGACCTTCAGTGTGTTAGACTGACGTGATAACCAACTACACCACGAAACCAATAGTCGTATGTCAATAAAAATTAACACTATTAAAATATTTTCTAGTTTTTTAAATAGAAAAATGTTATAAAAAATGCATAATGAAGAGACTATCACCACGTGATTTTTGGTCCATATACTATATGTGTAGAATGTTGATAGTCCATAAGCCATCAAATTCAAAGCCTTAATTAGATAATCAATTAACTATAATTCATATTATCAGTTTTTTTAGTATATATTCATAATTCTTTATTGTTTTATTGCTCTTTCATTTATTTTGATAGTGAATTCGATATTCGGTTAAAACTATAAATAGATTAATTAGTACCATAGGTATACAAATCCTTAGTTGAAAAGCTAGAAATAAAAAATTTATCTGGGTGAGTATTAAACTCAAATCTCTTGTACTCGTATTACTTGTTCGTTTGTTTTGATTATAAAAACCTCAAATTCGATATTCGGGTAAAAATATAAATAGATTAAAAAGTACCATAGGTATATAAATCCTTAGTTGTAGAGCTAGAAATTATAAATTTATTTGGGTTAGTATTAAACTCAAATCTCTAGCACTCATACTACTTGATCCAACAAAACTAGTTCTTGATATAACCTAGCAAAAAAATTGATACTATTTTAGTTTATCAAAAAATATTTAAAAAATATTTGAAAACGCAATTTTGGCTTCGTCCGGGTTCGAGCCGGAGACATTCCGGTGTGTTAAACTGACGAGATAACCAACTTCTCTACGAAATCAATAGTTATATGTCAATAAAAAGTAAAAATGTTAAAATGTTTTCTAATTTTTTAAATAGAAAAATGTTATAAAAATAGATAACGATGAGACTATTACCGCATGATTTTCGGCCAAGAGACTATATATCTATAATGTTGATAGTCAATAGGCTATCAAATTCAAAGCCTTAATTAGATAATTAATTAACTATGATTCATATCCTCACTTTTGATATTAATAGAATCATAATTCTTTATTGTTTAATTGATCTTTCGTTTATTTTCGATATTCGGACTTGCACAAAAATGATACTATTTTAATTTATCAAAAAATGTTTAAAAAATATTTGAAAAAGAAATTTTGGCTTCGCCCGAGTTTGAGCCGGAGACATTCCGGTGTGTTAGACTGACGTGATAACCAACTACTCCACGAAACCAATAGTTGTACGTCAATAAAAAGTAAAAACGTTAAAATGTTTTCTAGTTTTTTTTTTTAAAATGTTATAAAAAACGGATAACGAAGAGACTATTACCACATGATTTTCGGTCGAGAGACTATATGTCTAGAATGTTGATAGTCAATAGGTTATCAAATTCAAAGCATTAATTAGGTAATCAATTAATTATTATTCATGTCATCCGTTTTGATATTAATATATTCATTATTATTTAATGTTTTATTGCTCTTTAGTATATTTTGATAGTAACAACCCCAAAGTCGATATTCCGACTAGAAAAAAATGATACTATTTTAGTTTATCAAAAAATATTTAAAAAATATTTGAAAACGCAATTTTTGCTTCGTCCGGGTTCGAACTGGAGACATTCCGGTGTGTTAAACTGACGTGATAACCAACTACTCCACGAAACCAATAGTTATATGTTATTAAAAAGTAAAAATGTTAAAATGTTTTCTAGTTTTTTAAATAGAAAAATGTTATAAAAAATAGATAACGAAGAGACTATCACCACATGATTTTCGGTCGATAGACTATATGTTTAGAATGTTGATACTCAATAGACTATCATTAAAAACCTCAAATTGGATATTCCAGCTAGCAAAAAAAATTGATATTACTTTAGTTTATCGAAAAGTGTTTAGAAAATATTTGAAAACATCATTTTGGCTTCGCCCGGGTTCGAACCGGAGACCTCATACTACTTTAGTTTATCGAAAAGTGTTTAGAAAATATTTGAAAACATCATTTTGGCTTCGCCCGGGTTCGAACCGGAGACCTTCAGTGTGTTAGACTGACGTGATAACCAACTACACCACGAAACCAATAGTCGTATATCAATAAAATTAACACTATTAAAATATTATCTAGTTTTTTAAATAGAAAAATGTTATAAAAAATGCATAATGAAGAGACTATCACCACGTGATTTTTAGTCCATATACTATATGTGTAGAATGTTGATAGTCCATAAGCCATCAAATTCAAAGCCTTAATTAGATAATCAATTAACTATAATTCATATTATCAGTTTTTTAGTATATATTCATAATTCTTTATTGTTTTATTGCTCTTTCGTTTATTTTGATAGTGAATTTGATATTCGGTTAAAACTATAGATAGATTAATTAGTACCATAGGTATACAAATCCTTAGTTGAAGAGCTAGAAATAAAAATATCTGGGTGAGTATTAAACTCAAATCTCTTGTACTCATATTACTTGTTCGTTTATTTTGATTATAAAAACCTCAAATTCGATATTCGGGTAAAAATATAAATAGATAAAATAGTACACTAGGTATACAAATCCTTAGTTGTAAAGCTAGAAATTATAAATTTATTTGGGTTAGTATTAAACTCAAATCTCTAGCACTCATACTACTTGATCCAACAAAACTAGTTCTTGACATAACCTAACAAAATAATTGATACTATTTTAATTTATCAAAAAATGTTTAAAAAATCAATTAAATCTAGAATTTTGGCTTCGCCCGAGTTTGAGCCGGAGACATTCCGGTGTGTTAGACTCACGTGATAACCAACTACTCCACGAAACCAATAGTTGTACGTCAATAAAAAGTAAAAACGTTAAAATGTTTTCTAGTTTTTTAAAAAGAAAAATGTTATAAAAAACGGATAACGAAGAGACTATTACACATGATTTTCGGTAGAGAGACTATATGTCTAGAATGTTGATAGTCAATAGGTTATCAAATTCAAAGCATTAATTAGGTAATCAATTAATTATAATTCATATCATCCGTTTTGATATTAATATATTCATTATTATTTAATGTTTTATTGCTCTTTAGTACATTTTGATAGTAACAACCCCAAAGTCGATATTCTGACTAGAAAAAATGATACTATTTTAGTTTATCAAAAAATATTTAAAAAATATTTGAAAACGCAATTTTAGGTTCGCACCGGAGACATTCCGGTGTGTTAAACTGACGTGATAACCAACTACTGACGTGATAACCAACTACTCCACGAAACCAATAGTTATATGTTATTAAAAAGTAAAAATGTAAAAACGTTTTCTAGTTTTTTAAATAGAAAAATGTTATAAAAAATAGATAACGAAGAGACTATCACCACATGATTTTCGGTCGATAGACTATATGTGTAACCTCAAATTCGATATTCCGGCTAGCCAAAAATAATTGATACTACTTTAGTTTATCGAAAAGTGTTTAGAAAATATGTGAGTATAATTCAAAGCCTTAATTAGATAATCAATTAAGTATAATTCATATTATTAGTTTTTTTAGTATATATTCATAATTCTTTATTGTTTTATTGTTCTTTCGTTTATTTTGATAGTGAATTCGATATTCGGTTAAAACTATAGATAGATTAATTAGTACCATAGGTATACAAATCCTTAGTTGAAGAGCTAGAAATAAAAAAATTTATCTGGGAGAGTATTAAACTCAAATCTCTTGTACTCATATTACTTGTTCGTTTGTTTTGATTATAAAAACCTCAAATTCGATATTCGGGTAAAAATATAAATAGATTAAATAGTACCCTAGATATACAAATCCTTAGTTGTAGAGCTAGAAATTATAAATTTATTTGGGTTAGTATTAAACTCAAATCTCTAGCACTCAGACTACTTGATCCAACAAAACTAGTTCTTGATATAACCTAGCAAAAAAATTGATACTATTTTAGTTTATCAAAATATATTTAAAAAATATTTGAAAACGCAATTTTGGCTTCGTCCGGGTTCGAACCGGAGACATTCCGGTGTGTTAAACTGACGTGATAACCAACTTCTCCACGAAATCAATAGTTATATGTCAATAAAAAGTAAAAATGTTAAAATGTTCTCTAATTTTTTAAATAGAAAAATGTTATAAAAATGGATGACGATGAGACTATTACCACATGATTTTCGGCCAAGAGACTATATGTCTATAATGTTGATAGTCAATAGGCTATCTAATTCAAAGCCTTAATTAGATAATTAATTAACTATGATTCATATCCTCACTTTTGATATTAATAGAATCATAATTCTTTATTGTTTAATTGATCTTTCGTTTATTTTCGATATTCGGACTTGCACAAAAATGATACTCTTTTAATTTATCAAAAAATGTTTAAAAAATCAATTAAATCTAGAATTTTGGCTTCGCCCGAGTTTGAGCCGGAGACATTCCGGTGTGTTAGACTGACGTGATAACCAACTACTCCACGAAACCAATAGTTGTACGTCAATAAAAAGTAAAAACGTTAAAATGTTTTCTAGTTTTTTAAAAAGAAAAATGTTATAAAAAACGGATAACGAAGAGACTATTACACATGATTTTCGGTAGAGAGACTATATGTCTAGAATGTTGATAGTCAATAGGTTATCAAATTCAAAGCATTAATTAGGTAATTAATTATAATTCATATCATCCGTTTTGATATTAATATATTCATTATTATTTAATGTTTTATTGCTCTTTAGTACATTTTGATAGTAACAACCCCAAAGTCGATATTCCGCCTAGAAAAAAATGATACTATTTTAGTTTATCAAAAAATATTTAAAAAATATTTGAAAACACAATTTTTGCTCCGCCCGGGATCGAACCGGAGACATTCCGGTGTGTTAAACTGACGTGATAACCAACTACTCCACGATACCAATAGTTATATGTTATTAAAAAGTAAAAATGTAAAAATGTAAAAATGTTTTCTAGTTTTTTAAATAGAAAAATGTTATAAAAAATAGATAAACACATGATTTTCGGTCGATAGACGCTAGCCAAAAAAATTGATACTACTTTAGTTTATCGAAAAGTGTTTAGAAAATATTTGAAGACATCAATTTGGCTTCGCCCGGGTTCGAACCGGAGACCTTCAGTGTGTTAGACTGACGTGATAACCAACTACACCACCAAACCAATAGTCGTATGTCAATAAAAATTAACACTATTAAAATATTCTCTAGTTTTTTAAATAGAAAAATGTTATAAAAAATGTATAATGAAGAGACTATCACCACGTGATTTTTGGTCCATAAACTATATGTGTAGAATGTTGATAGTCCATAAGACATCAAATTCAAACCCTTAATTAGATAATCAATTAAGTATAATTCATATTATCAGTTTTTTAGTATATATTCATAATTCTTTATTGTTTTATTGTTCTTTCGTTTATTTTGATAGTGAATTCGATATTCGATTAAAACTATAGATAGATTAATTAGTACCATAGGTATACAAATCCTTAGTTGAAGAGCTAGAAATAAAAAATTTATATGGGTGAGTATTAAACTCAAATCTCTTGTACTCATATTACTTGTTCGTTTGTTTTGATTATAAAAACCTCAAATTCGATATTCGGGTAAAAATATAAATAGATTAAATAGTACCATAGGTATACAAATCCTTAGTTGTAGAGCTAGAAATTATAAATTTATTTGGGTTAGTATTAAACTCAAATCTCTAGCACTCATACTACTTGATCCAACAAAACTAGTTCTTGATATAACCTAGCAAAAAAATTGATACTATTTTAGTTTATCAAAAAATATTTAAACAATATTTGAAAACACAATTTTGGCTTCGTCCGGATTCGAACCGGAGACATTCCGGTGTGTTAAACTAACGTGATAACCAACTACTCCACGAAATCAATAGTTATATGTCAATAAAAGTAAAAATGTTAAAAGGTTTTCTAATTTTTTAAATAGAAAAATGTTATAAACAATGAATAACGATGAGACTATTACCACATGATTTTCGGCCAAGACACTATATGTCTATAATGTTGATAGTCAATAGGCTATCAAATTCAAAGCCTTAATTAGATAATTAATTAACTATAATTCATATCCTCACTTTTGATATTAATAGATTCATAATTCTTTATTGTTTAATTAATCTTTCGTTTATTTTAGATATTTCGACTTGCAATAAAATGATACTATTTTAGTTTATCAAAAAATGTTTAAAAAATATTTGAAAAAGCAATTTTGGCTTCGCCCGAGTTTGAGCCGGAGACATTCCGGTGTGTTAGACTGACGTGATAACCAACTACTCCACGAAACCAATAGTTGTACGTCAATAAAAAGTAAAAACGTTAAAATGTTTTCTAGTTTTTTAAAAAGAAAAATGTTATAAAAAACGGATAACGAAGAGACTACTACCACATGATTTTCGGTCGAGAGACTATATGCGAAGTTAGAGGGAAGTTTCTCTCTCTAGAAAGAAAGCTATGCCTTCTCTCTAGACGCTTTTGCTCAAAGCATTCTCTCTCTATTCTCATCTCTTTCTCTTTCCGATTTCCAATCGAAAGCCACTGTTTCCTCTTTGATTTACTTATTCTTCAAGATTTTAATATTAAATTACACCCTCCAGTACTGTATCGGAAGCTATCTTTGGCGATTCACACATTGGAAAGCAAACGGTCCCACCGCCGTTCAACAGTGGATATCTTCTTTTACGATTTGCACTTTGGAGTTCTGTTAAAGAAGTCGACGCCTCCTCTGTGTTTATCATTCTAAAAGATTTAAATCTCCATCCCTGTCACTATTTTAATTAATTTGGTTGATTTATATATTGGTGAACCTGCAGATATATTCTCAGTGCTTTGTTACTTTTGCAAGATTACTTTTGCAGATTTATCAATATCTATTCATGAATGATTATTATCTGATTTTCTGTTTAACTGGAAGATTCAACCGAAGATAATATTCAGGGGGTTCTAGTCCGTAAGTAGACGGAAAACGCGCAAAGACGAATTGATACAACCGGAAAAAGTGTAGTTCGTTCTCTAATTTCTTCAATGGAGGATTTGGCCAAGGTGAATGTTCAGGAAATTGCGGGCGGAGAGAAGAAACCGATACACAAGCGGAAACGGAATACGTCAAAAGTTTCTGGTAATAATCTGATTTGCGTTCTTGCTTCTCCAAAGGATATAATTCCTTTTGATCCATCGGTGACTCGGGAAATGCTGTTTGGCGTTGATACTTGCGATGACGAACGGGAACTAAGCGATGAACAAGAGGAAACCGATAAAGATCGAGACATCATTTTTGTTCGCGAAACCGATAAACTGCTATTAACGGCCTCCGATGAACAGATTCCAGCTTCTGCAGGGGTCGAATTTTCATCTCCGGCGACTACCATTCATGATGCTTCATTGTTAAAGCAAGGAGAAAAATCAGTTTGCGGAAAATTGGGGCATAGAAAGAAGCAAAAGAAGAAACCAATATCTCCGCCGTATCTGTCTCTGGAACCGTTCTTAGCAAACGAAAGTATTCCGGCGATTCCACCACCGCAAGAGGTAGACAAAACTGCAAACAATACTTTTTCCGGTGATCGGAATTTTGCTATCGGCATTCATGGAAAGTCACCGACGCATTCAAGAGGGGTGCCATGACTGCATTCAAGTCTACCGTTAGTAATGGAAAGGAGAATATTGCCGACACAGATCTAAATGTACACAGAAATGAGATTAATGCTCCTATTCAAAATTTCAAATTCAAATCTTCTGCCATTAATGACAGAGAGATAAATGTAAGCGGAAATGGAAATGAGATTAATGATTTAGAAGAAAATTTGAATGAGAAGAGTAACCGTTCAAGGGACTTCAATACACTTAAAGACACAAAGAATAGTAACCTCCATACAATTAAAGCAAAGAATAGTAACGTGAAGAGGATTAATGCATTTAATGCAAAGGAGGGTAACGTGCACCATAATACTGTATATAAAGCAACAGAAAGCAACGTGATTGAGAGTAAATCATTTAAATTCAGAGAAACGGATTTGAACTTACATGCACAAGATACTGTGCACGAATTTACTTCGCAAAGGTTTTTTAATTTAAATGGAGAAGACCGTACTTCCAGGGATCTGAATGCAATCGAAGTAAATAAAGCCCTCCCTGTAATTAACGAAGGTAATGTGATTTCTTTTACTTCCGAATTTACTTCACAGAGATTTTTGAATTTGAAGGGAAAAGGTATTAAATTCGGGGACTCAACTGCAATTGAAGACGGGAATGAGAATTTGAATTGGAACAACGAACATGGATTTAATTCAGAAAATTTGAATGGAAAAGACTTCAATTCCGGGGACTCAATTGCAATTAAAAACGGGATTTTGAATTTGAATTCGAACAGGGTGCAAGGAATTAATTCAACAGATTTGAATATTCGAAATAAAGGTAATGTTCTCTCAATTCACAAGGAATGTAATAATATGCATACAACAAATCCATTTCCTTCTTTTCAAACTAATAATGTATGGAACCAACAATCATCATACAAGAGTGATCAGAATATGTCCTCAACGCGCACAACACAAACTCCATCTAAAACGTTCTCCAACCTATTTCAAGGCTCCCGTTTAGAATCGAAAGGGTTGAAGTTACGGTTCATTGCTCCTCCTATTAATGATGAAGACATCACTCTCGACCATATGGACGAAATCCCAATTGTTGAGACTCGGGGACACTGCCTCATAGGCTGTTTCACTGGACGATTCCCTGGTAAGCTTGCACTTGACTCAATAACGAAATCTTGGGGTGTTGGATGCAGGGTTTTGCCTTATGGCAAAGGGTGGACCGTCTTCAAGTTCTCTAATGAACAAGATTTGCTAAAGTCCTTCAAGGTGGCCCGTATACCATCTATGGAAAGACACTTTTATTAAAGAAGATTGAGAGAGGCACAATGCTCACAGATGATCTCTTCACCAAGATCCCAACTTTGGTTGTGCTCCGTGACATCCCCTTGGGTTTTTGGAGTGAATCTGGGCTTAGCAAGATCGCCTCCAAGGTTGGTAAGCCCTTATATACTGACCAATTTACTTGTGACAAGTCCAGGATGGCCTACGCACGTGTTTTGATTGAGATTGATGTGAGTAAAGAACCAATTACAAAGTTTGGTGTCAATTTGCCTTGCAGGAAGCGCTATGAACAAATGGTGGAGTACGAGAACTAACCTTTATTTTGCCATATATTTCAATGCTTTGGGCACAACCACCTGTGTTGTCCACCTAGACCAAATACCAGCACACAAAAAAGAGATACAATGAAAGGGCAAAGAATGCCACAAAATGGTGAACAGCCACAAACAAATGAGCACCGGGAGCATCGAAAAGCCCATGCAAATGCTACCCCATAGAAAAAACCGTCAGTTAGCACACAACCGAAGCAAACTGCCCAACAAGCAAAACCATACAATAAAACTAGCACCAAAGACAAACAGATGGCAGCTGATAACAAACCTCAAGACAAGGGAGGTAACAAGTCCGATACAACTCGAACCATGATTGACACCCCCAAGGAACGTGATGATGAATTTGAGGCACCATCAACCTTGAGCAATCCCCTGGCAGATACTCGAGGCTGGGATCCAACATTTGAACATCAAACAAATGACAATTTCACATATCTACCGAACAGCCCTGTCGAGCATTCTGATCAGACTTGGCAAAAGGTGCAAAGCAAAAAGACAAAGAAAAACGCGAGGTGCGGAGTGCCCATAAACTCCTCAGTTGATAAATGAAGCTCCTTTGTTGGAACATCAGGGGCCTATGTGGGCGTGCAGATCGAGGCGCTTCTCTCTCCACGGTTTGTAAACTCGTAAGAAAAAATTCTTTGCCCTTGTTTTGCCTATTAGAAACGAAATTCTCGCAAGAACATTAAGCCAACTTTATGTCTACTTGTTTCTTAAAATAGAATCATGTTTCTAATCTTGATGTTATTCCTGGAGGACACAAGAATTTCTCCACGATGTATGCTCATGGTAGATATTCGCAAAGCTTTTAACACAGTCTCATGGGACTTCCTATCGACAATACTTCATGGTATCGGCTTTCCTCCTAAGTTTGTGGGTTGGATTCTTGCTTGCGTTACTACAGCATCTTTTCCGGTTTCCATCAATGGCGAGCTTCATGGTTTCTTTCGTGGGCAACGAGGCTTAAGGCAAGGTGATCCCATGTCCCCTACTTTATTCATTATTTGTTTTGAATATCTATCCCGATTGTTAACGAAGAGATCGAGTGAACCGGGCTTTAAATTCTACCCGAAATGTGCCCGCGCGCACACCACCCATCTTGTATTTGCCGACGATTTGATGCTTTTCTCACGAGAGGACGAGATATCGGTTAACATCCTTATGGATTGTTTGGGACATTTGGAAGATGTATAGGGCCTCTCATTGAACCTTACTAAATCCACAATATATCTAGCCGGAGTTAATGAGATTGTCTATGATCGGATTATGGAGAGAGTCGGATTTTAAGTTGGCACATACCCTGTTCGTTACCTGGGGATACCTCTCGCTCCAATGACGGTTTCAGTTACTAATCTTTCTCCTTTAACTGCAGCTATCTCGAGTTACATTGAGAAATGGGAGCACATGAAACTTCTTACGCGGGAAAACTTCAACTGATCACATCCGTGCTTCAAGGAGTAGAATGTTTTTGGTTCCACGCTTTTCATTTGCATTCGGCGGTCCTTAATACCATCCGCTCACTCTGCCTCAAGTTCTTATGGGGGGGTAGACCAGCTCGGATTGCATGGGACAAAATTTGTAAACCGAAGGAAGAAGGAGGTCTTGGACTTAAAGATATAAGAGTTTGGAATCGTGCTCTTCTTACCCGTTCGATATGGTTATTTCATTCGGGTTCCGAGTCTTTATGGGTGAAATGGGTGCACGAGTATTATCTTCGAGGACAAACTATCTGGGACTACCAAAGACGAGATAGAGACAGTCATCTCATTCGAACGCTTCTTGATATTAGAGATTCTTTGATTCAGATATTTGGGGGCCGAGACCATGCGATTCGGGGTCTTGAAAGTTGTGTTCTGGATGGAAAGTTAATCACAAGCCGTGTCTATGAAGCCATGAGGACAAAGGGTGAACCGTGTCCGATGCTATCGAAGATATGGAAGAAATGCATCCCACCGAAATACAATTTCACCGTCTGGCTTACATTCAACCGTCGTCTGGCCACAAAAGACACACTTCACTACATGGATTTTCCTAACATGAGTTGCCCCTTTTGTAGGCATTCTGATGAATCGAGTGCACATATTTTCTTTTCTTGCAAGTTCAGTGGATAAATATGGGGTCGTATCAGAGCATGGTTGGGGATTACTCGCACAATGACCACGCTTGACAGTGCACATAAATTGATTAGAAAGGAGCACCGGGGCACATCCTACCGATCCCGCGCCATCAACCTTGCATTCCAAGCTACTGTTTTTGAGATTTGGCGTGCTCGAAACCGCCTTGTATTTGATGAAGAGATTGTGACTCAAGACACCATTTTCACTCGAATCACCCTTACGACTTTGAAGACTTTATTCCGCTTATATCCGCATTATCGACTTGCATGTTAGATTGCATGTTAGATTTCTTTTGGCTTATTGATGTACTCAGTTTTCTTGATTTTATTTGTAAAGTCCATTAGTGACTTGTACTCTAGAGAGAGATCTTTGAACTCTCTGAACGATTGTAACCTTGTACATCATATATATACAAATCCACATTTACCTAAAAAAGAATGTTGATAGTCAATAGGTTATCAAATTCAAAGCATTAATTAGGTAATCAATTAATTATAATTCATATCACCCGTTTTGATATTAATATATTCATTATTATTTAATGTTTTATTGCTCTTTAGTACATTTTGATAGTAACAACCCCAAAGTCGATATTCCGACTAGAAAAAAATGATACTATTTTAGTTTATCAAAAAATATTTAAAAAATATTTGAAAACAAAATTTTAGCTTCGCCCGAGTTCGAACCGGAGACATTCCGGTGTGTTAAACTGACGTGATAACCAACTACTCCACGAAACCAATAGTTATATGTTATTAAAAAGTAAAAATGTTAAAATGTTTTCTAATTTTTTAAATAGAAAAATGTTATAAAAAATGGATAACGATGAGACTATTACCACATGATTTTCGGCCAAGAGACTATATGTCTATAATGTTAATAGTCATAAGATTATCAAATTCAAAGCCTTAATTAGATAATTAATTAACTATAATTCATATCCTCACTTTTGATATTAATAGAATCATAATTCTTTATTGTTTAATTGATCTTTTGTTTATTTTCGATATTCGGACTTGCACAAAAATGATACTATTTTAATTTATCAAAAAATGTTTAAAAAATATTTGAAAAAGCAATTTTGGCTTCGCCCGAGTTTGAGCCGGAGACATTCCGGTGTGTTAGACTGACGTGATAACCAACTACTCCACGAAACCAATAGTTGTACGCCAATAAAAAGTTAAAATATTAAAATGTTTTCTAGTTTTTTAAATAGAAAAAGGTTATAAAAAATAGATAACGAAGAGACTATCACCACATGATTTTCGGGCGATAGACTATATGTGTAGAATGTTGATACTCAATAGACTATCATTTTGATAGTAAAAACCTCAAATTCGATATTCCGGCTAGCAAAAAAAATTGATACTACTTTATTTTATCGAAAAGTGTTTAGAAAATATTTGAAAACATCATTTTGGCTTCGCCCGGGTTCGAACCGGAGACCTTCAGTGTGTTAGACTGACGTGATAACCAACTACACCACGAAACCAATAATTGTATGTCAATAATAATTAACACTATTAAAATATTTTCTAGTTTTTTAAATAATAAAATGTTATAAAAAAGGCCAAAGTTATTTCCTCCATATTATTTTCTAGTTGTAGTGAATGGGTAATGATATGTTAGGGTAATAGTTTTTTAAGAAAAAATGGGTATAAGGGCAAATGTATATTTTTTTTATGGAGGAAATAACAACATGGAGGTTTTTCCAAATTATGGGGGAAATAATAATTTTGATGGGGAAAATAGCTTTGGCCTATAAAAAATGCATAATGAAGAGACTATCACCACGTGATTTTTGGTCCATATACTATATGTGTAGAATGTTGATAGTCCATAAGCCATCAAATTCAAAGCCTTAGTTAGATAATCAATTAACTATAATTCATATTATCAGTTTTTTAGTATATATTCATAATTCTTTATTGTTTTATTGCTCTTTCGTTTATTTTGATAGTGAATTTGATATTCGGTTAAAACTATAGATAGATTAATTAGTACCATAGCTATACAAATCCTTAGTTGAAGAGCTAGAAATAAAAAATTTATCTGGGTGAGTATTAAACTCAAATCTCTTGTACTGATATTACTTGTTCGTTTGTTTTGATTATAAACACCTCAAATTCGATATTCGGGTATAAATATAAATAGATTAAATAGTACCCTAGGTATACAAGTCCTTAGTTGTAGAGCTAGAAATTATAAATTTATTTGGGTTAGTATTAAACTCAAATCTCTATCACTCATACTACTTGATCCAACAAAACTAGTTCTTGATATAACCTAGCAAAAAAATTGATACTATTTTAGTTTATCAAAAAATATCTAAAAAATATTTGAAAACGCAATTTTGGCTTCGTCCGGGTTCAAACCGGAGACATTCCGGTGTGTTAAACTGACGAGATAAACAACTTCTCCACGAAATCAATAGTTATATGTCAATAAAAAGTAAAAATATTAAAATGTTTTCTAATTTTTTAAATAGAAAAATGTTATAAAAATGGATAACGATGAGACTATTACCACATGATTTTCGGCAAAGAGACTATATGTCTATAATGTTGATAGTCAATAGGCTATCAAATTCAAAGTCTTAATTAGATAATTAATTAACTATGATTCATATCCTCACTTTTGATATTAATAGAATTATAATTCTTTATTGTTTAATTGATCTTTCGTTTATTTTCGATATTCGGACTTGCACCAAAATGATACTATTTTAATTTATTAAAAAATGTTTAAAAAATATTTGAAAAAGCAATTTTAGCTTCGCCCGAGTTTGAGCCGGAGACATTCCGGTGTGTTAGAGTGACGTAATAACCAACTACTCCACGAAACCAATAGTTGTACGTCAATAAAAAGTAAAAACGTTAAATTTTTTTCTAGTTTTTTAAAAAGAAAAGTGTTATAAAAACGGATAACGAAGAGACTATTACCACATGATTTTCGGTCGAGAGACTATATGTCTAGAATGTTGATAGTCAATAGGTTATCAAATTCAAAGCATTAATTAGGTAATCAATTAATTATAATTCATGTCATCCGTTTTGATATTAATATATTCATTATTATTTAATGTTTTATTGCTCTTTAGTACATTTTGATAGTAACAACCCCAAAAAATTATGCTATTTTAGTTTATCAAAAAATATTTAAAAAATATTTGAAAACGCAATTTTTGCTTCGCCCGGGTTCGAACCGGAGACATTCCGGTGTGTTAAACTAACGTGATAACCAACAAACCAATAGTTATATGTTATTAAAAAGTAAAAATGTCAAAATGTTTTCTAGTTTTTTAAATAGAAAAATGTTATAAAAAATAGATAAGGAAGAGACTATCACCACATGATTTTTAGTCGATAGACTATATGTGTAGAATGTCAATAGACTATCATTTCTGATAAGGAAATATAATCCTTAGGGACTTAAATGTAATTAATAAGGACTTGAATGATAAGTTCTATTAATATGGGGTAAGATTAAAGTTTTACAAGAAGAATAGGAACTGAACTGTAAATAAACCCCTCATGTAACCGAATTTGTAACTAACTCACTAGGCCTATTTAAAGAGGTCGAGTCTAATTACACCTATGAAATAATCAGAGGCAAAAGATTCACTCAATATTCTCAACTCAACTTTTATTCTCACCAATTTCGATAGTAAAAACCTCAAATTTGATATTCCGGCTAGCCAAAAAAATTGATACTACTTTAGTTTACCGAAATGTGTTTGGAAAATATTTGAAAACAATACTACTTTAGTTTACCGAAATGTGTTTGGAAAATATTTGAAAACATCATTTTGGCTTCGCCCGGGTTCGAACCGGAGACCTTCAGTGTGTTAGACTGACGTGATAACCAACTACACCACGAAACCAATAGTCGTATGTCAATAAAAATTAACACATGATTTTCGGCCAAGAGACTATATATCTATAATGTTGATAGTCAATAGGCTATCAAATTCAAAGCCTTAATTAGATAATTAATTAACTATGATTCATATCCTCACTTTTGATATTAATAGAATCATAATTCTTTATTGTTTAATTGATCTTTCGTTTATTTTCGATATTCGGACTTGCACAAAAATGATACTATTTTACTTTATCAAAAAATGTTTAAAAAATATTTGAAAAAGCAATTTTGGCTTCGCCCGAGTTTGAGCCGGAGACATTCCGGTGTGTTAAACTGACGTGATAACCAACTACTCCACGAAACCAATAGTTATATGTTATTAAAAAGTAAAACTTTTAAAATGTTTTCTAGTTTTTTAAATAGAAAAATGTTATAAAAAATAGATAACGAAGAGACTATCACCACATGATTTTCGGTCGATAGACTACATTTTCGGTCGAAAGACTATATGTGTAGAATGTTGATACTCAATAGACTATCATTTTGATAGTAAAAACCTCAAATTCGATATTCCAGCTAGCAAAAAAAAAATTGATACTAATTTAGTTTATCGAAAAGTATTTAGTAAATATTTAAAAACATCATTTTGGCTTCGCCCGGGTTCGAACCGGAGACCTTCAGTGTGTTAGACTGACGTGATAACCAACTACACCACGAAACCAATAGTCGTATGTCAATAAAAATTAACACTACTAAATATTTTCTAGTTTTTTAAATAGAAAAATGTTATAAAAAATGCATACTGAAGAGAATATCACCACGTGATTTTTTGGTCCATATACTATATGTGTAGAATGTTGATAGTCCAGAAGCCATAAAATTCGAAGCCTTAATTAGATAATCAATTAACTATAATTCATATTATCAGTTTTTTCAGTATATATTCATAATTCTTTATTGTTTTATTGCTCTTTCGTTTATTTTGATAGTGAATTCGATATTCGGTTAAAACTATAGATAGATTAATTAGTACCATAGGTATACAAATCCTTAGTTGAAGAGCTAGAAATAAAAAATTTATCTGGGTGAGTATTAAACTTAAATCTCTTGTACTCATATTACTTGTTCGTTTGTTTTGATTATAAAAACCTCAAATTCGATATTCGGGTAAAAATATAAATAGATTAAATAGTACAATAGGTATACAAATCCTTAGTTGTAGAGCTAGAAATTATAAATTTATTTGGGTTAGTATTAAACTCAAATCTCTAACACTCATACTACTTGTTCCAACAAAACTAGTTCTTGATATAACCTAGCAAAAAAATTGATACTATTTTAGTTTATCAAAAAATATTTAAAAAATATTTGAAAACGCAATTTTGGCTTCGTCCGGGTTCGAACCGGAGACATTCTGGTGTGTTAAACTGACGTGATAACCAACTACTCTACGAAACTAATAGTTGTACGTCAATAAAAAGTAAAAACGTTAAAATGTTTTCTAGTTTTTTAAAAAGAAAAATGTTATAAAAACGGATAACGAAGAGACTATTACCACATGATTTTCGGTCGAGAGACTATATGTCTAGAATGTTAATAGTCAATAGGTTATCAAATTCAAAGCATTAATTAGGTAATCAATTAATTATAATTCATATCATCCGTTTTGATATTAATATATTCATTATTATTTAATGTTTTATTGCTCTTTAGTACATTTTGATAGTAACAACCCCAAAGTCGATATTCCGACTAGAAAAAAATGATACTATTTTAGTTTATCAAAAAATATTTAAAAAATATTTGAAAACGCAATTTCTGCTTCGTCCGGGTTCGAACCGGAGACATTCCGATGTGTTAAACTGACGTGATAACCAACTACTCCACGAAACCAATAGTTATATCTTATTAAAAAGTAAAAATGTTAAAATGTTTTCTAGTTTTTTAAATAGAAAAATGTTATAAAAAATAGATAACGAAGAGACTATCACCACATGATTTTCGGTCGATGGATTATATGTGTAGAATGTTGATATTCAATAGACTATCCTTTTGATAGTAAAAACCTCAAATTCGATATTCCGGCTAGGAAAAAAAAATTGATACCACTTTAGTTTATCGAAAAGTGTTTAGAAAATATTTGAAAACATCAGTGTGTTAGACTGACGTGATAACCAACTACACCACGAAACCAATAATCGTATATCAATAAAAATTAATACTATTAAAATATTCTCTAGTTTTTTAAATAGAAAAATGTTATAAAAAATGCATAATGAAGAGACTATCACCACGTGATTTTTAGTCCATATACTATATGTGTAGAATGTTGATAGTCCATAAGCCATCAAATTCAAAGCCTTAATTAGATAATCAATTAACTATAATTTATATTATCAGTTTTTTTAGTATATATTCATAATTTAAACTCAAATCTCTTGTACTCATATTACTTGTTCGTTTGTTTTGATTATAAAAACCTCAAATTCGATATTCGGGTAAAAATATAAATAGATGAAATAGTACGCTAGGTATACAAATCCTTAGTTGTAGAGCTAGAAATTATAAATTTATTTGGGTTAGTATTAAACTCAAATCTCTAGCACTCATACTACTTGATCCAACAAAACTAGTTCTTGACATAACCTAGCAAAAAAATTGATACTATTTTAGTTTACCAAAAAATATTTAAAAAATATTTGAAAACGCAATTTTGGCTTCGTCCGGGTTCGAACAGGAGACATTCTGGTGTGTTAAAGTCATAACCAACTACTCTACGAAACCAATAGTTGTACGTCAATAAAAAGTAAAAACGTTAAAATGTTTTCTAGTTTTTAAAAAAGAAAAATGTTATAAAAAACGGATAACGAAGAGACTATTACCACATTATTTTCGGTCGAGAGACTATATGTCTAGAATGTTGATAGTCAATAGGTTATCAAATTCAAAGCATTAATTAGGTAATCAATTAATTATAATTCATATCATCCGTTTTGATATTAAAATATTCATTATTATTTAATGTTTTATTGCTCTTTAGTACATTTTGATAGTAACAACCCCAAAGTCGATATTCCGACTAGAAAAAAATGATACTATTTTAGTTTATCAAAAAATATTTAAAAAATATTTGAAAACGCAATTTTGGGTTCGCACCGGAGACATTCCAGTGTGTTAAACTGACGTGATAACCAACTACTCCACGAAACCAATAGTTATATGTTATTAAAAAGTAAAAATGTCAAAAAGTTTTCTAGTTTTTTTAAATAGAAAAATGTTATAAAAAATAGATAACGAAGAGACTATCACCACATGATTTTCGGTCGATAGACTATATGTGTAACCTCAAATTCGATATTCCGGCTAGCCAAAAAAAATTGATACTACTTTAGTTTATCGAAAAGTGTTTAGAAAATATTTGAAAACATCCATTATGGTTTCGCCCGCGTTCGAACCGGAGACCTTCAGCGTGTTAGACTGACGTGATAACCAACTACACCACGAAACCAATAGTCGTATGTCAATAAAAATTAACACTATTAAAATATTCTCTAGTTTTTTAAATAGAAAAATGTTATAAAAAATGCACCACGTGATTTTTGGTCCATATACTATATGTGTAGAATGTTGATAGTCCATAAGCCATCAAATTCAAAGCCTTAATTAGATAATCAATTAACTATAATTCATATTATCAGTTTTTTAGTATATATTCATAATTCTTTATTGTTTTATTGTTCTTTCGTTTATTTTGATAGTGAATTCGATATTCGGTTAAAACTATAGATAGATTAATTAGTACCATAGGTATACAAATCCTTAGTTGAAGAGCTAGAAATAAAAAATTTATCTGGGTGAGTATTAAACTCAAATCTCTTGTACTCATATTACTTGTTCGTTTGTTTTGATTATAAAAACCTCAAAATTTATTCGCCACTGTTTCCTCTTTGATTTACTTATTCTTCAAGATTTTAGTATTAAATTACACCCTCCAGTACTGTATCGGAAGCTATCTTTGGCGATTCACACATTGGAAAGCAAACGGTCCCACCGCCGTTCAACAGTGGATATCTTCTTTTACGATTTGCACTTTGGAGTTCTGTTAAAGAAGTCGACGCCTCCTCTGTGTTTATCATTCTAAAAGATTTAAATCTCCATCCCTGTCACTATTTTAATTAATTTGGTTGATTTATATATTGGTGAACCTGCAGATTTATTCTCTGTGCTTTGTTACTTTTGCAAGATTACTTTTGCAGATTTATCAATATCTATTCATGAATGATTATTATCTGATTTTCTGTTTAAATGGAAGATTCAACCGAAGATAATATTCAGGGGGTTCTAGTCCGTAAGAAGACGGAAAACGCGCAAAGACGAATTGATACAACCGGAAAAAGTGTAGTTCGTTCTCTAATTTCTTCAATGGAGGATTTGGCCAAGGTGAATGTTCAGGAAATTGCGGGCGGAGAGAAGAAACCGATACACAAGCGGAAACGGAATACGTCAAAAGTTTCTGGTAATAATCTGATTTGCGTTCTTGCTTCTCCAAAGGATATAATTCCTTTTGATCCATCGGTGACTCGGGAAATGCTGTTTGGCGTTGATACTTGCGATGACGAACGGGAACTAAGCGATGAACAAGAGGAAACCGATAAAGATCGAGACATCATTTTTGTTCGCGAAACCGATAAACTGCTATTAACGGCCTCCGATGAACAGATTCCAGCTTCTACAGGGGTCGAATTTTCATCTCCGGCGACTACCATTCATGATGCTTCATTGTTAAAGCAAGGAGAAAAATCAGTTTGCGGAAAATTGGGGCATAGAAAGAAGCAAAAGAAGAAACCAATATCTCCGCCGTATCTGTCTCTGGAACCGTTCTTAGCAAACGAAAGTATTCCGGCGATTCCACCACCGCAAGAGGTAGCCAAAACTGCAAACAATACTTTTTCCGGTGATCGGAATTTTGCTATCGGCGTTCATGGAAAGTCAGCGACGCATTCAAGAGGGGTGCCATGACTGCATTCAAGTCTACCGTTAGTAATGGAAAGGAGAATATTGCCGACACAGATCTAAATGTACACGGAAATGAGATTAATGCTCCTATTCAAAATTTCAAATTCAAATCTCCTGCCATTAATGACAGAGAGATAAATGTAAGCGGAAATGGAAATGAGATTAATGATTTAGAAGAAAATTTGAATGAGAAGAGTAACCGTTCAAGGGACTTCAATACACTTAAAGACAGAAAGAATAGTAACCTCCATACAATTAAAGCAAAGAATAGTAACGTGAAGAGGATTAATGCATTTAATGCAAAGGAGGGTAACGTGCACCATAATACTGTATATAAAGCAACAGAAAGCAACGTGACTGAGAGTAAATCATTTAAATTCAGAGAAACGGATTTGAACTTACATGCACAAGATACTGTGCACGAATTTACTTCGCAAAGGTTTTTTAATTTAAATGGAGAAGACCGTACTTCCAGGGATCTGAATGCAATCGAAGTAAATAAAGCCCTCCCTGTAATTAACGAAGGTAATGTGATTTCTTTTACTTCCGAATTTACTTCACAGAGATTTTTGAATTTGAAGGGAAAAGGTATTAAATTCGGGGACTCAACTGCAATTGAAGACGGGAATGAGAATTTGAATTGGAACAGCGAACATGGATTTAATTCAGAAAATTTGAATGGAAAAGACTTCAATTCCGGGGATCTGAATGCAATCGAAGTAAATAAAGCCCTCCCTGTAATTAACGAAGGTAATGTGATTTCTTTTACTTCCGAATTTACTTCACAGAGATTTTTGAATTTGAAGGGAAAAGGTATTAAATTCGGGGACTCAACTGCAATTGAAGACGGGAATGAGAATTTGAATTGGAACAGCGAACATGGATTTAATTCAGAAAATTTGAATGGAAAAGACTTCAATTCCGGGGACTCAACTGCAATTAAAAACGGGATTTTGAATTTGAATTCGAACAGGGTGCAAGGAATTAATTCAACAGATTTGAATATTCGAAATAAAGGTAATGTCCTCTCAATTCACAAGGAATGTAATAATATGCATACAACAAATCCATTTCCTTCTTTTCAAACTAATAATGTATGGAACCAACAATCATCATACAAGAGTGATCAGAATATGTCCTCAACGCGCACAACACAAACTCCATCTAAAACGTTCTCCAGCCTATTTCAAGGCTCCCGTTTAGAATCGAAAGGGTTGAAGTTACGGTTCATTGCTCCTCCTATTAATGATGAAGACATCACTCTCGACCATATGGACGAAATCCCAATTGTTGAGACTCGGGGACACTGCCTCATAGGCTGTTTCACTGGACGATTCCCTGGTAAGCTTGCACTTGACTCAATAACGAAATCTTGGGGTGTTGGATGCAGGGTTTTGCCTTATGGCAAAGGGTGGACCGTCTTCAAGTTCTCTAATGAACAAGATTTGCTAAAAGTCCTTCAAGGTGGCCCGTATACCATCTATGGAAAGACACTTTTATTAAAGAAGATTGAGAGAGGCACAATGCTCACAGATGATCTCTTCACCAAGATCCCAACTTTGGTTGTGCTCCGTGACATCCCCTTGGGTTTTTGGAGTGAATCTGGCCTTAGCAAGATCGCCTCCAAGGTTGGTAAGCCCTTATATACTGACCAATTTAGTTGTGACAAGTCCAGGATGGCCTACGCACGTGTTTTGATTGAGATTGATGTGAGTAAAGAACCAATTACAAAGTTTGGTGTCAATTTTCCTTGCGGGAAGCGCTATGAACAAATGGTGGAGTACGAGAACTACCCTTTATTTTGCCATATATGTCAATGCTTTGGGCACAACCACCTGTGTTGTCCACCTAGACCAAATACCAGCACACAAAAAAGAGATACAATGAAAGGGCAAAGAATGCCACAAAATGGTGAACAGCCACAAACAAATGAGCACCGGGAGCATCGAAAAGCCCATGCAAATGCTACCCCATAGAAAAAACCGTCAGTTAGCACACAACCGAAGCAAACTGCCCAACAAGCAAAACCATCCCATAAAACTAGCACCAAAGACAAACAGATGGCAGCTGATAACAAACCTCAAGACAAGGGAGGTAACAAGTCCGATACAACTCGAACCATGATTGACACCCCAAGGAACGTGATGATGAATTTGAGGCACCATCAACCTTGAGCAATCCCCTGGCAGATACTCGAGGCTGGGATCCAACATTTGAACATCAAACAAATGACGATTTCACATATCTACCGAACAGCCCTGCCGAGCATTCTGATCAGACTTGGCAAAAGGTGCAAAGCAAAAAGACAAAGAAAAACGCGAGGTGCGGAGTGCCCATAAACTCCTCAGTTGATAAATGAAGCTCCTTAGTTGGAACATCAGGGGCCTATGTGGGCGTGCAGATCGAGGCGCTTCTCTCTCCACGGTTTGTAAACTCGTAAGAAAAAATTCTTTGCCCTTGTTTTGCCTATTAGAAACGAAATTCTCGCAAGAACATTAAGCCAACTTTATGTCTACTTGTTTCTTAAAATAGAATCATGTTTCTAATCTTGATGTTATTCCTGGAGGACTCAAGAATTTCTCCACGATGTATGCTCATGGTAGATATTCGCAAAGCTTTTAACACAGTCTCATGGGACTTCCTATCGACAATACTTCATGGTATCGGCTTTCCTCCTAAGTTTGTGGGTTGGATTCTTGCTTGCGTTACTACAGCATCTTTTCCGGTTTCCATCAATGGCGAGCTTCATGGTTTCTTTCGTGGGCAACGAGGCTTAAGGCAAGGTGATCCCATGTCCCCTACTTTATTCATTATTTGTTTTGAATATCTATCCCGATTGTTAACGAAGAGATCGAGTGAACCGGGCTTTAAATTCTACCCGAAATGTGCCCGCGCGCACACCACTCATCTTGTATTTGCCGACGATTTGATGCTTTTCTCACGAGAGGACGAGATATCGGTTAACATCCTTATGGATTGTTTGGGACATTTGGAAGATGTATCGGGCCTCTCATTGAACCTTACTAAATCCACAATATATCTAGCCGGAGTTAATGAGATTATCTATGATCGGATTATGGAGAGAGTCGGATTTCAAGTTGGCACATACCCTGTTCGTTACCTGGGGATACCTCTTGCTCCAATGACGGTTTCAGTTACTAATTTTTCTCCTTTAACTGCAGCTATCTCGAGTTACATTGAGAAATGGGAGCACATGAAACTTCTTACGCGGGAAAACTTCAACTGATCACATCCGTGCTTCAAGGAGTAGAATGTTTTTGGTTCCGCGCTTTTCATTTGCATTCGGCGGTCCTTAATACCATCCGCTCACTCTGCCTCAAGTTCTTCTGGGGGGGTAGACCAGCTCGGATTGCATGGGACAAAATTTGTAAACCGAAGGAAGAATGAGGTCTTGGACTTAAAGATATAAGAGTTTGGAATCGTGCTCTTCTTACCCGTTCGATATGGTTATTTCATTCGGGTTCCGAGTCTTTATGGGTGAAATGGGTGCACGAGTATTATCTTCGAGGACAAACTATCTGGGACTACCAAAGACGAGATAGAGACAGTCATCTCATTCGAACGCTTCTTGATATTAGAGATTCTTTGATTCAGATATTTGGGGGCCGAGACCATGCGATTCGGGGTCTTGAAAGTTGTGTTCTGGATGGAAAGTTAATCACAAGCCGTGTCTATGAAGCCATGAGGACAAAGGGTGAACCGTGTCCGATGCTATCGAAGATATGGAAGAAATGCATCCCACCGAAATACAATTTCACCGTCTGGCTTATATTCAACCGTCGTCTGGCCACAAAAGACACACTTCACTACATGGATTTGCCTAACATGAGTTGCCCCTTTTGTAGGCATTCTGATGAATCGAGTGCACATATTTTCTTTTCTTGCAAGTTCAGTGGATAAATATGGGGTCGTATCAGAGCATGGTTGGGGATTACTCGCACAATGACCACGCTTGACAGTGCACATAAATTGATTAGAAAGGAGCACCGGGGCACATCCTACCGATCCCGCACCATCAACCTTGCATTCCAAGCTACTGTTTTTTAGATTTGGCGTGCTCGAAACCGCCTTGTATTTGATGAAGAGATTGTGACTCAAGACACCATTTTCACTAGAATCACCCTTACGACTTTGAAGACTTTATTCCGCTTATATCCGCATTATCGACTTGCATGTTAGATTGCATGTTAGATTTCTTTTGGCTTATTGATGTACTCAGTTTTCTTGATTTTATTTGTAAAGTCCATTAGTGACTTGTACTCTAGAGAGAGATCTTTGAACTCTCTGAACGATTGTAACCTTGTACATCATATATATACAAATCCACATTTACCTAAAAAAAAGAATGTTGATAGTCAATAGGTTATCAAATTCAAAGCATTAATTAGGTAATCAATTAATTATAATTCATATCACCCGTTTTGATATTAATATATTCATTATTATTTAATGTTTTATTGCTCTTTAGTACATTTTGATAGTAACAACCCCAAAGTCGATATTTCGACTAGAAAAAAATGATACTATTTTAGTTTATCAAAAAATATTTAAAAAATATTTGAAAACAAAATTTTAGCTTCGCCCGAGTTCGAACCGGAGACATTCTGGTGTGTTAAACTGACGTGATAACCAACTACTCCACGAAACCAATAGTTATATGTTATTAAAAAGTAAAAATGTTAAAATGTTTTCTAATTTTTTAAATAGAAAAATGTTATAAAAAATGGATAACGATGAGACTATTACCACATGATTTTCGGCCAAGAGACTATATGTCTATAATGTTAATAGTCATAAGATTATCAAATTCAAAGCCTTAATTAGATAATTAATTAACTATAATTCATATCCTCACTTTTGATATTAATAGAATCATAATTCTTTATTGCTTAATTGATCTTTCGTTTATTTTCGATATTCGGACTTGCACAAAAATGATACTATTTTAATTTATCAAAAAATGTTTCAAAATATTTGAAAAAGCAATTTTGGCTTCGCCCGAGTTTGAGCCGGAGACATTCCGGTGTGTTAGACTGACGTGATAACCAACTACTCCACGAAACCAATAGTTGTACGCCAATAAAAAGTTAAAATATTAAAATATTTTCTAGTTTTTTAAATAGAAAAATGTTATAAAAAATAGATAACGAAGAGACTATCACCACATGATTTTCGGGCGATAGACTATATGTGTAGAATGTTGATACTCAATAGACTATCATTTTGATAGTAAAAACCTCAAATTCGATATTCCGGCTAGCAAAAAAAATTGATACTACTTTATTTTATCGAAAAGTGTTTAGAAAATATTTGAAAACATCATTTTGGCTTCGCCCGGGTTCGAACCGGAGACCTTCAGTGTGTTAGACTGACGTGATAACCAACTACACCACGAAACCAATAGTTGTATGTCAATAATAATTAACACTATTAAAATATTTTCTAGTTTTTTAAATAATAAAATGTTATAAAAAAGGCCAAAGTTATTTCCTCCATATTATTTTCTAGTTGTAGTGAATGGGTAATGATATGTTAGGGTAATAGATTTTTAAGAAAAAATGGGTATAAGGGCAAATGTATATTTTTTTTATGGAGGAAATAACAACATGGAGGTTTTTCCAAATTATGGGGGAAATAATAATTTTGATGGGGAAAATAGCTTTGGCCTATAAAAAATGCATAATGAAGAGACTATCACCACGTGATTTTTGGTCCATATACTATATGTGTAGAATGTTGATAGTCCATAAGCCATCAAATTCAAAGCCTTAGTTAGATAATCAATTAACTATAATTCATATTATTAGTTTTTTTAGTATATATTCATAATTCTTTATTGTTTTATTGCTCTTTCGTTTATTTTGATAGTGAATTTGATATTCGGTTAAAACTATAGATAGATTAATTAGTACCATAGCTATACAAATCCTTAGTTGAAGAGCTAGAAATAAAAAATTTATCTGGGTGAGTATTAAACTCAAATCTCTTGTACGGATATTACTTGTTCGTTTGTTTTGATTATAAACACCTCAAATTCGATATTCGGGTAAAAATATAAATAGATTAAATAGTACCCTAGGTATACAAGTCCTTAGTTGTAGAGCTAGAAATTATAAATTTATTTGGGTTAGTATTAAACTCAAATCTCTATCACTCATACTACTTGATCCAACAAAACTAGTTCTTGATATAACCTAGCAAAAAAATTGATACTATTTTAGTTTATCAAAAAATATCTAAAAAATATTTGAAAACGCAATTTTGGCTTCGTCCGGGTTCGAACCGGAGACATTCCGGTGTGTTAAACTGACGAGATAAACAACTTCTCCACGAAATCAATAGTTATATGTCAATAAAAAGTAAAAATATTAAAATGTTTTCTAATTTTTTAAATAGAAAAATGTTATAAAAATGGATAACGATGAGACTATTACCACATGATTTTCGGCAAAGAGACTATATGTCTATAATGTTGATAGTCAATAGGCTATCAAATTCAAAGTCTTAATTAGATAATTAATTAACTATGATTCATATCCTCACTTTTGATATTAATAGAATTATAATTCTTTATTGTTTAATTGATCTTTCGTTTATTTTCGATATTCGGACTTGCACCAAAATGATACTATTTTAATTTATTAAAAAATGTTTAAAAAATATTTGAAAAAGCAATTTTAGCTTCGCCCGAGTTTGAGCCGGAGACATTCCGGTGTGTTAGACTGACGTAACAACCAACTACTCCACGAAACCAATAGTTGTACGTCAATAAAAAGTAAAAACGTTAAATTTTTTTCTAGTTTTTTAAAAAGAAAAGTGTTATAAAAACGGATAACGAAGAGACTATTACCACATGATTTTCGGTCGAGAGACTATATGTCTAGAATGTTGATAGTCAATAGGTTATCAAATTCAAAGCATTAATTAGGTAATCAATTAATTATAATTCATGTCATCCGTTTTGATATTAATATATTCATTATTATTTAATGTTTTATTGCTCTTTAGTACATTTTGATAGTAACAACCCCAAAAAATTATGCTATTTTAGTTTATCAAAAAATATTTAAAAAATATTTGAAAACGCAATTTTTGCTTCGCCCGGGTTCGAACCGGAGACATTCCGGTGTGTTAAACTAACGTGATAACCAACAAACCAATAGTTATATGTTATTAAAAAGTAAAAATGTCAAAATGTTTTCTAGTTTTTTAAATAGAAAAATGTTATAAAAAATAGATAAGGAAGAGACTATCACCACATGATTTTTGGTCGATAGACTATATGTGTAGAATGTCAATAGACTATCATTTCTGATAAGGAAATATAATCCTTAGGGACTTAAATGTAATTAATAAGGACTTGAATGATAAGTTCTATTAATATAGGGTAAGATTAAAGTTTTACAAGAAGAATAGGAACTGAACTGTAAATAAACCCCTCATGTAACCGAATTTGTAACTAACTCACTAGGCCTATTTAAAGAGGTCGAGTCTAATTACACCTATGAAATAATCAGAGGCAAAAGATTCACTCAATATTCTCAACTCAACTTTTATTCTCACCAATTTCGATAGTAAAAACCTCAAATTTGATATTCCGGCTAGCCAAAAAAATTGATACTACTTTAGTTTACCGAAATGTGTTTGGAAAATATTTGAAAACAATACTACTTTAGTTTACCGAAATGTGTTTGGAAAATATTTGAAAATATCATTTTGGCTTCGCCCGGGTTCGAACCGGAGACCTTCAGTGTGTTAGACTGACGTGATAACCAACTACACCACGAAACCAATAGTCGTATGTCAATAAAAATTAACACATGATTTTCGGCCAAGAGACTATATATCTATAATGTTGATAGTCAATAGGCTATCAAATTCAAAGCCTTAATTAGATAATTAATTAACTATGATTCATATCCTCACTTTTGATATTAATAGAATCATAATTCTTTATTGTTTAATTGATCTTTCGTTTATTTTCGATATTCGGACTTGCACAAAAATGATACTATTTTACTTTATCAAAAAATGTTTAAAAAATATTTGAAAAAGCAATTTTGGCTTCGCCCGAGTTTGAGCCGGAGACATTCCGGTGTGTTAAACTGACGTGATAACCAACTACTCCACGAAACCAATAGTTATATGTTATTAAAAAGTAAAACTTTTAAAATGTTTTCTAGTTTTTTAAATAGAAAAATGTTATAAAAAATAGATAACGAAGAGACTATCACCACATGATTTTCGGTCGATAGACTACATTTTCGGTCGATAGACTATATGTGTAGAATGTTGATACTCAATAGACTATCATTTTGATAGTAAAAACCTCAAATTCGATATTCCAGCTAGCAAAAAAAAATTGATACTAATTTAGTTTATCGAAAAGTATTTAGTAAATATTTAAAAACATCATTTTGGCTTCGCCCGGGTTCGAACCGGAGACCTTCAGTGTGTTAGACTGACGTGATAACCAACTACACCACGAAACCAATAGTCGTATGTCAATAAAAATTAACACTACTAAATATTTTCTAGTTTTTTAAATAGAAAAATGTTATAAAAAATGCATACTGAAGAGAATATCACCACGTGATTTTTTGGTCCATATACTATGTGTAGAATGTTGATAGTCCAGAAGCCATCAAATTCAAAGCCTTAATTAGATAATCAATTAACTATAATTCATATTATCAGTTTTTTCAGTATATATTCATAATTCTTTATTGTTTTATTGCTCTTTCGTTTATTTTGATAGTGAATTCGATATTCTGTTAAAACTATAGATAGATTAATTAGTACCATAGGTATACAAATCCTTAGTTGAAGAGCTAGAAATAAAAAATTTATCTGGGTGAGTCTTAAACTTAAATCTCTTGTACTCATATTACTTGTTCGTTTGTTTTGATTATAAAAACCTCAAATTCGATATTCGGGTAAAAATATAAATAGATTAAATAGTACAATAGGTATACAAATCCTTAGTTGTAGAGCTAGAAATTATAAATTTATTTGGGTTAGTATTAAACTCAAATCTCTAACACTCATACTACTTGTTCCAACAAAACTAGTTCTTGATATAACCTAGCAAAAAAATTGATACTATTTTAGTTTATCAAAAAATATTTAAAAAATATTTGAAAACGCAATTTTGGCTTCGTCCGGGTTCGAACCGGAGACATTCTGGTGTGTTAAACTGACGTGATAACCAACTACTCTACGAAACTAATAGTTGTACGTCAATAAAAAGTAAAAACATTAAAATGTTTTCTAGTTTTTTAAAAAGAAAAATGTTATAAAAACGGATAACGAAGAGACTATTACCACATGATTTTCGGTCGAGAGACTATATGTCTAGAATGTTAATAGTCAATAGGTTATCAAATTCAAAGCATTAATTAGGTAATCAATTAATTATAATTCATATCATCCGTTTTTATATTAATATATTCATTATTATTTAATGTTTTATTGCTCTTTAGTACATTTTGATAGTAACAACCCCAAAGTCGATATTCCGACTAGAAAAAAATGATACTATTTTAGTTTATCAAAAAATATTTAATAAATATTTGAAAACGCAATTTCTGCTTCGTCCGGGTTCGAACCGGAGACATTCCGATGTGTTAAACTGACGTGATAACCAACTACTCCACGAAACCAATAGTTATATCTTATTAAAAAGTAAAAATGTTAAAATGTTTTCTAGTTTTTTAAATAGAAAAATGTTATAAAAAATAGATAACGAAGAGACTATCACCACATGATTTTCGGTCGATAGATTATATGTGTAGAATGTTGATATTCAATAGACTATCCTTTTGATAGTAAAAACCTCAAATTCGATATTCCGGCTAGGAAAAAAAAATTGATACCACTTTAGTTTATCGAAAAGTGTTTAGAAAATATTTGAAAACATCAGTGTGTTAGACTGACGTGATAACCAACTACACCACGAAACCAATAATCGTATATCAATAAAAATTAATACTATTAAAATATTCTCTAGTTTTTTAAATAGAAAAATGTTATAAAAAATGCATAATGAAGAGACTATCACCACGTGATTTTTAGTCCATATACTATATGTGTAGAATGTTGATAGTCCATAAGCCATCAAATTCAAAGCCTTAATTAGATAATCAATTAACTATAATTTATATTATCAGTTTTTTTAGTATATATTCATAATTTAAACTCAAATCTCTTGTACTCATATTACTTGTTCGTTTGTTTTGATTATAAAAACCTCAAATTCGATATTCGGGTAAAAATATAAATAGATGAAATAGTACGCTAGGTATACAAATCCTTAGTTGTAGAGCTAGAAATTATAAATTTATTTGGGTTAGTATTAAACTCAAATCTCTAGCACTCATACTACTTGATCCAACAAAACTAGTTCTTGACATAACCTAGCAAAAAAATTGATACTATTTTAGTTTACCAAAAAATATTTAAAAAATATTTGAAAACGCAATTTTGGCTTCGTCCGGGTTCGAACAGGAGACATTCTGGTGTGTTAAAGTCATAACCAACTACTCTACGAAACCAATAGTTGTACGTCAATAAAAAGTAAAAACGTTAAAATGTTTTCTAGTTTTTAAAAAAGAAAAATGTTATAAAAAACGGATAACGAAGAGACTATTACCACATTATTTTCGGTCGAGAGACTATATGTCTAGAATGTTGATAGTCAATAGGTTATCAAATTCAAAGCATTAATTAGGTAATCAATTAATTATAATTCATATCATCCGTTTTGATATTAAAATATTCATTATTATTTAATGTTTTATTGCTCTTTAGTACATTTTGATAGTAACAACCCCAAAGTCGATATTCCGACTAGAAAAAAATGATACTATTTTAGTTTATCAAAAAATATTTAAAAAATATTTGAAAACGCAATTTTGGGTTCGCACCGGAGACATTCCAGTGTGTTAAACTGACGTGATAACCAACTATTCCACGAAACCAATAGTTATATGTTATTAAAAAGTAAAAATGTCAAAAAGTTTTCTAGTTTTTTTAAATAGAAAAATGTTATAAAAAATAGATAACGAAGAGACTATCACCACATGATTTTTGGTCGATAGACTATATGTGTAACCTCAAATTCGATATTCCGGCTAGCCAAAAAAAATTGATACTACTTTAGTTTATCGAAAAGTGTTTAGAAAATATTTGAAAACATCCATTATGGTTTCGCCCGCGTTCGAACCGGAGACCTTCAGCGTGTTAGACTGACGTGATAACCAACTACACCACGAAACCAATAGTCGTATGTCAATAAAAATTAACACTATTAAAATATTCTCTAGTTTTTTAAATAGAAAAATGTTATAAAAAATGCACCACGTGATTTTTGGTCCATATACTATATGTGTAGAATGTTGATTGTCCATAAGCCATCAAATTCAAAGCCTTAATTAGATAATCAATTAACTATAATTCATATTATCAGTTTTTTAGTATATATTCATAATTCTTTATTGTTTTATTGTTCTTTCGTTTATTTTGATAGTGAATTCGATATTCGGTTAAAACTATAGATAGATTAATTAGTACCATAGGTATACAAATCCTTAGTTGAAGAGCTAGAAATAAAAAATTTATCTGGGTGAGTATTAAACTCAAATCTCTTGTACTCATATTACTTGTTCGTTTGTTTTGATTATAAAAACCTCAAAATTTATTCGCCACTGTTTCCTCTTTGATTTACTTATTCTTCAAGATTTTAGTATTAAATTACACCCTCCAGTACTGTATCGGAAGCTATCTTTGGCGATTCACACATTGGAAAGCAAACGGTCCCACCGCCGTTCAACAGTGGATATCTTCTTTTACGATTTGCACTTTGGAGTTCTGTTAAAGAAGTCGACGCCTCCTCTGTGTTTATCATTCTAAAAGATTTAAATCTCCATCCCTGTCACTATTTTAATTAATTTGGTTGATTTATATATTGGTGAACCTGCAGATTTATTCTCTGTGCTTTGTTACTTTTGCAAGATTACTTTTGCAGATTTATCAATATCTATTCATGAATGATTATTATCTGATTTTCTGTTTAAATGGAAGATTCAACCGAAGATAATATTCAGGGGGTTCTAGTCCGTAAGAAGACGGAAAACGCGCAAAGACGAATTGATACAACCGGAAAAAGTGTAGTTCGTTCTCTAATTTCTTCAATGGAGGATTTGGCCAAGGTGAATGTTCAGGAAATTGCGGGCGGAGAGAAGAAACCGATACACAAGCGGAAACGGAATACGTCAAAAGTTTCTGGTAATAATCTGATTTGCGTTCTTGCTTCTCCAAAGGATATAATTCCTTTTGATCCATCGGTGACTCGGGAAATGCTGTTTGGCGTTGATACTTGCGATGACGAACGGGAACTAAGCGATGAACAAGAGGAAACCGATAAAGATCGAGACATCATTTTTGTTCGCGAAACCGATAAACTGCTATTAACGGCCTCCGATGAACAGATTCCAGCTTCTACAGGGGTCGAATTTTCATCTCCGGCGACTACCATTCATGATGCTTCATTGTTAAAGCAAGGAGAAAAATCAGTTTGCGGAAAATTGGGGCATAGAAAGAAGCAAAAGAAGAAACCAATATCTCCGCCGTATCTGTCTCTGGAACCGTTCTTAGCAAACGAAAGTATTCCGGCGATTCCACCACCGCAAGAGGTAGCCAAAACTGCAAACAATACTTTTTCCGGTGATCGGAATTTTGCTATCGGCGTTCATGGAAAGTCACCGACGCATTCAAGAGGGGTGCCATGACTGCATTCAAGTCTTACGTTAGTAATGGAAAGGAGAATATTGCCGACACAGATCTAAATGTACACGGAAATGAGATTAATGCTCCTATTCAAAATTTCAAATTCAAATCTCCTGCCATTAATGACAGAGAGATAAATGTAAGCGGAAATGGAAATGAGATTAATGATTTAGAAGAAAATTTGAATGAGAAGAGTAACCGTTCAAGGGACTTCAATACACTTAAAGACAGAAAGAATAGTAACCTCCATACAATTAAAGCAAAGAATAGTAACGTGAAGAGGATTAATGCATTTAATGCAAAGGAGGGTAACGTGCACCATAATACTGTATATAAAGCAACAGAAAGCAACGTGACTGAGAGTAAATCATTTAAATTCAGAGAAACGGATTTGAACTTACATGCACAAGATACTGTGCACGAATTTACTTCGCAAAGGTTTTTTAATTTAAATGGAGAAGACCGTACTTCCAGGGATCTGAATGCAATCGAAGTAAATAAAGCCCTCCCTGTAATTAACGAAGGTAATGTGATTTCTTTTACTTCCGAATTTACTTCACAGAGATTTTTGAATTTGAAGGGAAAAGGTATTAAATTCGGGGACTCAACTGCAATTGAAGACGGGAATGAGAATTTGAATTGGAACAGCGAACATGGATTTAATTCAGAAAATTTGAATGGAAAAGACTTCAATTCCGGGGATCTGAATGCAATCGAAGTAAATAAAGCCCTCCCTGTAATTAACGAAGGTAATGTGATTTCTTTTACTTCCGAATTTACTTCACAGAGATTTTTGAATTTGAAGGGAAAAGGTATTAAATTCGGGGACTCAACTGCAATTGAAGACGGGAATGAGAATTTGAATTGGAACAGCGAACATGGATTTAATTCAGAAAATTTGAATGGAAAAGACTTCAATTCCGGGGACTCAACTGCAATTAAAAACGGGATTTTGAATTTGAATTCGAACAGGGTGCAAGGAATTAATTCAACAGATTTGAATATTCGAAATAAAGGTAATGTCCTCTCAATTCACAAGGAATGTAATAATATGCATACAACAAATCCATTTCCTTCTTTTCAAACTAATAATGTATGGAACCGACAATCATCATACAAGAGTGATCAGAATATGTCCTCAACGCGCACAACACAAACTCCATCTAAAACGTTCTCCAGCCTATTTCAAGGCTCCCGTTTAGAATCGAAAGGGTTGAAGTTACGGTTCATTGCTCCTCCTATTAATGATGAAGACATCACTCTCGACCATATGGACGAAATCCCAATTGTTGAGACTCGGGGACACTGCCTCATAGGCTGTTTCACTGGACGATTCCCTGGTAAGCTTGCACTTGACTCAATAACGAAATCTTGGGGTGTTGGATGCAGGGTTTTGCCTTATGGCAAAGGGTGGACCGTCTTCAAGTTCTCTAATGAACAAGATTTGCTAAAAGTCCTTCAAGGTGGCCCGTATACCATCTATGGAAAGACACTTTTATTAAAGAAGATTGAGAGAGGCACAATGCTCACAGATGATCTCTTCACCAAGATCCCAACTTTGGTTGTGCTCCGTGACATCCCCTTGGGTTTTTGGAGTGAATCTGGCCTTAGCAAGATCGCCTCCAAGGTTGGTAAGCCCTTATATACTGACCAATTTAGTTGTGACAAGTCCAGGATGGCCTACGCACGTGTTTTGATTGAGATTGATGTGAGTAAAGAACCAATTACAAAGTTTGGTGTCAATTTTCCTTGCGGGAAGCGCTATGAACAAATGGTGGAGTACGAGAACTACCCTTTATTTTGCCATATATGTCAATGCTTTGGGCACAACCACCTGTGTTGTCCACCTAGACCAAATACCAGCACAAAAAAAAGAGATACAATGAAAGGGCAAAGAATGCCACAAAATGGTGAACAGCCACAAACAAATGAGCACCGGGAGCATCGAAAAGCCCATGCAAATGCTACCCCATAGAAAAAACCGTCAGTTAGCACACAACCGAAGCAAACTGCCCAACAAGCAAAACCATCCCATAAAACTAGCACCAAAGACAAACAGATGGCAGCTGATAACAAACCTCAAGACAAGGGAGGTAACAAGTCCGATACAACTCGAACCATGATTGACACCCCAAGGAACGTGATGATGAATTTGAGGCACCATCAACCTTGAGCAATCCCCTGGCAGATACTCGAGGCTGGGATCCAACATTTGAACATCAAACAAATGACGATTTCACATATCTACCGAACAGCCCTGCTGAGCATTTTGATCAGACTTGGCAAAAGGTGCAAAGCAAAAAGACAAAGAAAAACGCGAGGTGCGGAGTGCCCATAAACTCCTCAGTTGATAAATGAAGCTCCTTAGTTGGAACATCAGGGGCCTATGTGGGCGTGCAGATCGAGGCGCTTCTCTCTCCACGGTTTGTAAACTCGTAAGAAAAAATTCTTTGCCCTTGTTTTGCCTATTAGAAACGAAATTCTCGCAAGAACATTTAGCCAACTTTATGTCTACTTGTTTCTTAAAATAGAATCATGTTTCTAATCTTGATGTTATTCCTGGAGGACGCAAGAATTTCTCCACGATGTATGCTCATGGTAGATATTCGCAAAGCTTTTAACACAGTCTCATGGGACTTCCTATCGACAATACTTCATGGTATCGGCTTTTCTCCTAAGTTTGTGGGTTGGATTCTTGCTTGCGTTACTACAGCATCTTTTCCGGTTTCCATCAATGGCGAGCTTCATGGTTTCTTTCGTGGGCAACGAGGCTTAAGGCAAGGTGATCCCATGTCCCCTACTTTATTCATTATTTGTTTTGAATATCTATCCCGATTGTTAACGAAGAGATCGAGTGAACCGGGCTTTAAATTCTACCCGAAATGTGCCCGCGCGCACACCACCCATCTTGTATTTGCCGACGATTTGATGCTTTTCTCACGAGAGGACGAGATATTGGTTAACATCCTTATGGATTGTTTGGGACATTTGGAAGATGTATCGGGCCTCTCATTGAACCTTACTAAATCCACAATATATCTAGCCGGAGTTAATGAGATTGTCTATGATCGGATTATGGAGAGAGTCGGATTTCAAGTTGGCACATACCCTGTTCGTTACCTGGGGATACCTCTTGCTCCAATGACGGTTTCAGTTACTAATTTTGCTCCTTTAACTGCAGCTATCTCGAGTTACATTGAGAAATGGGAGCACATGAAACTTCTTACGCGCGAAAACTTCAACTGATCACATCCGTGCTTCAAGGAGTAGAATGTTTTTGGTTCCGCGCTTTTCATTTGCATTCGGCGGTCCTTAATACCATCCGCTCACTCTGCCTCAAGTTCTTCTGGGGGGGTAGACCAGCTCGGATTGCATGGGACAAAATTTGTAAACCGAAGGAAGAAGGAGGTCTTGGACTTAAAGATATAAGAGTTTGGAATCGTGCTCTTCTTACCCGTTCGATATGGTTATTTCATTCGGGTTCCGAGTCTTTATGGGTGAAATGGGTGCACGAGTATTATCTTCGAGGACAAACTATCTGGGACTACCAAAGACGAGATAGAGACAGTCATCTCATCCGAACGCTTCTTGATATTAGAGATTCTTTGATTCATATATTTGGGGGCCGAGACCATGCGATTCGGGGTCTTGAAAGTTGTGTTCTGGATGGAAAGTTAATCACAAGCCGTGTCTATGAAGCCATGAGGACAAAGGGTGAACCGTGTCCGATGCTATCGAAGATATGGAAGAAATGCATCCCACCGAAATACAATTTCACCGTCTGGCTTACATTCAACCGTCGTCTGGCCACAAAAGACACACTTCACTACATGGATTTGCCTAACATGAGTTGCCCCTTTTGTAGGCATTCTGATGAATCGAGTGCACATATTTTCTTTTCTTGCAAGTTCAGTGGATAAATATGGGGTCGTATCAGAGCATGGTTGGGGATTACTCGCACAATGACCACGCTTGACAGTGCACATAAATTGATTAGAAAGGAGCACCGGGGCACATCCTACCGATCCCGCGCCATCAACCTTGCATTCCAAGCTACTGTTTTTTAGATTTGGCGTGCTCGAAACCGCCTTGTATTTGATGAAGAGATTGTGACTCAAGACACCATTTTCACTAGAATCACCCTTACGACTTTGAAGACTTTATTCCGCTTATATCCGCATTATCGACTTGCATGTTAGATTGCATGTTAGATTTCTTTTGGCTTATTGATGTACTCAGTTTTCTTGATTTTATTTGTAAAGTCCATTAGTGACTTGTACTCTAGAGAGAGATCTTTGAACTCTCTGAACGATTGTAACCTTGTACATCATATATATACAAATCCACATTTACCTAAAAAAAGAATGTTGATAGTCAATAGGTTATCAAATTCAAAGCATTAATTAGGTAATCAATTAATTATAATTCATATCACCCGTTTTGATATTAATATATTCATTATTATTTAATGTTTTATTGCTCTTTAGTACATTTTGATAGTAACAACCCCAAAGTCGATATTCCGACTAGAAAAAAATGATACTATTTTAGTTTATCAAAAAATATTTAAAAAATATTTGAAAACAAAATTTTAGCTTCGCCCGAGTTCGAACCGGAGACATTCCGGTGTGTTAAACTGACGTGATAACCAACTACTCCACGAAACCAATAGTTATATGTTATTAAAAAGTAAAAATGTTAAAATGTTTTCTAATTTTTTAAATTGAAAAATGTTATAAAAAATGGATAACGATGAGACTATTACCACATGATTTTCGGCCAAGAGACTATATGTCTATAATGTTAATAGTCATAAGATTATCAAATTCAAAGCCTTAATTAGATAATTAATTAACTATAATTCATATCCTCACTTTTGATATTAATAGAATCATAATTCTTTATTGCTTAATTGATCTTTCGTTTATTTTCGATATTCGGACTTGCACAAAAATGATACTATTTTAATTTATCAAAAAATGTTTCAAAATATTTGAAAAAGCAATTTTGGCTTCGCCCGAGTTTGAGCCGGAGACATTCCGGTGTGTTAGACTGACGTGATAACCAACTACTCCACGAAACCAATAGTTGTACGCCAATAAAAAGTTAAAATATTAAAATATTTTCTAGTTTTTTAAATAGAAAAATGTTATAAAAAATAGATAACGAAGAGACTATCACCACATGATTTTCGGGCGATAGACTATATGTGTAGACTGTTGATACTCAATAGACTATCATTTTGATAGTAAAAACCTCAAATTCGATATTCCGGCTAGCAAAAAAAATTGATACTACTTTATTTTATCGAAAAGTGTTTAGAAAATATTTGAAAACATCATTTTGGCTTCGCCCGGGTTCGAACCGGAGACCTTCAGTGTGTTAGACTGACGTGATAACCAACTACACCACGAAACCAATAGTTGTATGTCAATAATAATTAACACTATTAAAATATTTTCTAGTTTTTTAAATAATAAAATGTTATAAAAAAGGCCAAAGTTATTTCCTCCATATTATTTTCTAGTTGTAGTGAATGGGTAATGATATGTTAGGGTAATAGATTTTTAAGAAAAAATGGGTATAAGGGCAAATGTATATTTTTTTTATGGAGGAAATAACAACATGGAGGTTTTTCCAAATTATGGGGGAAATAATAATTTTGATGGGGAAAATAGCTTTGGCCTATAAAAAATGCATAATGAAGAGACTATCACCACGTGATTTTTGGTCCATATACTATATGTGTAGAATGTTGATAGTCCATAAGCCATCAAATTCAAAGCCTTAGTTAGATAATCAATTAACTATAATTCATATTATTAGTTTTTTTAGTATATATTCATAATTCTTTATTGTTTTATTGCTCTTTCGTTTATTTTGATAGTGAATTTGATATTCGGTTAAAACTATAGATAGATTAATTAGTACCATAGCTATACAAATCCTTAGTTGAAGAGCTAGAAATAAAAAATTTATCTGGGTGAGTATTAAACTCAAATCTCTTGTACGGATATTACTTGTTCGTTTGTTTTGATTATAAACACCTCAAATTCGATATTCGGGTAAAAATATAAATAGATTAAATAGTACCCTAGGTATACAAGTCCTTAGTTGTAGAGCTAGAAATTATAAATTTATTTGGGTTAGTATTAAACTCAAATCTCTATCACTCATACTACTTGATCCAACAAAACTAGTTCTTGATATAACCTAGAAAAAAAATTGATACTATTTTAGTTTATCAAAAAATATTTAAAAAATATTTGAAAACGCAATTTTGGCTTCGTCCGGGTTCGAACCGGAGACATTCCGGTGTGTTAAACTCACGAGATAACCAACTTCTCCACGAAATCAATAGTTATATGTCAATAAAAAGTAAAAATATTAAAATGTTTTCTAATTTTTTAAATAGAAAAATGTTATAAAAATGGATAACGATGAGACTATTACCACATGATTTTCGGCAAAGAGACTATATGTCTATAATGTTGATAGTCAATAGGCTATCAAATTCAAAGTCTTAATTAGATAATTAATTAACTATGATTCATATCCTCACTTTTGATATTAATAGAATTATAATTCTTTATTGTTTAATTGATCTTTCGTTTATTTTCGATATTCGGACTTGCACCAAAATGATACTATTTTAATTTATTAAAAAATGTTTAAAAAATATTTGAAAAAGCAATTTTAGCTTCGCCCGAGTTTGAGCCGGAGACATTCCGGTGTGTTAGACTGACGTGATAACCAACTACTCCACGAAACCAATAGTTGTACGTCAATAAAAAGTAAAAACGTTAAATTTTTTTCTAGTTTTTTAAAAAGAAAAGTGTTATAAAAACGGATAACGAAGAGACTATTACCACATGATTTTCGGTCGAGAGACTATATGTCTAGAATGTTGATAGTCAATAGGTTATCAAATTCAAAGCATTAATTAGGTAATCAATTAATTATAATTTATGTCATCCGTTTTGATATTAATATATTCATTATTATTTAATGTTTTATTGCTCTTTAGTACATTTTGATAGTAACAACCCCAAAGTCGATATTCCGACTAGAAAAAAATTATACTATTTTAGTTTATCAAAATATATTTAAAAAATATTTGAAAACGCAATTTTTGCTTCGCCCGGGTTCGAACCGGAGACATTCCGGTGTGTTAAACTAACGTGATAACCAACAAACCAATAGTTATATGTTATTAAAAAGTAAAAATGTCAAAATGTTTTCTAGTTTTTTAAATAGAAAAATGTTATAAAAAATAGATAACGAAGAGACTATAATCCTTAGGGACTTAAATGTAATTAATAAGGACTTGAATGATAAGTTCTATTAATATGGGGTAAGATTAAAGTTTTACAAGAAGAATAGGAACTGAACTGCAAATAAACCCCTCATGTAACCGGATTTGTAACTAACTCACTAGGCCTATTTAAAGAGGTCGAGTCTAATTACACCTATGAAATAATCAGAGGCAAAAGATTCACTCAATATTCTCAATTCAACTTTTATTCTCACCAATTTCGATAGTAAAAACCTCAAATTTGATATTACGGCTAGCCAAAAAAATTGATACTACTTTAGTTTACCGAAATGTGTTTGGAAAATATTTGAAAACATCATTTTGGCTTCGCCCGGGTTCGAACCGGAGACCTTCAGTGTGTTAGACTGACGTGATAACCAACTACACCACGAAACCAATAGTCGTATGTCAATAAAAATTAACACTATTAAAATATTTTCTAGTTTTTTAAATAGAAAAATGTTATAAAAAATGCATAATGAAGAGACTATCACCACGTGATTTTTGGTCCATATACTATATGTGTAGAATGTTGATAGTCCATAAGCCATCAAATTCAAAGTCTTAATTAGATAATCAATTAAGTATAATTCATATTATCAGTTTTTTTAGTATATATTCATAATTCTTTATTGTTTTATTGTTCTTACGTTTATTTTGATAGTGAATTCGATATTCGGTTAAAACTATAAATAGATTAATTAGTACCATAGGTATACAAATCCTTAGTTGAAAAGCTAGAAATAAAAAATTTATCTGGGTGAGTATTAAACTCAAATCTCTTGTACTCGTATTACTTGTTCGTTTGTTTTGATTATAAAAACCTCAAATTCGATATTCGGGTAAAAATATAAATAGATTAAAAAGTACCATAGGTATATAAATCCTTAGTTGTAGAGCTAGAAATTATAAATTTATTTGGGTTAGTATTAAACTCAAATCTCTAGCACTCATACTACTTGATCCAACAAAACTAGTTCTTGATATAACCTAGCAAAAAAATTGATACTATTTTAGTTTATCAAAAAATATTTAAAAAATATTTGAAAACGCAATTTTGGCTTCGTCCGGGTTCGAGCCGGAGACATTCCGGTGTGTTAAACTGACGAGATAACCAACTTCTCCACGAAATCAATAGTTATATGTCAATAAAAAGTAAAAATGTTAAAATGTTTTCTAATTTTTTAAATAGAAAAATGTTATAAAAAGGGATAACGATGAGACTATTACCACATGATTTTCGGCCAAGAGACTATATATCTATAATGTTGATAGTCAATAGGCTATCAAATTCAAAGCCTTAATTAGATAATTAATTAACTATGATTCATATCCTCACTTTTGATATTAATAGAATCATAATTCTTTATTGTTTAATTGATCTTTCGTTTATTTTCGATATTCGGACTTGCACAAAAATGATACTATTTTACTTTATCAAAAAATGTTTAAAAAATATTTGATAAAACAATTTTGGCTTCGCCCGAGTTTGAGCCGGAGACATTCCGGTGTGTTAAACTGACGTGATAACCAACTACTCCACGAAACCAATAGTTATATGTTATTAAAAAGTAAAACTTTTAAAATGTTTTCTAGTTTTTTAAATAGAAAAATGTTATAAAAAATAGATAACGAAGAGACTATCACCACATGATTTTCGGTCGATAGACTACATTTTCGGTCGATAGAATATATGTGTAGAATGTTGATACTCAATAGACTATCATTTTGATAGTAAAAACCTCAAATTCGATATTCCGGCTAGCAAAAAAAAATTGATACTAATTTAGTTTATCGAAAAGTATTTAGTAAATATTTGAAAACATCATTTTGGCTTCGCCGGAGTTCGAACCGGAGACCTTCAGTGTGTTAGACTGACGTGATAACCAACTAGACCACGAAACCAATAGTCGTATGTCAATAAAAATTAACACTACTAAATATTTTCTAGTTTTTTAAATAGAAAAATGTTATAAAAAATGCATACCGAAGAGAATATCACCACGTGATTTTTTGGTCCATATACTATATGTGTAGAATGTTGATAGTCTGAAGCCATCAAATTCAAAGCCTTAATTAGATAATCAATTAACTATAATTCATATTATCAGTTTTTTCAGTATATATTCATAATTCTTTATTGTTTTATTGCTCTCTCGTTTATTTTGATAGTGAATTCGATATTCGGTTAAAACTATAGATAGATTAATTAGTACCATAGGTATACAAATCTTTAGTTGAAGAGCTAGAAATAAAAAATTTATCTGGGTGAGTATTAAACTCAAATCTCTTGTACTCATATTACTTGTTCGTTTGTTTTGATTATAAAAACCTCAAATTCGATATTCGGGTAAAAATATAAATAGATTAAATAGTACACTAGGTATACAAATCCTTAGTTGTAGAGCTAGAAATTATAAATTTATTTGGGTTAGTATTAAACTCAAATCTCTAACACTCATACTACTTGTTCCAACAAAACTAGTTCTTGATATAACCTAGCAAAAAAATTGATACTATTTTAGTTTATCAAAAAATATTTAAAAAATATTTGAAAACGCAATTTTGGCTTCGTCCGGGTTCGAACCGGAGACATTCTGGTGTGTTAAACTGACGTGATAACCAACTACTCTACGAAACCAATAGTTGTACGTCAATAAAAAGTAAAAATGTTAAAATGTTTTCTAGTTTTTTAAAAAGAAAAATGTTATAAAAAACGGATAACGAAGAGACTATTACCACATGATTTTCGGTCGAGAGACTATATGTCTAGAATGTTGATAGTCAATAGGTTATCAAATTCAAAGCATTAATTAGGTAATCAATTAATTATAATTCATATCATCCGTTTTGATATTAATATATTCATTATTATTTAATGTTTTATTGCTCTTTAGTACATTTTGATAGTAACAACCCCAAAGTCGATATTCCGACTAGAAAAAAATGATACTATTTTAGTTTATCAAAAAATATTTAAAAAATATTTGAAAACGCAATTTCTGCTTCGTCCGGGTTCGAACCGGAGACATTCCGGTGTGTTAAACTGACGTGATAACCAACTACTCCACGAAACCAATAGTTATATGTTATTAAAAAGTAAAAATGTTAAAATGTTTTCTAGTTTTTTAAATAGAAAAATGTTATAAAAAATAGATAACGAAGAGACTATCACCACATGATTTTCGGTCGATAGATTATATGTGTAGAATGTTGATATTCAATAGACTATCCTTTTGATAGTAAAAACCTCAAATTCGATATTCCGGCTAGGAAAAAAAATTGATACCACTTTACTTTCTCGAAAAGTGTTTAGAAAATATTTGAAAACATCAGTGTGTTAGACTGACGTGATAACCAACTACACCACGAAACCAATAATCGTATATCAATAAAAATTAATACTATTAAAATATTCTCTAGTTTTTTAAATAGAAAAATGTTATAAAAAATGCATAATGAAGAGACTATCACCACTTGATTTTTAGTCCATATACTATATGTGTAGAATGTTGATAGTCCATAAGCCATCAAATTCAAAGCCTTAATTAGATAATCGATTAACTATAATTTATATTATCAGTTTTTTTATTATATATTCATAATTTAAACGCAAATCTCTTGTACTCATATTACTTGTTCGTTTGTTTTGATTATAAAAACCTCAAATTCGATATTCGGGTAAAAATATAAATAGATTAAATAGTACACTAGGTATACAAATCCTTAGTTGTAGAGCTAGAAATTATAAATTTATTTGGGTTAGTATTAAACTCAAATCTCTAGCACTCATACTACTTGATCCAACAGACCTAGTTCTTGACATAACCTAGCAAAAAAATTGATACTATTTTAGTTTACCAAAAAATATTTAAAAAATATTTGAAAACGCAATTTTGGCTTCGTCCGGGTTCGAACAGGAGACATTCTGGTGTGTTAAAGTCATAACCAACTACTCTACGAAACCAATAGTTGTACGTCAATAAAAAGTAAAAACGTTAAAATGTTTTCTAGTTTTTAAAAAAGAAAAATGTTATAAAAAACGGATAACGAAGAGACTATTACCACATTATTTTCGGTCGAGAGACTATATGTCTAGAATGTTGATAGTCAATAGGTTATCAAATTCAAAGCATTAATTAGGTAATCAATTAATTATAATTCATATCATCCGTTTTGATATTAATATATTCATTATTATTTAATGTTTTATTGCTCTTTAGTACATTTTGATAGTAACAACCCCAAAGTCGATATTCCGCCTAGAAAAAAATGATACTATTTTAGTTTATCAAAAAATATTTAAAAAATATTTGAAAACGCAATTTTTGCTTCTCCCGGGATCGAACCGGAGACATTCCGGTGCGTTAAACTGACGTGATAACCAACTACTCCACGATACCAATAGTTATATGTTATTAAAAAGTAAAAATGTAAAAATGTTTTCTAGTTTTTTAAATAGAAAAATGTTATAAAAATAGATAAACACATGATTTTCGGTCGATAGACGCTAGCCAAAAAAAATTGATACTACTTTAGTTTATCGAAAAGTGTTTATGATGGAGAGTGAAACGTAGCAGAAGCTTAAAAGAGGGATAAAACCCTAATTTAGTTTTTATTTAATCAAAATAGTCTGACGACAAAATAAGGTATAGGATGCTTTATATAGCATCTATCCAAAACCCTAATATCAAATAAAGAAAATTACATAAATGTCTAGAAACTAAAATAAATAAATAAAATAACGTCTAAATATGAAAACTGATTTTCGAAGGCTTTAGAGGTCGAATTTGGGTATTAAACTTTGTGACAAGTCACAGTTTTGAAATCTTACGGTCTCGTCGAAATCTTCGATTTGAGTACCTATTTCACCTAATTCCGATACCTGACCAAGAAACCAGTTTATCCGCATTCTTCGCTACATCATCCTTCCCCAACTGTCAATTCACTGCATTCTTCGGGTGATCGCCAGTCTTCATAAATTCCAGCGCTAAACTATCTGCATCATTCCCGCCGGGGTCGAAAAGATTCGTCCTCGAATCAGAACCAGTCTCCTCGTCAGAAGAGTCAGCTGCATAAGGAATCAGATGCTTAACATTAAAGACATCAGACGTACGAAGATGGCTAGGCAAACGCAGTCGATAAGCATTCGGGTTGATCTGCTCCACAATCTCCACCGGGCCACTCTTCCGGACGGCCAATTTGTTGTACTCACTAGCAGGGTACCGATTTTTGGTTAAAACTGCCCACACATAATCACCAACTTCGAACTGAACAGGACGACGATAAGAATCCGCCTCAGACTTATACTTGACGGTGCTCAAGACAAGTGGATTGTAAGTCGTCTGGTGGTTTTGGCGAATCTGCGATACAAGCTCCTCAGCAGTTGTGTGAACACGAATTTTACTGGGCAGGACGAGTAAGTCGACAAGACCCCGGGGCACCACACCATACATCACCTGGAAAGGACAAAGACCCGTCGAGCGGTGAAGGGCATGATTGTGGGCAAACTCTGCCTGCGGTAGGCGCTGATCCCATGCCTTCGGGCGATCTCCCACCAGGCTGGTGTCACGGTCAGAAACATGAAACATATCTGCAAACACATCAGTCCCAACAGGGCTAGCAACGGGAAACACATCTGCAAACACAGCAGTCCCAACATGGCCAGCAATAGGAAACACTTCTGCAAACACATCAGTCCCAACAGGGCTAGCAATAGGAAACACATCTGCAAACACATTAGTCACAACAGGGCTAGCAACGGGAAACACATCAAACACATCAGTCCCAATATGGCTAGCAATAGGAAACACCTCTGCAAACACATCAGTCCTAACATGGCCAGCAATAGGAAACACCTCTTCAAACACATCAGTCCTAACATGGCCAGCAATAGGAAACACATCTGCAAACACATTAGTCACAACAGGACTAGCAACGGGAAACACATCTGCAAACACATCAACTGTCACAACCTCCGCCGTAACCTCCGCCATATCATCATCATATGTATCAAACTTTGGAGGACCATCAAGCACAATGGGATTCGGTTCAAACGCTTCCTGAGAGAAAAGACCCCTAGCACCCGCAGCATTTGGACACTCGACCTGACGATGCCCTAACTCGCCACAGCCATAGCAGTGTAAATTGCTTGAAGAATGGCTTGGGGCTCCACGCCCAGGAGGGATCAGATCAGGTGTCGGGCGGAAAGCTGGTTTGGACACAGGGATCCCTGAAGGAGCACCGGTCCTTACGCCAGTCTGGGGTCGGCGAGCCGACTGTTTTTCTGCCTGGAGGGCACGCCGATGGGCTTCGGAAACAGAGGCTGAATCGAACATATTCAGCGTGTCTTGAAGTTGGAGACGTAGCCCGCCAATGTAGCGGGAGACCCGCTGGTGCGGCGACTCGGTCACATCTGTGCGAGCCAGCAGCTGATAAAATTCTTCGGTATATTCATCAACAGATCTGGGTCCCTGACGAAGATTCTGCAGTCGCTGGTAGAGTTCCCGCTCGAAGTTGTAGGGAAGGAAAGCCTTGCGGATTTTTCTTTTGAATTTTTCCCAACTCTGGACTTTATCCTTGCCTGCACGCGCGCGGTTCTGCTTCACCTGCTGCCACCAAGCCTGTGCCCTACCGCGTAGGTGGATGGCGACCAATGCAACTCTTCTCTCCTCCGGGACCTCCTCGAAGTCCAGGATTTCCTCAATCTGTGATAGCCAGTCGATAAGTGCCTCCGCCTTAAGGCTGCCATCGAAATCCGGGACGTCTATCTTGAACCCAAGCTCCCAGCGGCGTGGGTTAGAAGTAGTCTGGTCGCTCCCCTCCCCAAAAGGGTTAACCATACCTTCAACCTCCGTGCTTTGTTGCTTGGCGGTAAGAACAGCCATCTGCCGGGTCAGATCGGCTACCTGACGGCGTAGGTCAGCATCGTCACGATCATCTACATCACTAGTATATCGAGTCACTCTAGGGCCACCGCGACCGCTGATTCTTGCTCGGACCATCGCGCAGGACTGCCTGTGTCTGATACCACTATGATGGAGAGTGAAACGTAGCAGAAGCTTAAAAGAGGGATAAAACCCTAATTTAGTTTTTATTTAATCAAAATAGTCTGACGACAAAATAAGGTATAGGATGCTTTATATAGCATCTATCCAAAACCCTAATATCAAATAAAGAAAATTACATAAATGTCTAGAAACTAAAATAAATAAATAAAATAACGTCTAAATATGAAAACTGATTTTCGAAGGCTTTAGAGGTCGAATTTGGGTATTAAACTTTGTGACAAGTCACAGTTTTGAAATCTTACGGTCTCGTCGAAATCTTCGATTTGAGTACCTATTTCACCTAATTCCGATACCTGACCAAGAAACCAGTTTATCCGCATTCTTCGCTACATCATCCTTCCCCAACTGTCAATTCACTGCATTCTTCGGGTGATCGCCAGTCTTCATAAATTCCAGCGCTAAACTATCTGCATCAGTTTAGAAAATATTTGAAAACATCATTTTGGCTTCGCCCGGGTTCGAACCGGAGACCTTCAGTGTGTTAGAAGGACGTGATAACCAACTACACCACGAAACCAATAGTCGTATGTCAATAAAAATTAACACTATTAAAATATTCTCTAGTTTTTTAAATAGAAAAATGTTATAAAAAATGTATAATGAAGAGACTATCACCACGCGATTTTTGGTCCATAAACTATATGTGTAGAATGTTGATAGTCCATAAGCCATCAAATTCAAACCCTTAATTAGATAATCAATTAAGTATAATTCATATTATCAGTTTTTTAGTATATATTCATAATTCTTTATTGTTTTATTGTTCTTTCGTTTATTTTGATAGTGAATTCGATATTCGGTTAAAACTATAGATAGATTAATTAGTACCATAGGTATACAAATCTTTAGTTGAAGAGCTAGAAATAAAAAATTTATATGGGTGAGTATTAAACTCAAATCTCTTGTACTCATATTACTTGTTCGTTTGTTTTCATTATAAAAACCTCAAATTCGATATTCGGGTAAAAATATAAATAGATTAAATAGTACCATAGGTATACAAATCCTTAGTTGTAGAGCTAGAAATTATAAATTTATTTGGGTTAGTATTAAACTCAAATCTCTAGCACTCATACTATTTTAGTTTATCAAAAAATATTTAAACAATATTTGAAAACACAATTTTGGCTTCGTCCGGATTCGAACCGGAGACATTCCGGTGTGTTAAACTAACGTGATAACCAACTACTCCACGAAATCAATAGTTATATGTCAATAAAAGTAAAAATGTTAAAAGGTTTTCTAATTTTTTAAATAGAAAAATGTTATAAACAATGAATAACGATGAGACTATTACCACATGATTTTCGGCCAAGACACTATATGTCTATAATGTTGATAGTCAATAGGCTATCAAATTCAAAGCCTTAATTAGATAATTAATTAACTATAATTCATATCCTCACTTTTGATATTAATAGATTCATAATTCTTTATTGTTTAATTAATCTTTCGTTTATTTTAGATATTTCGACTTGCAATAAAATGATACTATTTTAGTTTATCAAAAAATGTTTAAAAAATATTTGAAAAAGCAATTTTGGCTTCGCCCGAGTTTGAGCCGGAGACATTTCGGTGTGTTAGACTGACGTGATAACCAACTACTCCACGAAACCAATAGTTGTACGTCAATAAAAAATAAAAACGTTAAAATGTTTTCTAGTTTTTTAAAAAGAAAAATGTTATAAAAAACGGATAACGAAGAGACTACTACCACATGATTTTCGGTCGAGAGACTATATGCGAAGTTAGAGGGAAGTTTCTCTCTCTAGAAAGAAAGCTCTGCCTTCTCTCTAGACGCTTTTGCTCAAAGCATTCTCTCTCTATTCTCATCTCTTTATCTTTCCGATTTCCAATCGAAAGCCACTGTTTCCTCTTTGATTTACTTATTCTTCAAGATTTTAATATTAAATTACACCCTCCAGTACTGTATCGGAAGCTATCTTTGGCGATTCACACATTGGAAAGCAAACGGTCCCACCGCCGTTCAACAGTGGATATCTTCTTTTACGATTTGCACTTTGGAGTTCTGTTAAAGAAGTCGACGCCTCCTCTGTGTTTATCATTCTAAAAGATTTAAATCTCCATCCCTGTCACTATTTTAATTAATTTGGTTGATTTATATATTGGTGAACCTGCAGATTTATTCTCTGTGCTTTGTTACTTTTGCAAGATTACTTTTGCAGATATATCAATATCTATTCATGAATGATTATTATCTGATTTTCTGTTTAAATGGAAGATTCAACCGAAGATAATATTCAGGGGGTTCTAGTCCGTAAGAAGACGGAAAACGCGCAAAGACGAATTGATATAACCGGAAAAAGTGTAGTTCGTTCTCTAATTTCTTCAATGGAGGATTTGGCCAAGGTGAATGTTCAGGAAATTGCGGGCGGAGAGAAGAAACCGATACACAAGCGGAAACGGAATACGTCAAAAGTTTCTGGTAATAATCTGATTTGCGTTCTTGCTTCTCCAAAGGATATAATTCCTTTTGATCCATCGGTGACTCGGGAAATGCTGTTTGGCGTTAATACTTGCGATGACGAACGGGAACTAAGCGATGAACAAGAGGAAACCGATAAAGATCGAGACATCATTTTTTGTTCGCGAAACCGATAAACTGTTATTAACGGCCTCCGATGAACAGATTCCAGCTTCTGCAGGGGTCGAATTTTCATCTCCGGCGACTACCATTCATGATGCTTCATTGTTAAAGCAAGGAGAAAAATCAGTTTGCGGAAAATTGGGGCATAGAAAGAAGCAAAAGAAGAAACCAATATCTCCACCGTATCTGTCTCTGGAACCGTTCTTAGCAAACGAAAGTATTCCGGCGATTCCACCACCGCAAGAGGTAGCCAAAACTGCAAACAATACTTTTTCCGGTGATCGGAATTTTGCTATCGGCGTTCATGGAAAGTCACCGACGCATTCAAGAGGGGTGCCATGACTGCATTCAAGTCTACCGTTAGTAATGGAAAGGAGAATATTGCCGACACAGATATAAATGTACACGGAAATGAGATTAATGCTCCTATTCAAAATTTCAAATTCAAATCTCCTGCCATTAATGACAGAGAGATAAATGTAAGCGGAAATGGAAATGAGATTAATGATTTAGAAGAAAATTTGAATGAGAAGAGTAACCGTTCAAGGGACTTCAATACACTTAAAGACAGAAAGAATAGTAACCTCCATACAATTAAAGCAAAGAATAGTAACGTGAAGAGGATTAATGCATTTAATGCAAAGGAGGGTAACGTGCACCATAATACTGTATATAAAGCAACAGAAAGCAACGTGACTGAGAGTAAATCATTTAAATTCAGAGAAACGGATTTGAACTTACATGCACAAGATACTGTGCACGAATTTACTTCGCAAAGGTTTTTTAATTTAAATGGAGAAGACCGTACTTCCAGGGATCTAAATGCAATCGAAGTAAATAAAGCCCTCCCTGTAATTAACGAAGGTAATGTGATTTCTTTTACTTCCGAATTTACTTCACAGAGATTTTTGAATTTGAAGGGAAAAGGTATTAAATTCGGGGACTCAACTGCAATTGAAGACGAGAATGAGAATTTGAATTGGAACATCGAACATGGATTTAATTCAGAAAATTTGAATGGAAAAGACTTCAATTCCGGGGACTCAACTGCAATTAAAAACGGGATTTTGAATTTGAATTCGAACAGGGTGCAAGGAATTAATTCAACAGATTTGAATATTCGAAATAAAGTTAATGTCCTCTCAATTCACAAGGAATGTAATAATATGCATACAACAAATCCATTTCCTTCTTTTCAAACTAATAATGTATGGAACCGACAATCATCATACAAGAGTGATCAGAATATGTCCTCAACGCGCACAACACAAACTCCATCTAAAAATTCTCCAACCTATTTCAAGGCTCCCGTTTAGAATCGAAAGGGTTGAAGTTACGGTTCATTGCTCCTCCTATTAATGATGAAGACATCACTCTCGACCATATGGACGAAATCCCAATTGTTGAGACTCGGGGACACTGCCTCATAGGCTGTTTCACTGGATGATTCCCTGGTAAGCTTGCACTTGACTCAATAACGAAATCTTGGGGTGTTGGATGCAGGGTTTTGCCTTATGGCAAAGGGTGGACCGTCTTCAAGTTCTCTAATGAACAAGATTTGCTAAAAGTCCTTCAAGGTGGCCCGTATACCATCTATGGAAAGACACTTTTATTAAAGCAGATTGAGAGAGGCACAATGCTCACAGATGATCTCTTCACCAAGATCCAAACTTTGGTTGTGCTCCGTGACATCCCCTTGGGTTTTTGGAGTGAATCTGGCCTTAGCAAGATCGCCTCCAAGGTTGGTAAGCCCTTATATACTGACCAATTTACTTGTGACAAGTCCAGGATGGCCTACGCACGTGTTTTGATTGAGATTGATGTGAGTAAAGAACCAATTACAAAGTTTGGTGTCAATTTGCCTTGCGGGAAGCGCTATGAACAAATGGTGGAGTACGAGAACTAACCTTTATTTTGCCATATATGTCAATGCTTTGGGCACAACCACCTGTGTTGTCCACCTAGACCAAATACCAGCACACAAAAAAGAGATACAATGAAAGGGCAAAGAATGCCACAAAATGGTGAACAGCCACAAACAAATGAGCACCGGGAGCATCGAAAAGCCCATGCAAATGCTACCCCATAGAAAAAACCGTCAGTTAGCACACAACCGAAGCAAACTGCCCAACAAGCAAAACCATCCCATAAAACTAGCACCAAAGACAAACAGATGGCAGCTGATAACAAACCTCAAGACAAGGGAGGTAACAAGTCCGATACAACTCGAACCATGATTGACACCCCCAAGGAACGTGATGATGAATTTGAGGCACCATCAACCTTGAGCAATCCCCTGGCAGATACTCGAGGCTGGGATCCAACATTTGAACATCAAACAAATGATGATTTCACATATCTACCGAACAGCCGTGCCGAGCATTCTGATCAGACTTGGCAAAAGGTGCAAAGCAAAAAGACAAAGAAAAACGCGAGGTGCGGAGTGCCCATAAACTCCTCAGTTGATAAATGAAGCTCCTTAGTTGGAACATCAGGGGCCTATGTGGGCGTGCAGATCGAGGCGCTTCTCTCTCCACGGTTTGTAAACTCGTAAGAAAAAATTCTTTGCCCTTGTTTTGCCTATTAGAAACGAAATTCTCGCAAGAACATTTAGCCAACTTTATGTCTACTTGTTTCTTAAAATAGAAGCATGTTTCTAATCTTGATGTTATTCCTGGAGGACGCAAGAATTTCTCCACGATGTATGCTAATGGTAGATATTCGCAAAGCTTTTAACACAGTCTCATGGGACTTCCTATCGACAATACTCCATGGTATCGGCTTTCCTCCTAAGTTTGTGGGTTGGATTCTTGCTTGCGTTACTACAGCATCTTTTCCGGTTTTCATCAATGGCGAGCTTCATGGTTTCTTTCGTGGGCAACGAGGCTTAAGGCAAGGTGATCCCATGTCCCCTACTTTATTCATTATTTGTTTTGAATATCTATCCCGATTGTTAACGAAGAGATCGAGTGAACCGGGCTTTAAATTCTACCCGAAATGTGCCCGCGCGCACACCACCCATCTTGCTTTTGCCGACGATTTGATGCTTTTCTCACGAGGGGACGAGACATCGGTTAACATCCTTATGGATTGTTTAGAACATTTGGAAGATGTATCGGGCCTCTCATTGAACCCTACTAAATCCACAATATATCTAGCTGGAGTTAATGAGATTGTCTATGATCGGATTATGGAGAGAGTTGGATTTGAAGTTGGCACATACCCTGTTCGTTACCTGGGGATACCTCTCGCTCCAATGACGGTTTCAGTTACTAATTTTGCTCCTTTAACTGCAGCTATCTCGAGTTACATTGAGAAATGGGAGCACATGAAACTTCTTACGCGGGAAAACTTCAACTGATCACATCCGTGCTTCAAGGAGTAGAATGTTTTGGTTCCGCGCTTTTCCTTTGCATTTGGCGGTCCTTAATACCATCCGCTCGCTCTGCCTCAAGTTCTTCTGGGGGGTAGACCAGCTCGGATTGCATGGGACAAAATTTGTAAACCGAAGGAAGAAGGAGGTCTTGGACTTAAAGATATAAGAGTTTGGAATCGTGCTCTTCTTACCCGTTCGATATGGTTATTTCATTCGGGTTCCGAGTCTTTATGGGTGAAATGGGTGCACGAGTATTATCTTCGAGGACAAACTATCTGGGACTACCAAAGACGAGATAGAGACAGTCATCTCATTCGAATGCTTCTTGAGATTAGAGATTCTTTGATTCAGATATTTGGGGGCCGAGACCATGCGATTCGGGGTCTTGAAAGTTCTGTTTTGGATGGAAAGTTAATCACAAGCCGTGTCTATGAAGCCATGAGGACAAAGGGTGAACCGTGTCCGATGCTATCAAAGATATGGAAGAGATACATCTCACCGAAATACACTTTCACCGTCTGGCTTACATTCAACCGTCGTCTGGCCACAAAAGACACACTTCACTACATTGATTTTCCTAACATCAGTTGCCCCTTTTGTAGGCATTCTGATGAATCGAGTGCACATATTTTCTTTTCTTGCAAGTTCAGTGGAGAAATATGGGGTCGTATCAGAGCATGGTTGGGGATTACTCGCACAATGACCACGCTTGACAGTGCACATAAATGGATTAGGAAGGAGCACCGGGGCACATCCTACCGATCCCGCGCCATCAACCTTGCATTCCAAGCTACTGTTTTTGAGATTTGGCGTGCTCGAAACCGCCTTGTATTTGATGAAGAGATCGTGACTCAAGACACCATTCTCACTCGAATCACCCTTACGACTTTGAAGACTTTATTCCGCTTATATCCACATTATCGACTTGCATGTTAGATTGCATGTTAGATTTCTTTTGGCTTATTGATGTACTCAGTTTTCCTGATTTTATTTGTAAAGTCCATTAGTGACTTGTACTCTACAGAGAGATCTTTGAACTCTCTGAACGATTGTAGCCTTGTACATCATATATATACAAATCCACATTTACCTAAAAAAAAGAATGTTGATAGTCAATAGGTTATCAAATTCAAAGCATTAATTAGGTAATCAATTAATTTTAATTCATATCATCCGTTTTGATATTAATATATTAATTATTATTTAATGTTTTATTGCTCTTTAGTACATTTTGATAGTAACAACCCCAAAGTTGATATTCCAACTAGAAAAAAATGATACTATTTTAGTTTGATACTATTTTAGTTTATCAAAAAATATTTAAAAAATATTTGAAAACATAATTTTGGCTTCGCCCGGGTTCGAACCAGAGACATTCCGGTGTGTTAAACTGACGTGATAACCAACTACTCCACGAAACCAATAGTTATATGTTATTAAAAAGTAAAAATGTTAAAACGTTTTCTAGTTTTTTAAATAGAAAAATGTTATAAAATAGATAACGAAGAGACTATCACTCAATAGACTATCATTTTGATAGTAAAAACCTCAAATTCGATATTCCGGCTAGCAAAAAAAATTGATACTACTTTAGTTTATCGAAAAGTGTTTAGAAAATATTTGAAAACATCATTTTGGCTTCGCTTGGGTTCGAACCGGAGATCTTCAGTGTGTTAGACTGACGTGATAACCAACTACACCACAAAACCAATAGTCGTATGTCAATAAAAATTAACACTATTAAAATATTTTCTAGTTTTTTAAATAGAAAAATGTTATAAAAAATGCATAATGAAGAGACTATCACCAAGTGATTTTTTGTCCATATACTATATGTGTAGAATGTTGATAGTCCATAAGCCATCAAATTCAAAGCCTTAATTAGATAATCAATTAACTATAATTCATATTATCACTTTTTTTTAGTATATATTCATAATTTTTTATTGTTTTATTGCTCTTTCGTTTATTTCCATAGTGAATTTGATATTCGGTTAAAACTATAGATAGATTAATTAGTACCATAGGTATACAAGTCCTTAATTGAAGAGCTAGAAATAAAAAAATTATTTGGATGAGTATTAAACTCAAATCTCTTGTACTCATTTTACTTGTTCGTTTGTTTTGATTATAAAAACCTTAAATTCGATATTCGGGTAAAAATATAAACAGATTAAATAGTACCCTAGGTATACAAATCCTTAGTTGTAGAGCTACAAATTATAAATTTATTTGGGTTAGTATTAAACTCAAATCTCTATCACTCATACTACTTGATCCAACAAAACTAGTTCTTGATATAACCTAGCAAAAAAATTGATACTATTTTAGTTTATTAAAAAATATTTAAAAAATATTTGAAAACGCAATTTTGGCTTCGTCCTGGTTCGAACCGGAGACATTCCGGTGTGTTAAACTGACGTGATAACCAACTACTCCACGAAACCAATAGTTATATGTTATTAAAAAGTAAAAATGTTAAAATGTTTTCTAGTTTTTTAAATAGAAAAATGTTATAAAAATTAGATAACGAAGAGACTATCACCACATGATTTTCGGTCGATAGACTATATGTGTAGAATGTTGATAGTCAATAGGCTATCAAATTCAAAGCTTTAATTAGATAATTAATTAACTATAATTCATATCCTCACTTTTGATATTAATAGAATCATAATTCTTTATTGTTTAATTGATCTTTCGTTTATTTTTGATATTCGGACTTGCAAAAAAATGATACTATTTTAGTTTATCAAAAAATGTTTAAAAAATATTTGAAAAAGCAATTTTGGCTTCGCACGAGTTTGAGCGGGAGACATTCCGGTGTGTTAGACTGACGTGATAACCAACTACTCCACGAAACCAATAGTTGTCCATCAATAAAAAGTAAAAACGTTAAAATGTTTTCTAGTTTTTTAAAAAGAAAAATGTTATAAAAAACGGATAACGAAGAGACTATTACCACATGATTTTCGGTCGAGAGACTATATGTCTAGAATGTTGATAGTCGGTTATCAAATTCAAAACATTAATTAGGTAATCAATTAATTATAATTCATATCATCCGTTTTGATATTAATATATTCATTATTATTTAATATTTTATTGCTCTTTAGTACATTTTGATAGTAACAATTTTAGTTTATCAAAAAATATTTAAACAATATTTGAAAACGCAATTTTAGCTTCGCCCGGGTTCGAACCGGAGACATTCCGGTGTGTTAAACTGACGAGATAAGCAACTTCTCCACGAAATCAATAGTTATATGTCAATAAAAAGTAGAAATGTTAAAATGTTTTCTAATTTTTTAAATAGAAAAATGTTATAAAAAATGGATAACGATGAGACTATTACCACATGATTTTCGGCCAAGAGACTATATGTCTATAATATTGATAGTCAATAGGTTATCAAATTCAAAGCATTAATTTGGTAATCAATTAATTATAATTCATATCATCCGTTTTCATATTAATTTTATCTTTATTATTTAATATTTTATTGCTCTTAAGTACATTTTGATAGTAACAACCCCAAAGTCGATATTCCGACTAGAAAAAAATGATACTATTTTAGTTTATCAAAAAATATTTAAAAAATATTTGAAAACGCAATTTTTGCTTCGCCCGGGTTCGAACCGGAGACATTCCGATGTGTTAAACTGACGTGATAACCAACTACTCCACGAAACCAATAGTTATATGTTATTAAAAAGTAAAAATGTTAAAATGTTTTCTAGTTTTTAAATAAAAAAATGTTATAAAAAATAGATAACGAAGAGACTATCACCACATGATTTTCGGTTGATAGACTATATGTGTAGAATGTTGATACTCAATAGACTATCATTTTGATAGTAAAAACCTCAAATTCGATATTCCGGCTAGAAAAAAAAAATTGATACTACTTTTTTTTATCGAAAAGTGTTTATAAAATATTTGAAAACATCATTTTGGCTTCGCCCGGGTTCGAACCGGAGACCTTCAGTGTGTTAGACTGACGTGATAACCAACTACACCACGAAACCAATAGTCGTATGTCAATAAAAATTAACACTATTAAACTAATTTCTAATTTTTTAAATAGAAAAATGTTATAAAAATGCATAATGAAGAGACTACCACCAAGTGATTTTTTGTCCATATACTATATGTGTAGAATGTTGATAGTCCATAAGCCATCAAATTCGAAGCCTTAATTAGATAATCAATTAACTATAATTCATATTATCAGTTTTTTTAGTATATATTCATAATTTTTTATTGTTTTATTGCTCTTTCGTTTATTTCGATAGTGAATTTGATATTCGGTTAAAACTATAGATAGATTAATTAGTACCATAGGTATACAAGTCCTTAGTTGAAGAGCTAGAAATAAAAAAATTATTTGGATGAGTATTAAACTCAAATCTCTTGTACTTTTGTTTTGATTATAAAAACCTTAAATTCGATATTCGGGTAAAAATATAAACAGATTAAATAGTACCCTAGGTATACAAATCCTTAGTTGTAGAGCTAGAAATTATAAATTTATTTGGGTTAGTATTAAACTCAAATCTCTATCACTCATACTACTTGATCCAACAAAACTAGTTCTTGATATAACCTAGCAAAAAAATTGATACTATTTTAGTTTATTAAAAAATATTTAAAAAATATTTGAAAACGCAATTTTGGCTTCGTCCTGGTTCGAATAACCAACTACTCCACGAAACCAATAGTTATATGTTATTAAAAAGTAAAAATGTTAAAATGTTTTCTAGTTTTTTAAATAGAAAAATGTTATAAAAATTAGATAACGAAGAGACTATCACCACATGATTTTCGGTCGATAGACTATATGTGTAGAATGTTGATAGTCAATAGGCTATCAAATTCAAAGCTTTAATTAGATAATTAATTAACTATAATTCATATCCTCACTTTTGATATTAATAGAATCATAATTCTTTATTGTTTAATTGATCTTTCGTTTATTTTTTATATTCGGACTTGCAAAAAAATGATACTATTTTAGTTTATCAAAAAATGTTTAAAAAATATTTGAGAAAGCAATTTTGGCTTCGCACGAGTTTGAGCGGGAGACATTCCGGTGTGTTAGACTGACGTGATAACCAACTACTCCACGAAACCAATAGTTGTCCATCAATAAAAAGTAAAAACGTTAAAATGTTTTCTAGTTTTTTAAAAAGAAAAATGTTATAAAAAACGGATAACGAAGAGACTATTACCACATGATTTTCGGTCGAGAGACTATATGTCTAGAATGTTGATAGTCAATAGGTTATCAAATTCAAAACATTAATTAGGTAATCAATTAATTATAATTCATATCATCCGTTTTGATATTAATATATTCATTATTATTTAATATTTTATTGCTCTTTAGTACATTTTGATAGTAACAATTTTAGTTTATCAAAAAATATTTAAACAATATTTGAAAACGCAATTTTGGCTTCGCCTGGGTTCGAACCGGAGACATTCCGGTGTGTTAAACTGACGAGATAAGCAACTTCTCCACGAAATCAATAGTTATATGTCAATAAAAAGTAAAAATGTTAAAATGTTTTCTAATTTTTTAAATAGAAAAATGTTATAAAAAATGGATAACGATGAGACTATTACCACATGATTTTCGGCCAAGAGACTATATGTCTATAATATTGATAGTCAATAGGTTATCAAATTCAAAGCATTAATTTGGTAATCAATTAATTATAATTCATATCATCTGTTTTGATATTAATTTTATCTTTATTATTTAATATTTTATTGCTCTTTAGTACATTTTGATAGTAACAACCCCAAAGTCGATATTCCGACTAGAAAAAAATGATAGTTTATCAAAAAATATTTAAAAAATATTTGAAAACGCAATTTCTGCTTCGTCCGGGTTCGAACCGGAGACATTCCGGTGTGTTAAACTGACGTGATAACCAACTACTCCACGAAACCAATAGTTATATGTTATTAAAAAGTAAAAATGTTAAAATGTTTTCTAGTTTTTTAAATAGAAAAATGTTATAAAAAATAGATAACGAAGAGACTATCACCACATGATTTTCGGTCGATAGATTATACGTGTAGAATGTTGATATTCAATAGACTATCCTTTTGATAGTAAAAACCTCAAATTCGATATTCCGGCTAGGAAAAAAAAATTGATACCACTTTACTTTATCGAAAAGTGTTCAGAAAATATTTGAAAACATCAGTGTGTTAGACTGACGTGATAACCAACTACACCACGAAACCAATAATCGTATATCAATAAAAATTAATACTATTAAAATATTCTCTAGTTTTTTAAATAGAAAAATGTTATAAAAAATGCATAATGAAGAGACTATCACCACTTGATTTTTAGTCCATATACTATATGTGTAGAATGTTGATAGTCCATAAGCCATCAAATTCAAAGCCTTAATTAGATAATCGATTAAATATAATTTATATTATCAGTTTTTTTAGTATATATTCATAATTTAAACTCAAATCTCTTGTACTCATATTACTTGTTCGTTTGTTTTGATTATAAAAACCTCAAATTCGATATTCGGGTAAAAATATAAATAGATTAAATAGTACACTAGGTATACAAATCCTTAGTTGTAGAGCTAGAAATTATAAATTTATTTGGGTTAGTATTAAACTCAAATCTCTAACACTCATACTACTTGATCCAACAGAACTAGTTCTTGACATAACCTAGCAAAAAAATTGATACTATTTTAGTTTACCAAAAAATATTTAAAAAATATTTGAAAACGCAATTTTGGCTTCGTCCGGGTTCGAACCGGAGACATTCTGGTGTGTTAAAGTGATAACCAACTACTCTACGAAACCAATAGTTGTACGTCAATAGAAAGTAAAAACGTTAAAATGTTTTCTAGTTTTTTAAAAAGAAAAATGTTATAAAAAACGGATAACGAAGAGACTATTACCACATTATTTTCGGTCGAGAGACTATATGTCTAGAATGTTGATAGTCAATAGGTTATCAAATTCAAAGCATTAATTAGGTAATCAATTAATTATAATTCATATCATCCGTTTTGATATTAAAATATTCATTATTATTTAATGTTTTATTGCTCTTTAGTACATTTTGATAGTAACAACCCCAAAGTCGATATTCCGACTAGAAAAAAATGATACTATTTTAGTTTATCAAAAAATATTTAAAAAATATTTGAAAACGCAATTTTGGGTTCGCACCGGAGACATTCCGGTGTGGTAAACTGACGTGATAACCAACTACTCCACGAAACCAATAGTTATATGTTATTAAAAAGTAAAAATGTCAAAAAGTTTTCTAGTTTTTTTAAATAGAAAAATGTTATAAAAAATAGATAACGAAGAGACTATCACCACATGATTTTCGGTCGATAGACTATATGTGTAACCTCAAATTCGATATTCCGGCTAGCCAAAAAAAATTGATACTACTTTAGTTTATCGAAAAGTGTTTAGAAAATATTTGAAAACATCCGTTATGGCTTTGCCCGCGTTCGAACCGGAGACCTTCAGTGTGTTAGACTGACGTGATAACCAACTACACCACGAAACCAATAGTCGTATGTCAATAAAAATTAACACTATTAAAATATTCTCTAGTTTTTTAAATAGAAAAATGTTATAAAAAATGCATACTGAAGAGACTATCACCACTTGATTTTTAGTCCATATACTATATGTGTAGAATGTTGATAGTCCATAAGCCATCAAATTCGAAGCCTTAATTAGATAATCAATTTAACTATAATTCATATTATCAGTTTTTTTTAGTATATATTCATAATTTTTTATTGTTTTATTGCTCTTTCGTTTATTTCGATAGTGAATTTGATATTCGGTTAAAACTATAGATAGATTAATTAGTACCATAGGTATACAAGTCCTTAGTTGAAGAGCTAGAAATAAAAAAATTATTTGGATGAGTATTAAACTCAAATCTCTTGTACTTTTGTTTTGATTATAAAAACCTTAAATTCGATATTCGGGTAAAAATATAAACAGATTAAATAGTACCCTAGGTATACAAATCCTTAGTTGTAGAGCTAGAAATTATAAATTTATTTGGGTTAGTATTAAACTCAAATCTCTAGCACTCATACTACTTGATCCAACAAAACTAGTTCTTGATATAACCTAGCAAAAAAATTGATACTATTTTAGTTTATTAAAAAATATTTAAAAAATATTTGAAAACGCAATTTTGGCTTCGTCCGGGTTCGAACCGGAGACATTCCGGTGTGTTAAACTGACGTGATAACCAACTACTTTTTAAAAAGTAAAAATGTTAAAATGTTTTCTAGTTTTTTAAATAGAAAAATGTTATAAAAATTAGATAACGAAGAGACTATCACCACATGATTTTCGGTCGATAGACTATATGTGTAGAATGTTGATAGTCAATAGGCTATCAAATTCAAAGCCTTAATTAGATAATTAATTAACTATAATTCATATCCTCACTTTTGATATTAATAGAATCATAATTTTTTATTGTTTAATTGATCTTTCGTTTATTTTTGATATTCGGACTTGCAAAAAAATGATACTATTTTAGTTTATCAAAAAATGTTTAAAAAATATTTGAAAAAGCAATTTTGGCTTCGCACGAGTTTGAGCGGGAGACATTCCGGTGTGTTAGACTGACGTGATAACCAACTACTCCACGAAACCAATAGTTGTCCATCAATAAAAAGTAAAAACGTTAAAATGTTTTCTAGTTTTTTAAAAAGAAAAATGTTATAAAAAACGGATAACGAAGAGACTATTACCACATGATTTTCGGTCGAGAGACTATATGTCTAGAATGTTGATAGTCAATAGGTTATCAAATTCAAAACATTAATTAGGTAATCAATTAATTATAATTCATATCATCCGTTTTGATATTAATATATTCATTATTATTTAATATTTTATTGCTCTTTAGTACATTTTGATAGTAACAATTTTAGTTTATCAAAAAATATTTAAACAATATTTGAAAACGCAATTTTGGCTTCGCCTGGGTTCGAACCGGAGACATTCCGGTGTGTTAAACTGACGAGATAAGCAACTTCTCCACGAAATCAATAGTTATATGTCAATAAAAAGTAAAAATGTTAAAATGTTTTCTAATTTTTTAAATAGAAAAATGTTATAAAAAATGGATAACGATGAGACTATTACCACATGATTTTCGGCCAAGAGACTATATGTCTATAATATTGATAGTCAATAGGTTATCAAATTCAAAGCATTAATTTGGTAATCAATTAATTATAATTCATATCATCTGTTTTGATATTAATTTTATCTTTATTATTTAATATTTTATTGCTCTTTAGTACATTTTGATAGTAACAACCCCAAAGTCGATATTCCGACTAGAAAAAAATGATAGTTTATCAAAAAATATTTAAAAAATATTTGAAAACGCAATTTCTGCTTCGTCCGGGTTCGAACCGGAGACATTCCGGTGTGTTAAACTGACGTGATAACCAACTACTCCACGAAACCAATAGTTATATGTTATTAAAAAGTAAAAATGTTAAAATGTTTTCTAGTTTTTTAAATAGAAAAATGTTATAAAAAATAGATAACGAAGAGACTATCACCACATGATTTTCGGTCGATAGATTATACGTGTAGAATGTTGATATTCAATAGACTATCCTTTTGATAGTAAAAACCTCAAATTCGATATTCCGGCTAGGAAAAAAAAATTGATACCACTTTACTTTATCGAAAAGTGTTCAGAAAATATTTGAAAACATCAGTGTGTTAGACTGACGTGATAACCAACTACACCACGAAACCAATAATCGTATATCAATAAAAATTAATACTATTAAAATATTCTCTAGTTTTTTAAATAGAAAAATGTTATAAAAAATGCATAATGAAGAGACTATCACCACTTGATTTTTAGTCCATATACTATATGTGTAGAATGTTGATAGTCCATAAGCCATCAAATTCAAAGCCTTAATTAGATAATCGATTAAATATAATTTATATTATCAGTTTTTTTAGTATATATTCATAATTTAAACTCAAATCTCTTGTACTCATATTACTTGTTCGTTTGTTTTGATTATAAAAACCTCAAATTCGATATTCGGGTAAAAATATAAATAGATTAAATAGTACACTAGGTATACAAATCCTTAGTTGTAGAGCTAGAAATTATAAATTTATTTGGGTTAGTATTAAACTCAAATCTCTAACACTCATACTACTTGATCCAACAGAACTAGTTCTTGACATAACCTAGCAAAAAAATTGATACTATTTTAGTTTACCAAAAAATATTTAAAAAATATTTGAAAACGCAATTTTGGCTTCGTCCGGGTTCGAACCGGAGACATTCTGGTGTGTTAAAGTGATAACCAACTACTCTACGAAACCAATAGTTGTACGTCAATAGAAAGTAAAAACGTTAAAATGTTTTCTAGTTTTTTAAAAAGAAAAATGTTATAAAAAACGGATAACGAAGAGACTATTACCACATTATTTTCGGTCGAGAGACTATATGTCTAGAATGTTGATAGTCAATAGGTTATCAAATTCAAAGCATTAATTAGGTAATCAATTAATTATAATTCATATCATCCGTTTTGATATTAAAATATTCATTATTATTTAATGTTTTATTGCTCTTTAGTACATTTTGATAGTAACAACCCCAAAGTCGATATTCCGACTAGAAAAAAATGATACTATTTTAGTTTATCAAAAAATATTTAAAAAATATTTGAAAACGCAATTTTGGGTTCGCACCGGAGACATTCCGGTGTGGTAAACTGACGTGATAACCAACTACTCCACGAAACCAATAGTTATATGTTATTAAAAAGTAAAAATGTCAAAAAGTTTTCTAGTTTTTTTAAATAGAAAAATGTTATAAAAAATAGATAACGAAGAGACTATCACCACATGATTTTCGGTCGATAGACTATATGTGTAACCTCAAATTCGATATTCCGGCTAGCCAAAAAAAATTGATACTACTTTAGTTTATCGAAAAGTGTTTAGAAAATATTTGAAAACATCCGTTATGGCTTTGCCCGCGTTCGAACCGGAGACCTTCAGTGTGTTAGACTGACGTGATAACCAACTACACCACGAAACCAATAGTCGTATGTCAATAAAAATTAACACTATTAAAATATTCTCTAGTTTTTTAAATAGAAAAATGTTATAAAAAATGCATACTGAAGAGACTATCACCACTTGATTTTTAGTCCATATACTATATGTGTAGAATGTTGATAGTCCATAAGCCATCAAATTCGAAGCCTTAATTAGATAATCAATTTAACTATAATTCATATTATCAGTTTTTTTTAGTATATATTCATAATTTTTTATTGTTTTATTGCTCTTTCGTTTATTTCGATAGTGAATTTGATATTCGGTTAAAACTATAGATAGATTAATTAGTACCATAGGTATACAAGTCCTTAGTTGAAGAGCTAGAAATAAAAAAATTATTTGGATGAGTATTAAACTCAAATCTCTTGTACTTTTGTTTTGATTATAAAAACCTTAAATTCGATATTCGGGTAAAAATATAAACAGATTAAATAGTACCCTAGGTATACAAATCCTTAGTTGTAGAGCTAGAAATTATAAATTTATTTGGGTTAGTATTAAACTCAAATCTCTAGCACTCATACTACTTGATCCAACAAAACTAGTTCTTGATATAACCTAGCAAAAAAATTGATACTATTTTAGTTTATTAAAAAATATTTAAAAAATATTTGAAAACGCAATTTTGGCTTCGTCCGGGTTCGAACCGGAGACATTCCGGTGTGTTAAACTGACGTGATAACCAACTACTTTTTAAAAAGTAAAAATGTTAAAATGTTTTCTAGTTTTTTAAATAGAAAAATGTTATAAAAATTAGATAACGAAGAGACTATCACCACATGATTTTCGGTCGATAGACTATATGTGTAGAATGTTGATAGTCAATAGGCTATCAAATTCAAAGCCTTAATTAGATAATTAATTAACTATAATTCATATCCTCACTTTTGATATTAATAGAATCATAATTTTTTATTGTTTAATTGATCTTTCGTTTATTTTTGATATTCGGACTTGCAAAAAAATGATACTATTTTAGTTTATCAAAAAATGTTTAAAAAATATTTGAAAAAGCAATTTTGGCTTCGCACGAGTTTGAGCGGGAGACATTCCGGTGTGTTAGACTGACGTGATAACCAACTACTCCACGAAACCAATAGTTGTCCATCAATAAAAAGTAAAAACGTTAAAATGTTTTCTAGTTTTTTAAAAAGAAAAATGTTATAAAAAACGGATAACGAAGAGACTATTACCACATGATTTTCGGTCGAGAGACTATATGTCTAGAATGTTGATAGTCAATAGGTTATCAAATTCAAAACATTAATTAGGTAATCAATTAATTATAATTCATATCATCCGTTTTGATATTAATATATTCATTATTATTTAATATTTTATTGCTCTTTAGTACATTTTGATAGTAACAATTTTAGTTTATCAAAAAATATTTAAACAATATTTGAAAACGCAATTTTGGCTTCGTCCGGGTTCGAACCGGAGATATTCCGGTGTGTTAAACTGACGAGATAAGCAACTTCTCCACGAAATCAATAGTTATATGTCAATAAAAAGTAAAAATGTGAAAATGTTTTCTAATTTTTTAAATAGAAAAATGTTATAAAAAATGGATAACGATGAGACTATTACCGCATGATTTTCGGCCAAGAGACTATATGTCTATAATATTGATAGTCAATAGGTTATCAAATTCAAAGCATTAATTTGGTAATCAATTAATTATAATTCATATCATCCGTTTTGATATTAATTTTATCTTTATTATTTAATATTTTATTGCTCTTTAGTACATTTTGATAGTAACAACCCCAAAGTCGATATTCCGACCAGAAAAAAATGATACTATTTTAGTTTATCAAAAAATATTTAAAAAATATTTGAAAACGCAATTTTTGCTTCGCCCGGGTTCGAACCGGAGACATTCCGATGTGTTAAACTGACGTGATAACCAACTACTCCACGAAACCAATAGTTATATGTTATTAAAAAGTAAAAATGTTAAAATGTTTTCTAGTTTTTTAAATATAAAAATGTTATAAAAAATAGATAACGAAGAGACTATCACCACATGATTTTCGGTCGATAGACTATATGTGTAGAATGTTGATACTCAATAGACTATCATTTTGATAGTAAAAACCTCAAATTCGATATTCCGGCTAGAAAAAAAAATTGATACTACTTTTTTTATCGAAAAGTGTTTATAAAATATTTGAAAACATCATTTTGGCTTCGCCCGGGTTCGAACCGGAGACCTTCAGTGTGTTAGACTGACGTGATAACCAACTACACCACGAAACCAATAGTCGTATGTCAATAAAAATTAACACTATTAAAATATTTTCTAATTTTTTAAATAGAAAAATGTTATAAAAAATGCATAATGAAGAGATTATCACCAAGTGATTTTTTGTCCTTTTACTATATGTGTAGAATGTTGATAGTCCATAAACCATCAAATTCAAAGCCTTAATTAGATAATCAATTAACTATAATTCATATTATCAGTTTTTTTTAGTATATATTCATAATTTTTTATTGTTTTATTGCTCTTTCGTTTATTTCGATAGTGAATTTGATATTCGGTTAAAACTATAGATAGATTAATTAGTACCATAGGTATACAAGTCCTTAGTTGAAGAGCTAGAAATAAAAAAAATTATTTGGATGAGTATTAAACTCAAATCTCTTGTACTCATTTTACTTGTTCGTTTGTTTTGATTATAAAAACCTTAAATTCGATATTCGGGTAAAAATATAAACAGATTAAATAGTACCCTAGGTATACAAATCCTTAGTTGTAGAGCTAGAAATTATAAATTTATTTGGGTTAGTATTAAACTCAAATCTCTAGCACTCATACTACTTGATCCAACAAAACTAGTTCTTGATATAACCTAGCAAAAAAATTGATACTATTTTAGTTTATTAAAAAATATTTAAAAAATATTTGAAAACGCAATTTTGGCTGCGTCCGGGTTCGAACCGGAGACATTCCGGTGTGTTAAACTGACGTGATAACCAACTACTCCACGAAACCAATAGTTATATGTTATTAAAAAGTAAAAATGTTAAAATGTTTTCTAGTTTTTTAAATAGAAAAATGTTATAAAAATTAGATAACGAAGAGACTATCACCACTTGATTTTGGGTCGATAGACTATATGTGTAGAATGTTGATAGTCAATAGGCTATCAAATTCAAAGCCTTAATTAGATAATTAATTAACTATAATTCATATCCTCACTTTTGATATTAATAGAATCATAATTCTTTATTGTTTAATTGATCTTTCGTTTATTTTTTATATTCGGACTTGCAAAAAAATTATACTATTTTAGTTTATCAAAAAATATTTAAAAAATATTTGAAAACGCAATTTTGGCTTCGCCCGGGTTCGAACCGGAGACATTCCGGTGTGTTAAACTGACAAGATAAGCAACTTCTCCACGAAATCAATAGTTATATGTCAATAAAAAGTAAAAATGTTAAAATGTTTTCTAGTTTTTTAAATAGAAAAATGTTATAAAAAATGGATAACGATGAGACTATTACCACATGATTTTCGGCCAAGAGACTATATGTCTATAATATTGATAGTCAATAGGTTATCTAATTCAAAGCATTAATTTGGTAATCAATTAATTATAATTCATATCATCCGTTTTGATATTAATTTTATCTTTATTATTTAATATTTTATTGCTCTTGAGTACATTTTGATAGTAACAACCCCAAAGTCGATATTCCGACTAGAAAAAAATGATACTATTTTAGTTTATCAAAAAATATTTAAAAAATATTTGAAAACCAATTTTTGCTTCGTCCGGGTTCGAACCGGAGACATTCCGATGTGTTAAACTGACGTGATAACCAACTACTCCACGAAACCAATAGTTATATGTTATTAAAAAGTAAAAATGTTAAAATGTTTTCTAGTTTTTTAAATAGAAAAATGTTATAAAAAATAGATAACGAAGAGACTATCACCACATGATTTTCGGTTGATAGACTATATGTGTAGAATGTTGATACTCAATAGACTATCATTTTGATAGTAAAAACCTCAAATTCGATATTCCGGCTAGAAAAAAAAATTGATACTACTTTTTTTTATCGAAAAGTGTTTATAAAATATTTGAAAACATCATTTTGGCTTCGCCCGGGTTCGAACCGGAGACCTTCAGTGTGTTAGACTGACCTGATAACCAACTACACCACGAAACCAATAGTCGAATATCCATAAAAATTAATACTATTAAAATATTTTCTAATTTTTTAAATAGAAAAATGTTATAAAAAATGCATAATGAAGAGACTATCACTTGATTTTTGGTCCATATACTATATGTGTAGAATGTTGATAGTACATAAGCCATCAAATTTAAAGCCTTAATTAGATAATCAATTAACTATAATTCATATTATCAGTTTTTTTAGTATATATTCATAATTCTTTATTGTTTTATTGCTCTTTCGTTTATTTCGATAGTGAATTTGATATTCGGTTAAAACTATAGATAGATTAATTAGTACCATAGGTATACAAGTCCTTAGTTGAAGAGCTAGAAATAAAAAAATTATCTGGATGAGTATTAAACTCAAATCTCTTGTACTCATTTTACTTGTTCGTTTGTTTTGATTATAAAAACCTTAAATTCGATATTCGGGTAAAAATATAAACAGATTAAATAGTACCCTAGGTATACAAATCCTTAGTTGTAGAGCTAGAAATTATAAATTTATTTGGGTTAGTATTAAACTCAAATCTTTAGCACTCATACTACTTGATCCAACAAAACTAGTTCTTGATATAACCTAGCAAAAAAATTAATACTATTTTAGTTTATCAAAAAATATTTAAAAAATATTTGAAAACCCAATTTTAGCTTCGTCTGGGTTCGAACCAGAGACATTCCGGTGTGTTAAACTGATGTGATAACCAACTACTCCACGAAATCAATAGTTATATGTCAATAAAAGTAAAAATGTTGAAAGGTTTTCTAATTTTTTAAATAGAAAAATGTTATAAACAATGAATAACGATGAGACTATTACCACATGATTTTCGGCCAAGAGACTATATGTGTATAATGTTGATAGTCAATAGGCTATCAAATTCAAAGCCTTAATTAGATAATTAATTAACCATAATTCATATCCTCACTTTTGATATTAATAGATTCATAATTCTTTATTGTTTAATTGATCTTTCGTTTATTTTCGATATTCGGACTTGCAAAAAAATGATACTATTTTAGTTTATCAAAAAATGTTTAAAAAATATTTGAAAAAGCAATTTTGGCTTCGTCCGAGTTTGAGCCGGAGACATTCCGGTGTGTTAGACTGACGTGATAACCAACTACTCCACGAAACCAATAGTTGTACGTCAATAAAAAGTAAAAACGTTAAAATGTTTTCTAGTTTTTTAAAGAGAAAAATATTATAAAAAACGGATAACGAAGAGACTATTACCACATTATTTTCGGTCGAGAGACTATATGCGAAGTTAGAGGGAAGTTTCTCTCTCTAGAAAGAAAGCTCTGCCTTCTCTCTAGACGTTTTTGCTCAAAGCATTCTCTCTCTATTCTCATCTCTTTCTCTTTCCGATTTCCAATCGAAAGCCACTGTTTCCTCTTTAATTTACTTATTCTTCAAGATTTTAATATTAAATTACACCCTCCACTGCTGTATCGGAAGCTATCTTTGGCGATTCACACATTGAAAAGCAAACGGTCCCACCACCGTTCAACAGTGGATATCTTCTTTTACGATTTGGATTTTGGAGTTCTGTTAAAGAAGTCGACGCCTCCTCTATGTTTATCATTCTAAAAGATTTAAATCTCCATCCATGTCACTATTTTAATGAATTTGGTTGATTTATATATTGGTGAACCTGCAGATTTATTCTCTGTGTTTTGTTACTTTTGCAAGATTACGTTTGCATATTTATCAATTTCTATTCATGAATGATTATTATCTGATTTTCTGTTTAAATGGAAGATTCAACCGAAGATAATATTCAAGGGGTTCTAGTCCGTAAGAAGACGGAAAACGCGCAAAGACGAATTGATACAACCGGAAAAAGTGTAGTTCGGTCTCTAATTTCTTCAATGGAGGATTTGGCCAAGGTGAATGTTCAGGAAATTGCGGGCGGAGAGAAGAAACCGATACACAAGCGGAAACGGAATACGTCAAACGTTTCTGGTAATAATCTGATTTGCGTTCTTGCTTCTCCAAAGGATATAATTCCTTTTGATCCATCGGTGACTCGGGAAATGCTGTTTGGCGTTGATACTTGCGATGACGAACGAGAACTAAGCGATGAACAAGAGGAAACCGATAAAGATCGAGACATCATTTTTGTTCGCGAAACCGATAAACTGCTATTAACGGCCTCCGATGAACAGATTGCAGCTTCTGCAGGGGTCGAATTTTCATATCCGGCGACTACCATTCATGATGCTTCATTGTTAAAGCAAGGAGAAAAATCAGTTTGCGGAAAATTGGGGCATAGAAAGAAGCAAAAGAAGAAACCAATATCTCCGCCGTATCTGTCTCTGGAACCGTTCTTAGCAAACGAAAGTATTCTGGCGATTCCACCACCGCAAGAGGTAGCCAAAACTGCAAACAATACTTTTTCCGGTGATCGGAATTTTGCTATCGGCGTTCATGGAAAGTCACCGACGCATTCAAGAGGGGTGCCATGACTGCATTCAAATCTACCGTTACTAATGGAAACGAGAATAATGCCGACACAGATCTAAATGTACACGGAAATGAGATTAATTCTCCTATTCAAAATTTCAAATTCAAATCTCCTGCCATTAATGACAGAGAGATAAATGTAAGCGGAAATGGAAATGAGATTAATGATTTAGAAGAAAATTTGAATCAGAAGAGTAACCGTTCAAGGGACTTCAATACACTTAAAGACAGAAAGAATAGTAACCTCCATACAATTAAAGCAAAGAATAGTAACGTGAAGAGGATTAATGCATTTAATGCAAAGGAGGGTAACGTGCACCATAATACTGTATATAAAGCAACAGAAGGCAACATGACTGAGAGTAAATCATTTAAATTCAGAGAAACGGATTTGAACTTTCATGCACAAGATACTGTGCACGAATTTACTTCGCAAAGGTTTTTTTAATTTAAATGGAGAAAACCGTACTTCTAGGGATCTGAATGCAATCGAAGTAAATAAAGCCCTCCCTGCAATTACCGAAGGTAATGTGATTTCTTTTACTTCCGAATTTACTTCACAGAGATTTTTGAATTTGAAGGGAAAAGGTATTAAATTCGGGGACTCAACTGCAATTGAAGACGGGAATGAGAATTTGAATTGGAACAGCGAACATGGATTTAATTCAGAACATTTGAATGGAAAAGACTTCAATTCCGGGGACTCAACTGCAATTAAAAACGGGATTTTGAATTTGAATTCGAACAGGGTGCAAGGAATTAATTCAACAGATTTGAATATTCGAAATAAAGGTAATGGCCTCTCAATTCACAAGGAAGGTAATAATATGCATACAACAAATCCATTTCCTTCTTTTCAAACTAATAATGTATGGAACCGACAATCATCATACAAGAGTGATCAGAATATGTCCTCAACGCGCACAACACAAACTCCATCTAAAACGTTCTCCAGCCTATTTCAAGGCTCCCGTTTAGAATCGAAAGGGTTGAAGTTACGGTTTATTGCTCCTCCTATTAATGATGAAGACATCACTCTCGACCATATGGACGAAATCCCAATTGTTGAGACTTGGGGACACTGCCTCATAGGTTGTTTCACTGGACGATTCCCTGGTAAGCTTGCACTTGACTCAATAACGAAATCTTGGGGTGTTGGATGCAGGGTTTTTCCTTATGGCAAAGGGTGGACCGTCTTCAAGTTCTCTAATGAACAAGATTTGCTAAAAGTCCTTCAAGGTGGCCCATATACCATCTATGGAAAGACACTTTTATTAAAGCAGATTGAGAGAGGCACAATTCTCACAGACGATCTCTTCACCAAGATCCCAACTTGGGTTGTGCTCCATGACATCCCCTTGGGTTTTTGAAGTGAATCTGGCCTTAGCAAGATCGCCTCCAAGTTTGGTAAGCCCTTATATACTGACCAATTTACTTGTGACAAGTCCAGGATGGCCTACGCACGTGTTTTGATTGAGATTGATGTGAGTAAAGAACCAATTACAAAGTTTGGTGTCAATTTTCCTTGCGGGAAGCGCTATGAACAAATGGTGGAGTACGAGAACTACCCTTTATTTTGCCATATATGTCAATGCTTTGGGCACAACCACCTGTGTTTTCCACCTAGACCAAATACGAGCACACAAAAAAGGGATACAATGAAAGGGCAAAGAATGCCACAAAATGGTGAACAGCCACAAACAAATAGCACCGGGAGCATCGAAAAGCCCATGCAAATGCTACCCCATAGAAAAAACCGTCAGTTAGCACACAACCGAAGCAAACTGCCCAACAAGCAAAACCATCCCATAAAACTAGCACCAAAGACAAACAGATGCCAGCTGATAACAAACCTCAAGACAAGGGAGGTAACAAGTACGATACAACTGGAACCATGATTGACACCCCCAAGGAACGTGATGATGAATTTGAGGCACCATCAACCTTGAGCAATCCCCTGGCAGATACTCGAGGCCGGGATCCAATATTTGAACATCAAACAAATGAAGATTTCACATATCTACCGAACAGCCCTGCCGAGCATTCTGATCAGACTTGGCAAAAGGTGCAAAGCAAAAAGACAAAGAAAAACGCGAGGCGCGGAGTGCCCATAAACTCCTCAGTTGATAAATGAAGCTCCTTAGTTGGAACATCATGGGCCTATGTGGGCGTGCAGATCGAGGCGCTTCTCTCTCCACGGTTTGTAAACTCGTAAGAAAAAATTATTTGCCCATGTTTTGCCTATTAGAAACGAAATTCTTGCAAGAACATTTAGCCAACTTTATGTCTACTTGTTTCTTAAAATAGAATCATGTTTCTAATCTTGATGTTATTCCTGGAGGACGCAAGAATTTCTCTACGATGTATGCTCATGGTAGATATTCGCAAAGCTTTTGACACAGTCTCATGGGAATTCCTATCGACAATACTCCATGGTATCAGCTTTCCTCCTAAGTTTGTGGGTTGGATTCTTGCTTGCGTTACTACAGCATCTTTTTCGGTTTCCATCAATGGTGAGCTTCATGGTTTCTTTCGTGGGCAACGAGGCTTAAGGCAAGGTGATCCCATGTCCCCTACTTTATTCATCATTAGTCTTGAATATCTATCCCGATTGTTAACGAAGAGATCGAGTGAACCGGGCTTTAAATTCTACCCGAAATGTGCCCGCGCGCACACCACCCATCTTGCTTTTGCCGACGATTTGATGCTTTTCTCACGAGGGGACGAGACATCGGTTAACATCCTTATGGATTGTTTGGGACATTTGGAAGATGTATCGGGCCTCTCATTGATCCCTACTAAATCCACAATATATCTAGCCGGAGTTAATGAGATTGTCTATGATCGGATTATGGAGAGAGTCGGATTTGAAGTTGGCACATACCCTGTTCGTTACCTGGGGATACCTCTCGCTCCAATGACGGTTTCAGTTACTAATTTTGCTCCTTTAACTGCAGCTATCTCGAGTTACATTGAGAAATGGGAGCACATGAAACTTCTTACGCGGGAAAACTTCAACTGATCACATCCGTGCTTCAAGGAGTAGAATGTTTTTGGTTCCGCGCTTTTCCTTTGCATTCGGCTGTACTTAATACCATCCGCTCGCTCTGCCTCAAGTTCTTCTGGGGGGTAGACCAGCTCGGATTGCATGGGATAAAATTTGTAAACCGAAGGAAGAAGGAGGTCTTGGACTTAAAGATATAAGAGTTTGGAATCGTGCTCTTCTTACCCGTTCGATATGGTTATTTCATTCGGGTTCCGAGTCTTTATGGGTGAAATGGGTGCACGAGTATTATCTTCGAGGACAAACTATCTGGGACTACCAAAGACGAGATAGAGACAGTCATCTCATTCGAACGCTTTTTGATATTAGAGATTCTTTGATTCAGATATTTGGGGGCCGAGACCATGCGATTCGGGGTCTTGAAAGTTGTGTTCTGGATGGAAAGTTAATCACAAGCCGTGTCTATGAAGCCATGAGGACAAAGGGTGAACCGTGTCCGATGCTATCGAAGATATGGAAGAGATACATCCCACCGAAATACACTTTCACCGTCTGGCTTACATTCAACCGTCGTCTGGCCACAAAAGACACACTTCACTACATGAATTTGCCTAACATCAATTACCCCTTTTGTAGGCATTCTGATAAATCGAGTGCACATATTTTCTTTTCTTGCAAGTTCAGTGGATAAATATGGGGTCGTATCAGAGCATGGTTGGGGATTACTCGCACAATGACCACGCTTGACAGTGCACATAAATGGATTATGAAGGAGCACCGGGGCACATCCTACCGATCCCGCGCCATCAACCTTGCATTCCAAGCTACTGTTTTTGAGATTTGGCGTGCTCGAAACCGCCTTGTATTTGATGAAGAGATCGTGACTCAAGACACCATTTTCACTCGAATCACCCTTACGACTTTGAAGACTTTATTCCGCTTATATCCGCATTATCGACTTGCATGTTAGATTGCATGTTAGATTTCTTTTGGCTTATCGATTTACTCAGTTTTCCTGATTTTATTTGTAAAGTCCATTACTGACTTGTACTCTAGAGAGAGATCTTTGAACTCTCTAAACAATTGTAACCTTGTACATCATATATATACAAATCCACATTTACCTAAAAAAAACAATGTTGATAGTCATTAGGTTATCAAATTCAAAGCATTAATTAGGTAATCAATTAATTATAATTCATATCATCCGTTTTGATATTAATATATTCATTATTATTTAATGTTTTATTGCTCTTTAGTACATTTTGATAGTAACAACCCCAAAGTCGATATTCCAACTAGCAAAAAATGATACTATTTTAGTTTGATACTATTTTAGTTTATCAAAAAATATTTAAAAAATATTTGAAAACGTAATTTTGGCTTCGCCCGGGTTCGAACCGGAGACATTCCGGTGTGTTAAACTGACGTGATAACCAACTACTCCACGAAACCAATAGTTATATGTTATTAAAAAGTAAAAATATTAAAATATTTTCTAGTTTTTTAAATAGAAAAATGTTATAAAAAATAGATAATGAAGAGACTATCACCACATGATTTTCGGTCGATAGACTATATGTGTAGAATGTTGATACTCAATAGACTATCATTTTGATACTAAAAACCTCAAATTCGATATTCCGGCTAGCAAAAAAAAATTGATACTACTTTAGTTTATCGAAAAGTGTTTAGAAAATATTTGAAAACATCAATTTGGCTTCGGCTCGGTTCGAACCGGAGATCTTCAGTGTGTTAGACTGACGTAATAACCAACTACACCACAAAACCAATAGTCGTATGTCAATAAAAATTAACACTATTAAAATATTTTCTAGTTTTTTAAATAGAAAAATGTTATAAAAAATGCATAATGAAGAGACTATCATCACGTGATTTTTGGTCCATATACTATATGTGTAGAATGTTGATAGTCCATAAGCCATCAAATTCAAAGCCTTAATTAGATAATCAATTAACTATAATTCATATTATCAGTTTTTTTAGTATATATTCATAATTCTTTATTGTTTTATTGCTCTTTCGTTTATTTTGATAGTGAATTTGATATTCGGTTAAAACTATAGATAGATTAATTAGTACCATAGGTATACAAATCCTTAGTTGAAGAGCTAGAAATAAAAATTTATCTGGGTGAGTATTAAACTCAAATCTCTTGTACTCATATTACTTGTTCGTTTGTTTTGATTATAAAAACCTCAAATTCGATATTCGGATAAAAATATAAACAGATTAAATAGTACCCTAGGTATACAAATCCTTAGTTGTAGAGCTAGAAATTATAAATTTATTTGGGTTAGTATTAAACTCAAATCTCTAGCACTCATACTACTTGATCCAACAAAACTAGTTCTTGATATAACCTAGCAAAAAAATTGATACTATTTTAGTTTATCAAAAAATATTTAAAAAATATTTGAAAATGCAATTTTGGCTTCGTCCGGGTTCGAACCGGAGACATTCCGGTGTGTTAAACTGACGTGATAACCAACTACTCCACGAAATCAATAGTTATATGTCAATAAAAAGTAAAAATGTTAAAATGTTTTCTAATTTTTTAAATAGAAAAATGTTATAAAAAATGGATAACGATGAGACTATTACCACATGAATTTCGGCCAAGAGACTATTACCACATGATTTTCGGCCAAGAGACTATATGTCTATAATGTTGATAGTCAATAGGCTATGAAATTCAAATCCTTAATTAGATAATTAATTAACTATAATTCATATCCTCACTTTTGATATTAATAGAATCATAATTCTTTATTGTTTAATTGATCTTTCGTTTATTTTTTATATTCGGACTTGCAAAAAAATGATACTATTTTAGTTTATCAAAAAATGTTTAAAAAATATTTGAAAAAGCAATTTTGGCTTCCCACGAGTTTGAGCGGGAGGCGTTCCGGTGTGTTGGACTGACGTGATAACCAACTACTCCACGAAACAAATAGTTGTCCGTCAATAAAAAGTAAAAATGTTAAAATGTTTTCTAGTTTTTTAAAAAGAAAAATGTTATAAAAAACGGATAACGAAGAGACTATTACCACATGATTTTCGGTTGAGAGACTATATGTCTAGAATGTTGATAGTCAATAGGTTATCAAATTCAAAGCATTAATTAGGTAATCAATTAATTATAATTCATATCATCCGTTTTGATATTAATATATTCATTATTATTTAATATTTTATTGCTTTTTAGTACATTTTGATAGTAACAATTTTAGTTTATAAAAAAATATTTAAAAAATATTTGAAAACGCAATTTTGGCTTCGCCCGGGTTCGAACCGGAGACATTCTGGTGTGTTAAACTGACGAGATAACCAACTTCTCCACAAAATCAATAGTTATATGTCAATAAAAAGTAAAAAATGTTAAAATGTTTTCGAATTTTTTAAATAGAAAAATGTTATAAAAAGTGGATAACGATGAGACTATTACCACATGATATTCGGCCAAGAGACTATATGTCTATAATGTTGATAGTCAATAGGTTATCAAATTCAAAGCATTAATTTGGTAATCAATTAATTATAATTCATATCATCCGTTTTGATATTAATTTTATCATTATTATTTAATATTTTGTTGCTCTTAAGTACATTTTGATAGTAACAACCCCAAAGTCGATATTCCGACTAGAAAAAAATGATACTATTTTAGTTTATCAAAAAATATTTAAAAAATATTTGAAAACGCAATTTTTGCTTCGCCCGGGTTCGAACCGGAGATATTCCGGTGTGTTAAACTGACGTGATAACCAACTACTCCACGAAACCAATAGTTATATGTTGTTAAAACGTAAAAAATGTTAAAATGTTTTCTAGTTTTTTAAATAGAAAAATGTTATAAAAAATAGATAACGAAGAGACTATCACCACATGATTTTCGGTTGATAGACTATATGTGTAGAATGTTGATACTCAATAGACTATCATTTTGGCTTCGCCCGGGTTTGAACCGGAGACCTTCAGTGTTAGAAGGACGTGATAACCAACTACACCACGAAACCAATAGTCATATGTCAATAAAAATTAATACTATTAAAATATTTTCTAATTTTTTAAATAGAAAAATGTTATAAAAAATGCATAATGAGGAGACTATCACATGATTTTTGGTCCATATACTATATGTGTAGAATGTCATAAGCCATCAAATTCAATGCCTTAATTAGATAATCAATTAACTATAATTCATATTATTAGTTTTTTTAGTATATATTCATAATTCTTTATTGTTTTATTGCTCTTTCGTTTATTTCGATAGTGAATTTGATATTCGGTTAAAACTATAGATAGATTAATTAGTACCATAGGTATACAAATCCTTAGTTGAAGAGCTAGAAATAAAAAATTTATGTGGGTGAGTATTAAACTCAAATCTCTTGTACTCATTTTACTTGTTCGTTTGTTTTGATTATAAAAACCTCAAATTCGATATTCGGGTAAAAATATAAACAGATTAAATAGTACCCTAGGTATACAAATCCTTAGTTGTAGGGCTAGAAATTATAAATTTATTTGGGTTAGTATTAAACTCAAATCTCTAACACTCATACTACTTGATCCAGCAAAACTAGTTCTTGATATAACCTAGCAAAAAAATTGATACTATTTTAGTTTATCAAAAAATATTTAAAAAATATTTGAAAATACAATTTTGGCATCATCCGGGTTCGAACCGGAGACATTCCGGTGTGTTAAACTGACGTGATAACAAACTACTCCACGAAATCAATAGTTATATGTCAATAAAAGTAAAAATGTTGAAAGGTTTTCTAATTTTTTAAATAGAAAAATGTTATAAACCATGAATAACGATAAGACTATTACCACATGATTTTCGGCCAATAGACTATATGTGTATAATGTTGATAGTCAATAGGCTATCAAATTCAAAGCCTTAATTAGATAATTAATTAACCATAATTCATATCCTCACTTTTGATATTAATAGATTCATAATTCTTTATTGTTTAATTGATCTTTCGTTTATTTTCGATATTTGGACTTGCAAAAAAATGATACTATTTTAGTTTATTAAAAAATGTTTAAAAAATATTTGAAAAAGAAATTTTGGCTTCGCCCGAGTTTGAGCCGGAGACATTCCGGTGTGTTAGACTGACGTGATAACCAACTACTCCATGAAACCAATATTTGTACGTCAATAAAAAGTAAAAACGTTAAAATGTTTTCTAGTTTTTTAAAGAGAAAAATGTTATAAAAAACGGATAACGAAGAGACTATTACCACATGATTTTCGGTCGAGAGACTATATGCAAAGTTAGAGGGAAGTTTCTCTCTCTAGAAAGAAAGCTCTGCCTTCTCTCTAGACGCTTTTGCTCAAAGCATTCTCTCTCTATTCTCATCTCTTTCTCTTTCCGATTTCCAATCGAAAACCACTGTTTCCTCTTTGATTTACTTATTCTTCAAGATTTTAATATTAAATTACACCCTCCACTACTGTATCGGAAGCTATCTTTGGTGATTCACATATTGGAAAGCAAACGGTCCCACCGCCGTTCAACAGTGGATATCTTCTTTTACGATTTGCACTTTGGAGTTCTGTTAAAGAAGTCGACGCCTCCGGAGTTCTGTTAAAGAAGTCGACGCCTCCTCTGTGTTTATCATTCTAAAAGATTTAAATCTCCATCCCTGTCACTATTTTAATTAATTTGGTTGATTTATATATTGGTGAACCTGCAGATTTATTCTCTGTGCTTTGTTACTTTTGCAAGATTACTTTTGCAGATTTATCAATTTCTATTCAGGAATGATTATTATCTGATTTTCTGTTTAAATGGAAGATTCAATCGAAGATAATATTCAGGGGGTTCTAGTCCGTAAGAAGACGGAAAACGCGCAAAGACGAATTGATACAACCAGAAAAAATATAGTTCGGTCTCCAATTTCTTCAATGGAGGATTTGGCCAAGGTGAATGTTCAGGAAATTGCGGCCGGAGAGAAGAAACCGATACACAAGCGGAAACGGAATACGTCAAAAGTTTCTGGTAATAATCTGATTTGCGTTCTTGCTTCTCCAAAGGATATAATTCCTTTTGATCCATCGGTGACTCGGGAAATGCTGTTTGGCGTTGATACTTGCGATAACGAACGGGAACTAAGCGATGAACAAGAGGAAACCGATAAAGATCGAGACATCATTGTTGTTCGCGAAACCGATAAACTGCTATTAACGGCCTCCGATGAACAAATTGCAGCTTCTGCAGGAGTCGAATTTTCATCTCCGGCGACTACCATTCATGATGCTTCATTGTTAAAGCAAGGAGAAAAATCAGTTTGCGGAAAATTGGGGCATAGAAAGAAGCAAAAGAAGAAACCAATATCTCCGCCGTATCTGTCTCTGGAACCGTTCTTAGCAAACGAAAGTATTCTGGCGATTCCACCACCGTAAGAGGTAGCCAAAACTGCAAATAATACTTTTTCCGGTGATCGGAATTTTGCTATCGGCGTTCATGGAAAGTCACTGACGCATTCAAGAGGGGTGCGTAACAGTCGAGATCATTCATCCAAAGCCATGACTGCATTCAAGTCTACCGTTACTAATGGAAAGGAGAATAATGCCGACACAGATCTAAATGTACACGGAAATGAGATTAATTTTTCTATTCAAAATTTCAAATTCAAATCTCCTGCCATTAATGAAAGAGAGATAAATGTAAGCGGAAATGGAAGTGAGATTAATGATTTAGAAGAAAATTTGAATGAGAAGAGTAACCGTTCAAGGGACTTCAATACACTTAAAGACAAAAAGAATAGTAACCTCCATACAATTAAAGCAAAGAATAGTAACGTGAAGAGGATTAATGCATTTAATACAAAGGAGGATAACGTGCACCATAATACTGTATATAAAGCAACAGAAGGCAACGTGACTGAGAGTAAATCATTTAAATTTAGAGAAACGAATTTGAACTTACATGCACAAGATACTGTGCACGAATTTACTTCGCAAAGGTTTTTTAATTTAAATGGAGAAGACCGTACTTCCAGGGATCTGAATGCAATCGAAGTAAATAAAGCCCTCCCTGCAATTAACGAAGGTAATGTGATTTCTTTTACTTCCGAATTTACTTCACAGAGATTTTTGAATTTGAAGGGAAAAGGTATTAAATTCGGGGACTCAACTGCAATTGAAGACGGGAATGAGAATTTGAATTGGAACAACGAACATGGATTTAATTCAAAAAATTTGAATGGAAAAGACTTCAATTCCGGGGACACAACTGCAATTAAAAACGGGATTTTGAATTTGAATTCGAACAGGGTGCAAGGAATTAATTCAACAGATTTGAATATTCGAAATAAAGGAAATGGCCTCTCAATTCACAAGGAAGGTAATAATATGCATACAACAAATCCATTTCCTTCTTTTCAAACTAATAATGTATGGAACCGACAATCATCATACAAGAGTGATCAGAATACGTCCTCAACGCGCACAACACAAACTCCATCTAAAACGTTCTCCATCCTATTTCAAGGCTCCCGTTTAGAATCGAAAGGGTTGAAGTTACGGTTCATTGCTCCTCCTATTAATGATGAAGACATCACTCTCGACCATATGGACGAAATCCCAATTGTTGAGACTTGGGGACACTGCCTCATAGGCTATTTCACTGGACGATTCCCTGGTAAGCTTCCCTATGTGGGCGTGCAGATCGATGCGCTTCTCTCTCCACGGTTTGTAAACTCGTAAGAAAAAATTCTTTGCCCCTGTTTTGCCTATTAGAAACGAAATTCTCGCAAGAACGTTTAGCCAACTTTATGTCTACTTGTTTCTTAAAATAGAATCATGTTTCTAATCTTGATGTTATTCCTAGAGGACGCATCATTGTTGTTTGGGCTGCTAGTAGGGTAGCTTGTACAGTGATTGAAATTGGAAGACAACACATCCACTTTCAAGTCCATTGCAACGTCACCCAAGAAACTTTTTATGTTACCTTCGTTTACCCTTTGTATACAGTACCGCAAAGGAGAGTTCTTTGGGTGCACCTAACCACCATCGGGGCCAACATTCGTTTACCTTGGATGATTATGGGAGATTATAACACAAATTGTGCTCCAGGAGACCGAATTAGGGCTGCTCCTCTTCGAAATAGTGAGTTAATTGATTTAAATAATTTTCGAATATCTCATGGTCTTGTCGATGCACATTCCACAGGTCCTTTCTTCACTTGGACAAATAGTACTGTTTGGGCTAAGCTTGACCGAGTCCTTATAAAACATGGGTGGAGTGGAAGGAATCTCATATGTAGAGCATCGTTCCTTCTGATGGAACCCGTATCCGACCATAGCCCAGTTATTGCATCGGTTATTCGCGACTTTCAGCATGGTTATCGGCCATTCAGATTCTTCAACATGTGGCTTAAACATCCCAGGTTTGCTAGTATCGTACAAAGTTCATGGGGGCAGTCTATTGATGGTACGAAACAATATATACTTGCGCAAAAGTTGAAAGCCCTAAAACGTCCGTTAAGAGAATTGAATAAAGCTGAGTACGGGGGTATTCTCGAGCGTACGGCTACTGTAAATTCAGAATTTAAAGAGGCTTTAACCTCTCTTATGGATGATCCTGACAACACTTCTTTAAAAGAGGAGGTTCATAGATTACGGGCTCGTGCAAACTTCCTCCTTGATGCCGAAAAGAGTTTTCTCCAACAACGTATGCGGACTACCCACCTAGTTGACGGAGATAGAGGTACGAAATACTTCCACAGCTTAATAAACCGAGACAAAGCAAGAAAGAACATATCATACATCGTCCGAGATGACGGCACCCGCACCACATCCCCAATAGAAGTCGCCTCCCTCCTTGTACATTTCTACACACACCTCTTTGGCACATCCCGGCCAAGCACCCCCATTGACCAGACAGTCATGAGTCACGGACCACTAGTCGAAGATCGGTTTTATGAGCAGCTACTTAAAACTGTGGAAGGTGGTGAAATCCGGAATGCACTCTTTGATATCGGGAATGACAAGGCCCCGGGACCGGACGGCTACACCTCGGCTTTCTTCAAAAAGAATTGGGATATTGTGGGCACAGATTTGATTGATTGTGTTTGTGAATTTTTCGACACTGGTAGTCTACTTCGCGCAACAAACCACACCATCCTCTCCCTCATACCGAAGAAAGACAACGATCCTAAGGTGGGTGACTTTAGGCCAATTGGTCTCACAAATGTTACTTATAAAGTGATTACCAAAATTTTGGCTAACCGAATGGCACCCTTACTTCCAACTCTCATTGACAAAGGACAAGGTGCTTTCGTAAGTGGTCGAAATCTTGTTGATAACGTTTTCCTTTCCCAAGAGTTGGTTAGAGGTTCGAACCGTGCAAGAATTTCTCCACGATGTATGCTCATGGTAGATATTCGCAAAGCTTTTGACACAGTCTCATGGGACTTCCTATCGACAATACTCCATGGTATCGACTTTCCTCCTAAGTTTGTGGGTTGGATTCTTGCTTGCGTTACTACAGCATCTTTTTCGGTTTCCATCAATGGTGAGCTTCATGGTTTCTTTCGTGGGCAACGAGGCTTAAGGCAAGGTGATCCCATGTCCCCTACTTTATTCATCATTTGTCTTGAATATCTATCCCGATTGTTAAAGAAGAGATCGAGTGAACCGGGCTTTAAATTCTACCCGAAATGTGCCCGCACGCACACCACCCATCTTGCATTTACCGACGATTTGATGCTTTTCTCACGAGAGGACGAGATATCGGTTAACATCCTTATGGATTGTTTAGGACATTTGGAAGATGTATCGGGCCTCTCATTGAACCTTACTAAATCAATAATATATCTAGCCGGAGTTAATGAGATTGTCTATGATCGGATTATGGAGAGAGTCGGATTTGAAGTTGGCACATACCCTGTTCGTTACCTGGGGATACCTCTCGCTCCAATGACGGTTTCAGTTACTAATTTTTCTCCTTTAACTGCAGCTATCTTGAGTTACATTGAGAAATGGGAGCACATGAAACTTCTTACGCAGGAAAACTTCAACTGATCACATCCGTGCTTCAAGGAGTAGAATGTTTTTGGTTCCGCACTTTTCCTTTGCATTCGGCGGTCCTTAATACCATCCGCTCGCTCTGCCTCAAGTTCTTCTTGGGGGGTAGACCAGCTCGGATTGCATTAGACAAAATTTGTAAACCGAAGGAAGAAGGAGGTCTTGGACTTAAAGATATAAGAGTTTGGAATCGTGCTCTTCTTACCCGTTCGATATGGTTATTTCATTCGGGTTCCGAGCCTTTATGGGTGAAATGGGTGCACGAGTATTATCTTCGAGGAAAAACTATCTGGGACTACCAAAGACGAGATAGAGACAGTCATCTCATTCGAACGCTTCTTGATATTAGAGATTCTTTGATTCAGATATTTGGGGGCCGAGACCATGCGATTCGGGGTCTTGAAAGTTGTGTTCTGGATGGAAAGTTAATCACAAGCCGTGTCTATGAAGCCATGAGGACAAAGGGTGAACCGTGTCCGATGCTATCGAAGATATGGAAGAGATACATCCCACCGAAATACACTTTCACCGTCTGGCTTACATTCAACCGTCGTCTGGCCACAAAAGACACACTTCACTACATGGATTTGCCTAACATCAGTTACCTCTTTTGTAGGCATTCTGATGAATCGAGTGCACATATTTTCTTTTCTTGCAAGTTCAGTGGATAAATATGGGGTCGTATCAGAGCATGGTTGGGGATTACTCGCACAATGACCACGCTTGACAGTGCACATAAATGGATTATGAAGGAGCACCGGGGCACATCCTACCGATCCCGCGCCATCAACCTTGCATTCCAAGCTACTGTTTTTGAGATTTGGCGTGCTCGAAACCGCCTTGTATTTGATGAAGAGATCGTGACTCAAGACACCATTTTCACTCGAATCACCCTTACGACTTTGAAGACTTTATTCCGCTTATCTCCGCATTATCGACTTGCATATTAGATTGCATGTTAGATTTCTTTTGGCTTATTGATGTACTCAGTTTTCCTGATTTTATTTGTAAAGTCCATTAGTGACTTGTACTCTAGAGAGAGATCTTTGAACTCTCTGAACGATTGTAGCCTTGTACATCATATATATACAAATCCACATTTACCTTAAAAAAAAGAATGTTGATAGTCAATAGGTTATCAAATTCAAAGCATTAATTAGGTAATCAATTAATTATAATTCATATCACCCGTTTTGATATTAATATATTCATTATTATTTAATGTTTTATTGCTTTTTAGTACATTTTGATAGTAACAACCCCAAAGTCGATATTCCGACTAGAAAAAAATGATACTATTTTAGTTTATCAAAAAATATTTAAAAAATATTTGAAAACGTAATTTTAGCTTCGCCCGGGTTCGAACCGGAGACATTCCGGTGTGTTAAACTGACGTGATAACCAACTACTCCATGAAACCAATAGTTATATGTTATTAAAAAGTAAAAGTGTTAAAAGGTTTTCTAGTTTTTTAAATAGAAAATGTTATAAAAAATAGATAACGAAGAGACTATCACCACATGATTTTCGGTCGATAGACTATATGTTTAGAATGTTGATACTCAATAGACTATCATTTTGATAGTAAAAACCTCAAATTCGATATTCCGGCTAGCAAAAAAAAATTGATACTACTTTAGTTTATCGAAAAGTGTTTATAAAATATTTGAAAACATCATTTTAACTTCGCCCGGGTTCGAACCAGAGACCTTCAGTGTGTTAGACTGACATGATAACCAACTACACCACGAAACCAATAGTCGTATGTCAATAAAAATTAACACTATTAAAATATTTTAGAGTTTTTTAAAAAGAAAAATGTTATAAAAAATGCATAATGAAGAGACAATCACCACCTAATTTTTTGTCCATATACTATATGTGTAGAATGTTGATAGTCCATAAGCCATCAAATTCAAAGCCTTAATTAGATAATCAATTAACTATAATTCATATTATCAGTTTTTTAGTATATATTCATAATTCTTTATTGTTTTATTGTTCTTTCGTTTATTTTGATAGTGAATTTCCTATTCGGTTTAAACTATAGATAGATTAATTAGTACCATAGGTATACAAATCCTTAGTTGAAGAGCTAGAAATAAAAAAAATTATCTGGGTGAGTATTAAACTCAAATCTGTTGTACTGATATTACTTGTTCGTTTGTTTTGATTATAAAAACCTCAAATTCGATATTCGGGTAAAAATATAAATAGATTAAATAGTACCCAAGGTATACAAATCCTTAGTTGTAGAGCTAGAAATTATAAATTTATTTAGGTTAGTATTAAACTCAAATCTCTAGCACTCATACTACTTGATCCAACAAAACTAGTTCTTGATATAACCTAGCAAAAAAATTGATACTATTTTAGTTTATCAAAAAATATTTAAAAAATATTTGAAAACGCAATTTTGTCTTGTCCGGGTTCGAACCGGAGACATTCCGGTGTGTTAAACTGACGTGATAACCAACTACTCCACGAAATCAATAATTATATGTCAATAAAAAGTAAAAATGTTAAAATGTTTTCTAATTTTTTAGATAGAAAAATGTTATAAAAAATGGATAACGATGAGACTATTACCGCATGATTTTCGGCCAAGAGACTATATGTCAATAATGTTGATAGTCAATAGGCTATCAAATTCAAAACCTTAATTAGATAATTAATTAACTATAATTCATATCCTCACTTTTGATATTAATAGAATCATAATTGTTTATTGTTTAATTGATCTTTCGTTTATTTTCGATATTCGGACTTGCACAAAAATGATACTATTTTAATTTATCAAAAAATGTTTAAAAAATATTTGAAAAATCAATTTTGGCTTCGCCCGAGTTTGAGCCGGAGACATTCCGGTGTGTTGGACTGACGTGATAACCAACTACTCCACGAAACCAATAGTTGTACGTCAATAAAAAGTAAAAACGTTAAAATGTTTTCTAGTTTTTTAAAAAGAAAAATATTATAAACAACGGATAACGAAGAGACTATTACCACATGATTTTCGGTAAAGAGACTATATGTCTAGAATGTTGATAGTCAAGAGGTTATCAATATCAAAGCATTAATTAGGTAATCAATTAATTATAATTCATATCATCCTTTTTGATATTAATATATTCATTATTATTTAATGTTTTATTGCTCTTTAGTACATTTTGATAGTAACAACCCCAAAGTCGATATTCCGACTAGAAAAAAATGATATTATTTTAGTTTATCAAAAAATATTTAAAAAATATTTGAAAACGCAATTTTGGCTTCGCTCGGGTTCAAACCGGAGACATTCCGGTGTGTTAAACTGACGTGATAACCAACTACTCCACGAAACCAATAGTTATATGTTATTAAAAAGTAAAAATGTTAAAATGTTTTCTAGTTTTTTAAATAGAAAAATGTTATAAAAAATAGATAACGAAGAGACTATCACCACATGATTTTCGGTCGATAGACTATATGTGTAGAATGTTGATACTCAATAGACTATCATTTTGATAGTAAAAACCTCAAATTCGATAGTCCGGCTAGCAAAAAAAATTGATACTACTTTAGTTTATCGAAAAGTGTTTAGAAAATATTTGAAAACATCATTTTGGCTTCGCCTGGGTTTGAACTGGAGACTTTCAGTGTGTTAGACTGACGTGATAACCAACTATCCCCCGAAACCAATAGTTGTATGTCAATAAAAATTAACACTATTAAATTTTTTTCTAGTTTTTTAAATAGAAAAATGTTATGAAAAATGCATAATGAAGAGACTATCACCACCTGATTTTTGGTCCATATACTAAACCTGTAGAATGTTGATAGTCCATAAACCATCAAATTCAAAGCCTTAATTAGCCTTAATTTGGTTCATAATTCTTTATTGTTTTATTGCTCTTATGTTTATTTTGATAGTAAAAATCCCGAATTCGATATTCGGCTATAGATAGATTAATTAGTACCATAGGTATACAAATCCTTAGTTGAAGAGCTAGAAATAAAAATTTTATCTGAGTGAGTATTAAACTCAAATCTCTTGTATTCATATTACTTGTTCGTTTGTTTTGATTATAAAAACCTCAAATTCGATATTCGGGTAAAAATATAAATAGATTAAATAGTACTCTAGGTATACAAATCCTTAGTTGTAGAGCTAGAAATTATAAATTTATTTGGGTTAGTATTAAACTCAAATCTCTAGCACTCATACTACTTGATCCAACAAAACTAGTTCTTGATAAAAACTAGCAAAAAAATTGATACTATTTTAGTTTATCAAAAAATATTTAAAAATATTTGAAAACGCAATTTTGGCTTCGTCCGGGTTCGAACCGGAGACATTCCGGTGTGTTAAACTGACGTGATAACCAACTACTCCACGAAATCAATAGTTATATGTCAATAAAGAGTAAAAATGTTAAAATGTTTTCTAATTTTTTAAATAGAAAAATGTTATAAAAAATGGATAACGATGAGACTATTACCACATGATTTTGGGCCAAGAGACTATATGTCTATAATATTGATAGTCAATAGGCTATCAAATTCAAAGCCTTAATTAGATAATTAATTAACTATAATTCATATCCTCACTTTTGATATTAATAGATTCATAATTCTTTATTGTTTAATTGATCTTTCGTTTATTTTCGATATTGTACTTGCAAAAAAATGATACTATTTTAGTTTATTAAAAAATGTTTAACAAATATTTGAAAAAGCAATTTTGGCTTCGCCCGAGTTTGAGCCGTAGACATTCCGGTGTGTTAGACTGACGTGATAACCAACTACTCCACGAAACCAATAGTTGTACGTCAATAAAAAGTAAAAAAGTTAAAATGTTTTCTAGTTTTTTAAAAAGAAATATGTTATAAAAAACGGATAACGAAGAGACTATTACCACATGATTTTCGATCGAGAGACTATATGTCTAGAATGTTGATAGTCAATAGGTTATCAAATTCAAAGCATTAATTAGGTAATCAATTAATTATAATTCATATCATCCGTTTTGATATTAATATATTCATTATTATTTAATTTTTTATTGCTCTTTAGTACATTTTGATAGTAAGCACCCCAAATTCCATATTCCGACTAGAAAAAAATGATACTATTTTAGTTTATCAAAAAATATTTAAAAAATATTTGAAAACGCAATTTTGGCTTCGCCCGGGTTCGAACCGGAGACATTCTGGTGTGTTAAACTGACGTGATAACCAACTACTCCACGAAACCAATAGTAACATGTTATTAAAAAGTAAAAATATTAAAATGTTTTCTAGTTTTTTAAATAGAAAAATGTTATAAAAAATGCATAATGAAGAGACTATCACCACGTGATTTTTGGTCCATATACTATATGTGTAGAATGTTGATAGTCCATAAGCCATCAAATTCAAAGCCTTAATTAGATAATCAATTAACTATAATTCATATTATCAGTTTTTTTAGTATATATTCATAATTTTTTATTGTTTTACTGTTCTTTCGATGAGACTATTACCACATGATTTTCGGCTTAGAGACTATATGTCTATAATGTTGATAGTCAATAGGCTATCAAATTCAAAGCCTTAATTAGATAATTAATTAACTATAATTCATATCCTCACTTTTGATATTAATAGACACATAATTCTTTATTGTTTAATTGATCTTTCGTTTATTTTCGATATTCGGACTTGCAAAATAATGATACTATTTTAGTTTATATAAAAATGTTTAAAAAATATTTGAAAAAGCAATTTTAGCTTCGCCCGAGTTTGAGACGGAGACATTCCAGTGTGTTAGACTGACGTGATAACCAACTACTCCACGAAACCAATAGTTGTACGTCAATAAAAAGTAAAAATGTTAAATTGTTTTCTAGTTTTTTTAAAAGAAAAATGTTATAAAAACGGATAACGAAGAGACTATTACCACATGATTTTCGGTCGAGAGACTATATGCGAAGTTAGAGGGAAGTTTCTCTCTCTAGAAAGAAAGCTTTGCCTTCTCTCTAGACGCTTTTGCTCAAAGCATTCTCTCTCTATTCTCATCTCTTTCTCTTTCCGATTTCCAATCGAAAGCCACTGTTTCCTCTTTGATTTACTTATTCTTCAAGATTTTAATATTAAATTACACCCTTCACTACTGTATCGGAAGCTATCTTTGACGATTCACACATTGGAAAGCAAACGGTCCCACCGCCGTTCAAAAGTGGATATCTTCTTTTACGACTTGCACTTTGGAGTTCTTTGAAGAAGTCGACGCCTCCTCTGTGTTTATCATTCTAAAAGATTTAAATCTCCATCCCTGTCACTATTTTAATTAATTTGGGTGATTTATATATTGGTGAACCTGCAGATTTATTCTTTGTGTTTTGTTACTTTTGCAGATTTATCAATTTCTATTCAGGAATGATTATTATCTGATTTTCTGTTTAAATGGAAGATTCAACCGAAGATAATATTCAGGGGGTTCTAGTCCGTAAGAAGACGGAAAACACGCAAAGACGAATTGATACAATCGGAAAAAGTGTAGTTCGGTCTCTAATTTCTTCAATGGAGGATTTGGCCAAGGTGAATGTTCAGGAAATTGCGGCCGGAGAGAAGAAACCGATACACAAGCGGAAACGAAATACGTCAAAAGTTTCTGGTAATAATCTGATTTGCGTTCTTGTCTCTCCAAAGGATATAATTCCTTTTGATCCATCGATGACTCGGGAAATGCGGTTTGGCGTTGATACTTGCGATGACGAACGGGAACTAAGCGATGAACAAGAGGAAACTGATAAAGATCGAGACATCATTGTTGTTCGCGAAACCGATAAACTGCTATTAACGGCCTCCGATGAACAGATTGCAGCTTCTGCAGTAGTCGAATTTTCATCTCCGGCGACTACCATTCATGATGCTTCATTGTTAAAGCAAGGAGAAAAATCAGTTTGCGGAAAATCGGGGCATAGAAAGAAGCAAAAGAAGAAACCAATATCTCCGCCGTATCTGTCTCTGGAACCGTTCTTAGCAAACGAAAGTATTCCGGCGATTCCACCACCGCAAGAGGTAGCCAAAACTGCAAACAATACTTTTTCCGGTGATCGGAATTTTGCTATCGCCGTTCATGGAAAGTCACCGACGCATTCAAGAGGGGTGCGTAACAGTCGAGATCATTCATCCAAAGCCATGACTGCATTCAAGTCTACCATTACTAATGGAAAGGAGAATAATGCCGACACAGATCTAAATGTACACGGAAATGAGAATAATTCTCTTATTCAAAATTTCAAATTCAAATCTCCTGCCATTAATGACAGAGAGATAAATGTAAGCGTAAATGGAAATGAGATTAATGATTTAGAAGAAAATTTGAATGAGAAGAGTAACCGTTCAAGGGACTTCAATACACTTAAAGACAGAAAGAATAGTAACCTCCATACAATTAAAGCAAAGAATAGTAACGTGAAGAGGATTAATGCATTTAATGCAGAGGAGGGTAACGTGCACCCTAATACTGTATATAAAGCAACATAAGGAAATGTGACTGAGAGTAAATCATTTAAATTCAGAGAAACGAATTTGAACTTACATGCACAAGATACTGTGCACGAATTTACTTCGCAAAGGTTTTTTAATTTAAATGGAGAAGACCGTACTTCCAGGGATTTGAATGCAATCAAAGTAAATAAAGCCCTCCATGCAATTAACGAAGGTAATGTGATTTCTTTTACTTCCGAATTTACTTCACAGAGATTTTTGAATTTGAAGGGAAAAGTTATTAAATTCGGGGACTCAACTGCAATTGAAGACGGGAATGAAAATTTGAATTGGAACAGCGAACATGGATTTAATTCAGAAAATTTGAGTGGAAAAGACTTCAATTCCGGGGACTCAAGTGTAATTAAAAACGGGATTTTGAATTTGAATTCGAACAAGGTGCAAGGAATTAATTCAACAGATTTGAATATTCGAAATAAAGGTAATGACCTCTCAATTCACAAGGAAGGTAATAATATGCATACAACAAATCTATTTCCTTCTTTTCAAACTAATAATGTATGGAACCGACAATCATCATACAAGAGTGATCAGAATACGTCCTCAACGCGCACAACACAAACTCCATCTAAAATGTTCTCCAGCCTATTTCAAGGCTCCCGTTTAGAATCGAAAGGGTTGAAGTTACGGTTCATTGCTCCTCCTATTAATGATGAAGACATCACTCTCGACCATATGGACGAAATCCCAATTGTTGAGACTTGGGGACACTGCCTCATAGGCTGTTTCACTGGACGATTCCCTAGTAAGCTTCCCTATGTGGGCGTGCAGATCGAGGCCCTTCTCTCTCCACGGTTTGTAAACTCGTAAGAAAAAATTCTTTGCCCCTGTTTTTCCTATTAGAAATGAAATTCTCGTACGAACGTTTAGCCAACTTTATGTCTACTTGTTTCTTAAAATAGAATCATGTTTCTAATCTTGATGTTATTCCTGGAGGACGCATCATTGTTGTTTGGGATGCTAGTAGGGTAGCTTGTACAGGGATTGAAATTGGAAGACAACACATCCACTTTCAAGTCCATTGCAACGTCACCCAAGAAACTTTTTATGTTACCTTCGTTTACTCTTTGTATACAGTACCGCAAAGGAGAGTTCTTTGGGAGCACCTAACCACCATCGGGGCTAACATTCGTTTACCTTGGATGATTATGGGAGATTATAACACAAATTATGCTCCAGGAGACCGAATTAGGGCTTCTCCTCTTCGAAATAGTGAGTTAATTGATTTAAATAATTTTCGAATATCTCATGGTCTTGTCGATGCACCTTCCACAGGTCCTTTCTTCACTTGGACAAATAGTACTGTTTGGGCTAAGCTTGACCGAGTCCTTATAAATCATGGGTGGAGTGACAGGAATCTCATATGTAGAGCATCGTTCCTTCTTATGGAACCCGTATCCGACCATAGCCCAGTTATTGCATCGGTTATTCGAGACTTTCAGCATGGTTGTCGGTCATTCAAATTCTTCAACATGTGGCTTAAACATCCCAGGTTTGCTAGTATCGTACAAAGTTCACGGGGGCAGTCTATTGATGGTACGAAACAATATATACTTGCGCAAAAGTTGAAAGCCCTAAAACGTCCGTTAAGAGAATTGAATAAAGCTGAGTACGGGGGTATTCTCGAGCGTACGACTACTGTAAATTCAGAATTTAAAGAGGCTTTAACCTCTCTTATGGATGATCCTGACAACACTTCTTTAAAAGAGGAGGTTCACAGATTACGGGCTCGTGCAAACTTCCTCCTTGATGCCGAAAAGAGTTTTCTCCAACAACGTATGCGGACTACCCACCTAGTTGACGGAGATAAAGGTACGAAATACTTCCACAGCATAATAAACCGAGACAAAGCAAGAAAGAACATATCATACATCGTCCGAGATGACGGAACCCGCACCACATCCCCAATAGAAGTCGCCTCCCTCCTTGTAGATTTCTACACACACCTCTTTGGCACATCCCGGCCAAGCACCCCCATTGACCCGACAGTCATGAGTCACGGACCACTAGTCGAAGATCGGTTTAATGAGAAGCTACTTAAAACTGTGGAAGGTGATGAAATCCGGAATGCACTATTTGATATCGGGAATGACAAGGCCCCAGGACCGGACGACTACACCTCGGCTTTCTTCAAAAAGAATTGGGATATTGTGGGCACAAATTTGATTGATTGTGTTTGTGAATTTTTCGACACTGGTAGTCTACTTCGCGCAACAAACCACACCATTTTTCGACACTTGTTGATAACGTTTTCCTTTCCCAAGAGTTGGTTAGAGGTTCGAACCGTGCAAGAATTTCTCCACGGTGTATGCTCATGGTAGATATTCGCAAAGCTTTTGACACAGTCTCATGGGACTTCCTATCGACAATACTCCATGGTATCGGCTTTCCTCCTAAGTTTGTGGGTTGGATTCTTGCTTGCGTTACTACAGCATCTTTTTCGGTTTCCATCAATGGTGAGCTTCATGGTTTCTATCGTGGGCAACGAGGCTTAAGGCAAGGTGATCCCATGTCCCCTACTTTATTCATCATTTGTCTTTAATATCTATCCCGATTGTTAAAGAAGAGATCGAGTGAACCGGGCTTTAAATTCTACCCGAAATGTGCCCGCACGCACACCACCCATCTTGCTTTTGCCGACGATTTGATGCTTTTCTCACGAGAGGACGAGACATCGGTTAACATCCTTATGGATTGTTTGGGACATTTGGAAGATGTATCGGGCCTCTCATTGAACCTTACTAAATCCACAATATATCTAGCCGGAGTTAATGAGATTGTCTATGATCGGATTATGGAGAGAGTCGGATTTGAAGTTGGCACATACCCTGTTCGTTACCTGGGGATACCTCTCGCTCCAATGACGATTTCAGTTACTAATTTTGCTCCTTTAACTGCAGCTATCTCGAATTACATTGAGAAATGGGAGCACATGAAACTTCTTACGCGGGAAAACTTCAACTGATCACATCCGTGCTTCAAGGAGTAGAATGTTTTTGGTTCCGCGCTTTTCCTTTGCATTCGGCGGTCCTTAATACCATCCGCTCGCTCTGCCTCAAGTTCTTCTGGGGGGGTAGACCAGCTCGGATTGCATGGGACAAAATTTGTAAACCGAAGGAAGAAGGAGGTCTTGGACTTAAATATATAAGAGTTTGGAATCGTGCTCTTCTTACCCTATCGATATGGTTATTTCATTCGGGTTCCGAGTCTTTATGGGTGAAATGGGTGCACGAGTATTATCTTCGAGGACAAACTATCTGGGACTACCAAAGACGAGATAGAGACAGTCATCTCATTCGAACGCTTCTTGATATTAGAGATTCTTTGATTCAGATATTTGGGGGCCGAGACCATGCAATTCGGGGTCTTGAAAGTTGTGTTTTGGATGGAAAGTTAATCACAAGCCGTGTCTATGAAGCCATGAGGATAAAGGGTGAACCGTGTCCGATGCTATCGAAGATATGGAAGAGATACATCCCACCGAAATACACTTTCACTGTCTGGCTTACATTCAACCGTCGTCTGGCTACAAAGACACACTTCACTACATGGATTTTCTTAACATCAGTTGCCCTTTTTATAGGCATTCTGATGAATCGAGTGCACATATTTTCTTTTCTTGCAAGTTCAGTGGAGAAATATGGGGTCGTATCAGAGCATGGTTGGGGATTACTCGCACAATGACCACGCTTGACAGTGCACATAAATGGATTAGGAAGGAGCACCGGGGCACATCCTACCGATCCCGCGCCATCAACCTTGCATTCCAAGCTACTGTTTTTGAGATTTGGCGTGCTCGAAACCGCCTTATATTTGATGAAGAGATCGTGACTCAAGACACCATTTTCACTTGAATCACCCTTACGACTTTGAAGACTTTATTCCGCTTATATCCGCATTATCGACTTGCATGTTAGATTGCATGTTAGATTTCTTTTGGCTTATTGATGTACTCAGTTTTCCTGATTTTATTTGTAAAGTCCATTAGTGACTTGTACTCTACAGGGAGATCTTTGAACTCTCTGAACGATTGTAACCTTGTACATCATATATATACAAATCCACATTTACCAAAAAAAAGAATGTTGGTAGTCAATAGGTTATCAAATTCAAAGGATTAATTAGGTAATCAATTAATTATAATTCATATCATCCGTTTTGATATTAATATATTCATTATTATTTAATGTTTTATTGCTCTTTAGTACATTTTGATAGTAACAACCCCAAAGTCGATATTCCGGCTTTGAAAACGTAATTTTGGCTTCGCCCGGGTTCGAACCGGAGACATTCCGGTGTGTTAAACTCACGTGATAACCAACTACTCCACGAAACCAATATTTATATGTTATTAAAAAGTAAAACTTTTAAAATGTTTTCTAGTTTTTTAAATAGAAAAATATTATAAAAAATAGATAACGAAGAGACTATCACCACATGATTTTCGGTCGATAGACTACATTTTCGTTCGATAGACTATATGTGTAGAATGTTGATACTCAATAGACTATCATTTTGATAGTAAAAACCTCAAATTCGATATTCCGGCTAGCAAAAAAAATTGATACTAATTTAGTTTATCGAAAAGTGTTTAGAAAATTTTTGAAAACATCATTTTGGCTTCGCCCGGGTTCGAACCGGAGACCTTCAGTGTGTTACACTGACGTGATAACCAACTACACCACGAAACCAATAGTCGTATGTCAATAAAAATTAACACTATCAAAATATTTTCTAGTTTTTTAAATAGAAAAATGTTGTAAAAATGCATACTGAAGAGACTATCACCACGTGATTTTTTCGTCCATATACTATATGTGTAGAATGTTGATAGTCCATAAGCCATCAAATTCAAAGCCTTAATTAGATAATCAATTAACTATAATTCATATTATCAGTTTTTTTAGTATATATTCATAATTCTTTATTGTTTTATTGCTCTTTCGTTTATTTTGATAGTGAAGTTGATATTCGGTTAAAACTATAGATAGATTAATTAGTACCATAAGTATACAAATCCTTAGTTGAAGAGCTAAAAATAAAAATATCTGGGTGAGTATTAAACTCAAATCTCTTGTACTCATATTACTTGTTCGTTTGTTTTGATTATAAAAACCTCAAATTCGATATTCGGGTAAAAATATAAATAGATTAAATAGTACACTAGGTATACAAATCCTTAGTTGTAGAGCTAGAAATTATAAATTTATTTGGGTTAGTATTAAACTCAAATCTCTAGCACTCATACTACTTGTTCCAACAAAACTAGTTCTTGATATAACCTAGCAAAAAAATTGATATTATTTTAGTTTATCAAAAAATATTTAAAAAATATTTGAAAACGCAATTTTGGCTTCGTCCGGGTTCGAACCGGAGACATTCTGGTGTGTTAAACTGACGAGATAACCAACTTCTCCACGAAATCAATAGTTATATGTCAATAAAAAGTATAAATGTTAAAATGTTTTCTAATTTTTTAAATAGAAAAATGTTATAAAAATGGATAACGATGAGATTATTACCACATGATTTTCAGCCAAGAGACTATATGTCTATAATGTTGATAGTCAATAATAGACTATCAAATTCAAAGCCTTAATTAGATAATTAATTAACTATGATTCATATCCTCACTTTTGATATTAATAGAATCATAATTCTTTATTGTTTAATTGATCTTTCGTTTATTTTCGATATTCGGACTTGCACAAAAATGATACTATTTTAACTTATCAAAAAATGTTTAAAAAATATTTGAAAAAGCAATTTTGGCTTCGCCCGAGTTTGAGCCGGAGACATTCCGATGTGTTAGACTGACGTGATAACCAACTACTCCACGAAACCAATAGTTGTACGTCAATAAAAAGTAAAAACGTTAAAATGTTTTCTAGTTTTTTAAAAAGAAAAATGTTATAAAAAACGTATAACGAAGAGACTATTACCACATGATTTTCGGTCGAGAGACTATATGTCTAGAATGTTGATAGTTAATAGGTTATCAAATTCAAAGCATTAATTAGGTAATCAATTAATTATAATTCATGTCATCCGTTTTGATATTAATATATTCATTATTATTTAATGTTTTATTGCTCTTTAATACATTTTGATAGTAACAACCCCAAAGTCGATATTCCGACTAGAAAAAATTGATACTATTTTAGTTTATCAAAAAATATTTAAAAAATATTTGAAAACGCAATTTTTGCTTCGCCCGGATTCGAACCGGAGACATTCCGGTGTGTTAAACTGACGTGATAACCAACTACTCCACGAAACCAATAGTTATATGTTATTAAAAAGTAAAAATGTAAAAATGTTTTCTAGTTTTTTAAATAGAAAAATGTTATAAAAAATAGATAACGAAGAGACTATCACCACACAATAACATCAGCCTTTTCCTTGGAAAAATCCCTTCTCTTTTGTACCACAGGTGCTATGTCTCTCCGAATGGATAGGTGGTGTGATATAATATCTGCTGAAACCCCAGTAACATCAGCATTGCACCAAGAAAAAACGTGTTGATGATCTTTTAGAAACTTCAACATTTTATTCTTCAGTTCGGATGGCATTTTGGACCCTATCTTAACCGGTATCAACACTCTAGGGGTCTCTCTGGGGTCATCAATTTCACCCTCACCCCCAGAAAGCCCCTCAAACTACTATTCTTCGTTCATACGAACTGTCCCCAACATCCGTGGAGCCAGTGATGTAGCATAACACTCTCTTGCAATCTTTTGACTGCTCCGGACAACTCCCACTTGTCCTTGAACAACATATTTCAAATATTGGTGGACTGTCGAGGCCACTGCATGCATCCTAGAGAGCCTAGACCTCCCTAAAATAGCATTATAACAAGTGGGACAATCCACCACAATAAAAAGTATCCTGACCATCTTCTTAAAAGGGCCTTTGCCCAACAAAACTTCCTCTTCAAACTCCCCGATCACATTTGCTGAGCTCCCAGTGAACCCCACAATTGATTTGTCCGAACGCTGAATTACGGCTGGATTTTTCATCTTTTTGTAAGAGGTTAAAAAGAGGATATTGGCTGAACTTCCAGTATCCACCAAGATTTATCTTATGTCATTACCCCCAATGGATGCTCCTATAAAAACAGCATCTTCATGAGGGCCAGCTATATCCCTTAAGTCATCTTCATCGAAAACAATGAAGGGAAATGAAATTTGTGATTGATAGGAGGTCATGCCTCCTTCCAGCTGGGTAGCTAAAGTATGAACGTGCCTCTTCCTTGAAGAAGCAGTAGGAGCTGTCATAGTATCCCCTCCAAAAATTGTGAGTGACTTAAAAAACTTAATAAGCCCGGAGACTGTTTTACAACGTTCCTCAATGGCACCCACTCTATTTCGAGTTGGATCAGGATCCAATGACTCTGATTCTACATCAAATATTTCGATTATAACTATAGCTCCCTCCGAAGCAGCATTGCTCGGACCAACCCGATGAGAATTACTAAGCCTAATTCCTCCTTTTCTTTTGACATATGCCCCCAGCTTTCCTCTTTCAATTAAGTTCTGAACTTCTTGTTTCAAGGCTATACAATCGTCAGTGGTATGGCCAGTGTCATTATGGTACTGACAGTAAGAATTATTACGATGCTCCCTAGGATATTACAGTGCGGCCGACCTTCTATAGTGTACTTCTTCCTTTGTTTTGTCATAAATGGTGGCCACACTTTCCTTTAACTCTGCAAACCACTCCGGTTGAACCCAAGGCCATCTCTTATATTTAGATTGTTGACTCTGGGCAGGTGCAACTGGCTGAGATTGAGCTTTAGCCCTGTTATGTCCCTGTCTGGTCTCCCTTGCCTTGTTCCCAGACTGATTTTGGTTGGGGTTTGGTGCAACCGGGGCAGACCTCACTTGCCTGTGCACCCTAGTTTTCTTTATTTCATCAACGTTGATTTGTTTTCCAACTTGATTCAGTAGACCCCCCCAAGTCATGGCTTTTTTTCTGGTCACTGAATCAGTTAAATTTGCAGGGTTTAAGCCCTGCCTCAAAGATGCTATGGCTACTTGCTCAAAGCAGTCAGTCAACCCATTTTTGGTGTTCACAAAATGACTTATGTATTCTTTCAGTGATTCATTTGATTCTTGGGCACAATGGATTATTGTGTCCCCTTTGCCCTTCAATTCTTTACTCCCAACAAACTCCCTTCGAAAGGCCACCCAAAAGGTATCGAAATTTCTGATGCAGCCTTGTGGTAGGCTGTTATACCACTTCAGAGCACTCCCCGTAAAGGATTGGGAGAATGCTCTACAGAGTAACTTGTCATCATCATCGAAATTCATCATAAAGTTTTTAAATTGTTCCAAGTGGTTGTCTGGATCTTTGCTGCCATCATATTTCTCCATTTTTGTGCTTTCAAACTTCTTGGGGAGGTTTCCGGACAGAATCTTAGAGGACAATGGAGATTGTCTCCAATTCCGGCCACGACTGAAAATAGTATCCTCATTGGGAGTTGCAAAGATACTTGGTTCATCGTGGAAGGCAAAAGGATCCACCAGCATCCGGTCTACATGACTTCGGCTGTGAGATGATCCTTTGCCTATATTCCTCTTCAATTTCCCATGTCTATCCTTTTTTCTTGAATACTTTTTAATCAACTTTTGCTTCTTTTTGGATCGGCCCATATCACTGTTGGAGGATAAGGACTCTTCAACTCCATCCTCGTCCGAGGAGCTACTAGAAAACTCTGAGTCTGAGTCAGAACTCTCCACTGGCATAGACCGGTGAGACTTTTTGGAGCTAGCATTAGTCTTCTTGGTACTCACATGAGTCTTTGAAGGCTCATGCTCTCTAGGGTTGTCGGTATGATGAGCAACTGATGCTTTTGACTTCTCTTTCATGCCCATCTTAGCCTTCTCTGCCCTCAGAGCTTCTATCTTGTCCTTTAAGTAAAGCTGGTAGTACTTCCGGGGCGTCCGGATTCATTCAGGCACCGTCGTTCTCCCACTGTGGTCGCCAATTTGGTGAGGTCTATTTTCGTCTGAGGGTAAGTTTGTAATTTTTGTTTAGAACTGCGTGGAAGTTTGAGAGTATTTAATGTTTGAGTAAATAGTAGAGGGAGAATTAATCAGCCTGGTTGTATTTAATTGTCATTACCTTCATTTAATGTTGGTGGTTGGGTACTTATACCCTTACATTTGGGCTTTATGGGCTTTCGGGTCATGTTTAATGGACCCGGGTCAAGTTCAAGGACCCATGAGCTCTTAGTAGAAGAGCAAGCAGCTTAGTTAAGAAGTGATTAGGTTTTAAGTACTTTAGTTCTGTTCGAACATCACAATGGATGATGGTGTCCGAATTGCCATCGTACAGATAGATAGACCCTGTCTGAAGTGGTTTCGGGATCCGGACTCATCAAGTTTATCAAAAAATATTTAAACAATATTTGAGAACGCAACTACACCACGAAACCAATAGTTGTATGTCAATAAAAATTAACACTATTAAAATGTTTTCTAGTTTTTTAAATAGAAAAATGTTATTAAAAATGCATAATGAAGAGACTATCACCACGTGATTTTTGGTCGAGATACTATATGTCTAGAATGTTGATAGTCCGTAGGCTATCAAATTCAAACACTTAATTATATAATCAATTAACTATAATTCATATTATAAGTTTTGATATTAATAGATTCATAATTCTTTATTGTTTACATGATCTTTCGTTTATTTTGATAGTAAAAAACCCAAATTCGATATTCCGACTTGCAAAACAAATTAGTAAATTTTGATAGTAAAAACCATAAATTTGATATTCCGACTTGCAAAAAATGATACTATTTTAGTTTATCAAAAAATGTTTAAAAAATATTTGAAAACGCAATTTTGGCTTCGCCTGGGTTTAAACCAGAGACATTCCGGTGTGTTAGACTGACGTGATAACCAACTACTCCACGAAACCAATAGTTGTACGTCAATAAAAAGTAAAAATGTTAAAATGTTAAAATGTTGTTTAGTATTTTAAAAAGAAAAATGTTTTTAAAAATGGATAACGAAGAGACTATCACCACATGTTTTTCGGTCGAGAGACTATATGTCTAGAATGTTGATAGTCAATAGGTTATCAAATTCAAAGTATTAATTAGGTAATAAATTAACTATAATTCATATCATCCGTTTTGATATTAATATATTCATAATTCTTTAATGTTTTATTGCTCTCTAGTACATTTTGATAGTAAAAACCCCAAATTCGATATTCCGACAAGAATAATTAACTATAATTCATATCATCCATTTTGATGTTAATATATTCATAATTCTTTAATGTTTTATTGTTCTTTAGTACATTTTGATAGTAAAAACCCCAAATTCGATATTCCGACTAGAAACAAAATGATATTGTTTTAGTTTATCAAAAAATATTTAAAAAATATTTACACCGCAATTTTGGCTTCGCCCGGGTTCGAACCGGAGACATTCGGTGTGTTAAACTGACGTGATAACCAACTACTCCACGAAACCAATAGTTGTATGTCAATAAAAAGTAAAAATGTTAAATTGTTTTCTAGTTTTTTAAATAGAAAAATGTTATAAAAATAGATAACGAAGAGACTATCACCACATGATTATTGGTCGATAGACTATATGAGTAGAATGTTGATAGTCAATAGGCTATCAAATCCAAAGCCCTAAATAGATAATTAATTAACTATAATTCATATCCTTACTTTTGATATTAATAGATTCATAATTCTTTATTGTTTAATTTCTCTTTCGTTATTTTGATAGTAAAAACCCCAAATTTTATATTCCGACTTCTAAAAAAATGATATTATATTAGTTTATAAAAAAATGTTTAAAAAATATTTGAAAACGCAATTTTGGCTTCGCCCGGGTTTGAACCGGAGACATTCCGGTGTGTTAGACTGACGTGATAACCAACTACTTCACGAAACCAATAGTTGTACGTCAATAAAATGTAAAAATTTAAAAATGTTTTCTAGTTTTTTAAAAAGAAAAATGTTTTAAAATGGATAACGAAGAGACTATCGCCATATGATTTTCGGTCGAGAGACTATATGTCTAGAATGTTGATAGTCAATAAGTCATCAAATTCAAAGCATTAATTAGGTAATCAATTCTTTAATGTTTTATTTCTCTTTAGTACATTTTGATGGTAAAAACCCCAAATTCGATATTCGGACTAGAAAAAAAATGATACTATTTTAGTTTATCAAAAAATATTTAAAAACACAATTTTGGCTTCGTCCTGGTTTGAACCGGAGACATTCCGCTGTGTTAAACTGTCTGATAGCCAACTACTCCACGAAACCAATAGTTGTACATCAATAAAATTTAAAATGTTAAAATGTTTTCTAGTTTTTTAAAAATAAAAATGTTTTAAAATGGATAACGAAGAGACTATCACCACATGATTTTCGGTCGATAGATTATATGTCTAGAATGTTGATAGTCAATAGGTTATCAAATTCAAATCATTTTGATAGGTAATCAATTAAATATAATTCATATCATCCTTTTTTATATTAATATATTCATAATTCTTTATTTTTATTGTTCTTTAGTACATTTTTATAGTAAAAACCCCAAATTTGATATTCAGACTAACAAAAAAATGATATTATTTTGGTTTATCAAAAAATGTTTAAAAATATTTGAAAACGCAATTTTGGCTTCGACCAAGTTCGAACTGGAGACATTCTAGTGTGTTAGACTGACGTGATAACCAACTACACCATGAAACCAATAATTGTATGTCAATAAAAAGTAAAAATGTTAAAATGTTTTCTAGTTTTTTATAAAAATGTTAAAATGTTATAAAAAATGTATAATCAAGAGACTATCACCACGTGATTTTTGGTCGAGAGACTATATGTCTAGAATGTTGATAGTCCATAGGCTATCAAATTCAAAGCCTTAATTAGATAATCAATTAACTATAATTCATATTATCAGTTTTTTTTGTATATATTCATAATTTTTTATTATTTTATTGCTCTTTCGTTTATTTTGATAGTAAAAATCTCGAATTCGATATTCGGTTAAAAATATAGATAGATTAAATAGTACCATAAGTATACAAATCCTTAGTTGTAGTGCTTAAATAAAAAAATTATTTGGGTCAGTATTAAACTCAAATCTCTTGTAGTCATATTATTTGTTCGATTGTTTTGATAGTAAAAACCTCAAATTCGATATTCGGGTAAAAATATAGATAGATTAAATAGTACCCTAGGGATACAAATCCTTAGTTGTAGAGCTAGAAATTATAAATTTATTTGGGTTAGTATTAAACTCAAATCTCTAGCACTCATACTACTTGATCCAACAAAACTAGTTCTTGATATAACCTAGCAAAAAAAATTGATACTATTTCAGTTTAAAAAAAAATGTTTAAAAAATATTTGAAAACACGATTTTGGCTGCGCCCGAGTTCGAACAGGAGAGCTTCATTGTTATAGACTGACATGATAACCAACTTAACAACAATACCAATAATTGTATGTCAATAAAAAGTAAAACTTTTGAAATGTTTTCTAGTTTTTTAAATAGAAAAATGTTATAAAAAATGGATAACGATGAGACTATTACCACATGATTTTCGGTCAATAGACTGTATGTCTAGAATGTTGATAGTCAATAGGCTATCAAATCCAAAGCCTTAATTAGATAATTAATTAACTATAATTCATATCCTCACTTTTGATATTAATAGATTCGTAATTCTTTATTGTTTAATTTATCTTTCGTTTATTTTGATAGTAAAAACCCCAAATTCGATATTCCGACTCGAAAAATAAATTAGTATATTTTGATAGTAAAAACCCCAAATTTTATATTCCGACTTCTAAAAAAATGATACTATTTTAGTTTATCAAAAAATATTTAAAAGATATTTGAAAACGCAATTTTGGCTTCGCCCGGGTTTGAATCGGAGACATTCCGGTGTGTTAGACTAACGTGATAACCAACTACTCCACGAAACCAGTAGTTGTACTTCAATAAAAAGTAAAAGTGTTAAAATGTTTTCTAGTTTTTTAAAAAGAAAAATGTTTTAAAATGGATAACGAAGAGACTATCACCACATGATTTTCGGTCGAGAGACTATATGTCTAGAATGTTGATAGTCAATAAGTCATCAAATTCAAAGCATTAATTAGGTAACCAATTGACTATAATTCATATCATCCATTTTAATATTAATATATTCGTAATTCTTTATTGTTTTATTGCTCTTTAGTACATTTTGATAGTAAAAACCCCAAATTTGATATTCCGACTAGAAAAAAAATGATATTATTTTAGTTTATAAAAAAATGTTTAAAAAATATTTGAAAACACAATTTTGGCTTCGCCCGGGTTTGAACCGGAGACATTCCGGTGTGTTAGACTTACGTGATAACCAACTACTCCACGAAACCAATAGTTGTACGTCAATAAAATATAAAAATGTTTTCTAGTTTTTTAAAAAGAAAAATGTTTTAAAATGGATAACGAAGAGACTATCACCACATGATTTTCGGTCGATAGACTATATGTCTAGAATGTTGATAGTCAATAGGTTATCAAATTCAAAGCATTTTGATAGGTAATCAATTAACTATAATTCATATAATCCTTTTTTATATTAATATATTCATAATTCTTTATTTTTTTATTGTTCTTTAGTACATTTTGATAGTAAAAACCCCAAATTTGATATTCTGACTAACAAAAAAATGATATTATTTTGGTTTATCAAAAAATGTTTAAAAATATTTGAAAACCCAATTTTGGCTTCGACCAAGTTCAAACTGGAGACATTCTAGTGTGTTAGAATGACGTGATAACCAACTACACCATGAAACCAATAATTGTATGTCAATAAAAAGTAAAAATGTTAAAATGGTTTCTCGTTTTTTATAAAAATATTAAAATGTTATAAAAAAATGCATAATGAAGAGACTATCACCACGTGATTTTTGGTCGAGAGACTATATGTCTAGAATGTTGATAGTCCATAGGCTATCAAATTCAAAGCCTTAATTAGATAATCAATTAACTATAATTCATATTATCAGTTTTTTTAGTATATATTCATAATTTTTTATTATTTTATTGCTCTTTCGTTTATTTTGATAGTAAAAATCTCGAATTCAATATTCGGATAAAAATATAGATAGATTAAATGGTACCATAAGTATACAAATCCTTAGTTGTAGAGCTAGAAATAAAAAAATTATTTGGGTCAGTATTAAACTCAAATCTCTTGTACTCATATTATTTGTTCGTTTGTTTTGTTAGTGAAAACCTCAAATTCGATATACGGGTAAAAATATAGATAGATTAAATAGTACCCTAGGGATACAAATCCTTAGTTGTAGAGCTAGAAATTATAAATTTATTTGGGTTAGTATTAAACTCAAATCGCTAGCACTCATACTACTTGATCCAACAAAACTAGTTCTTGATATAACCTAGCAAAAAAATATTGATACTATTTTAGTTTATAAAAAATGTTTAAAAATATTTGAAAACACGATTTTGGCTCCGCCCGAGTTCGAACGGGAGAGCTTCATTGTTTTAGACTGACATGATAACCAACTACACCATAATACCAATAATTGTATGTCAATAAAAAGTAAAACTTTTAAAATATTTTCTAGTTTTTTAAATAGAAAAATGTTATAAAAAATGGATAAAGACGAGACTTTTTCCAAATGATTTTCGGTCTAGAGACTATATGTCTAGAATGTTGATAGTCAATAAGCTATCAAATTCAAAACCTTAATTAGAAAATTAATTAACTACAATTCATATCATCAGTTTTGATATTAATAGATTCATAATTCTTTATTGTTTAATTTCTCTTTCGTTTATTTCGATAGTAAAAACCTCAAATTCGATATTCCGACTAGCAAAACAAATTAGTACATTTTGATAGTAAAAACTCCAAATTTGATATTTCGACTAGTAACAAAACAATGATACTATTTTAGTTTATCAAAAAATGTTTAAAAAAAATTGAAAACGTAATTTTGGCTTCGCCTGGGTTCGAACCGGAGACATTCCAATGTGTTAGACTGACGTGATAACCAACTACTCCACGAAACCAATAGTTATATGTCAATAAAAAGAAAAAATGTTAAAATGTTTTCTAGTTTTTTAAATAGAAAAATGTTATGAAAATTGGATAACGAAGAGACTATCACCACATGATTTTCGGTCGAGAGACTATTGGTGAGGATTATTTCAGACTGGGGGTAATTTTATCAGATGATTTATGGTATTTTGAAGGTATTAAATGTTTAGGTGTTTTGTAGTGAGAGATTTAAGCTGCGTGGTTGTATTAAATGTTCATTACCCTCATTAATGAAAGTGGTTGGGTTTTTGTGCCCTTAATTATGGGCCATATGAGCTTTCGGGTCAAACTATGAAATCGGGTCGAGTTCAAAAACACATTAGTTTATTAAGCAGATTAGCAATGACCTTAGTCATAAAGTGTTTAGTATTTTAATATTTTTATCGTGTCCGGATACTTCAGTGGGTAATTATTGTCCGGATTACCCTTGCCAGGTTTTCTCAGTGAGTCGTGGTGTATAATTCCGGACTCATTAGTAGCTCTTTTTTTAGGTTTTGTCAAAGGTCTTTGGCAAGATTCAAAAACCCTCCTAGGCAATAACAATACTCTCCGGACCGTTCTTGTATTCAGCTCAGGGTTTATCCGAACTGAATACTTCTCAGAAGTTCAAGAGTTCTGTCATGGATCGTGGGACACGTGTCACATTTTGATTCATTTTAACAGCCATTTTCTTCCTAGAACGGCGCTTCCACTAATCCCAAAAAGTAAATTCTGCATTTAATGTTCATGACGTCAGCGCCGTCTTCAATCATTACTTTTGCCTTTTCGTTTTCTCCTAGGTATTTGGAAACGTTTTTGCCTCACTTGTATAAATTACTACCTTTTACCAGTTTTACCATCTTCATCACTTTGTCATTCTTTCTTTTCTGAGCTTTTTACTTCTTCTCTCAAAATCTTTCTTGTGTAGGTTTATGTTCACGGCGAGAAACGCTCTTGTGAAAAGTGGTTGGCTAAATCTTTCAGAGTTAGAAAAAGCACAAAAGGTTGAGCGACAGAGAAGTATCGCTGCGAGTCTTCCAATTTCTCCAATTAGTAAGCCCGACACACCGTCTTCAGAAGCTGATCGAGGATCATCCTCTGCCAAAAGTGCCAAACCTAAGCGTTTGTTTCAACCAAGCCTCTCGCCCATTCTGTCAGGCTCCTCGGTTCAGGAGTCACAACCCTCTGTTGTGCAGGATAATACAGTATCAAGTACAAGAAAACCCTCTCCGTTCATCGCTATGGGGTCAAATATTGAGAAGTATCCAGAAAAAGTTAATCTTCATCGGACAGGCCGTCTAGTAAAGGGTCAGACAACTGGCTCTCAAACCATATCTCAAAGTTAGGGCCTTCCAAATCTGGGACCAAATATAAAGCCTCCGGATCAGGGGCACCAATTAGAGCCCCAAAAGACAAATCCTCTGGACCGGAGACCACTAGAATCAGCTCTCATACTGAGCCTTCCGGAATTGAGCCCCTGTCGGATACTAGATTCGTAAGAGAGGCTGATGCTCAACCGTCCGGACAACCTGCTGAGCCACACACTAGCCCTCTCCCATCAACAACGGCTGATAAAACTTCCAAGGTGATAGAGGCTAGTATTGAAGATGCTCAATTTGGGACTGAGGCTTCCGGGCGGACTGGGGATGCTACCTCTGATAAAAAAGGAAAAGGCAAGGAGAAAATCTGCATGACTCATCCGGATCTGCCGGAGAGTCTGGAAGGCAAAGTGAGACCTTGCTTCCATAAAGTGAACGTGAAGTATTTGCTGGCCATGCAGAATATCAACTATGTCTATACTCATACTGCTGAGTTAGGCCGGATCCGGACAAAGTGGGGGATCCCTGAATCTGTTAAGGTGAGGATCCCAGTCATTCCGGAGACCCCGATGGACTGCAAGCTCACCGAAATTGTCATCTACACCGAGTTGTTTAACTAGGGGCTCAAATTTCCCTTGGACCCAGATATTGTCAGGTATTTCCACCTGATAAAACTCTGTCCAAGCCAAGCTGAGTCCTAATGCTTGGTATACTCTTATCGCCTGTATTATGACGTCAACGCTCTCTGGTATTCCTCTTCCAATGGAGCAGTTTGCTGCTGTAGCCAGCCTCTGTAAGAACCATCATATCTCATTCTACCACTTCAATATGGGAGACGACTTTATGGTGGTGGATGACTTGGTTGAGTTAGAGAAAAATTGGAAAACCCAATTTCTGTTTATCAGTGGGACTTGGGAAAATGGGAGGAAAATCAAAGCTAGTGTCAATCCCAGCATGCTCACCAGCAGATGAAAAAGCTGAGGTAAATATTTAATCATGTTTGTCTTTTTTACTTTGTAAAAAAATTGTTTCTAAACTATTTTTCTTTTTCTTTGGTTAGTGTTTCTGAAGGAGTTCTCCGATTATGTGGAGGAGGGGCATGCCACATGTGCCAAATTAAACGCTTGGGCTGCTGAACATTGAGGAAACGCTTTCCATAACTGCTTCACCTACGCAACTTAGTGAGGTCCCACCTCTGGCACACAATGAGCCAGAGAAACCTTAATTGGGAGGAGCTGACTATACCAACCCTCCGGCTGTCATCCTCAAGAGAACAGAGGAGAAGGATGGAAAACTGGCCTTGCCCTTAGAGCTAAAGCCCCAAGCAAGATGAAAGGCAATAAGGGCAAAAAAAACAAGTTGCAGCAAAGGTTGTTCAGTGTTCTGTTGAGGAGATCGCTCCGGTGAGTCAGGGAGTGCAGGCGTAAGGAGGAATTGATGTTACTCTACTTCAAGTAGTTGAAGATGAGAGTATTAGGGAGACAACTGGATCTCAAGATCCTTCAAAGGCTTCTAAGAAGGACAAAAAACGGGGAGCAAATAGTGAAGAGAGGGCGGCCAAGAAGAAAAAAGTCTCCTTAGGGGATGAAGTTGTCCTCCGGCCTTCGGAGTCTCTTCTTCTTGCCGACCCAACAGACCCCACTTTGGCAGAGCAAATCCGAAGTGGTCTACACGCCGGAGAGGGTACTAGAGGGGATATCAATATTGATGGAGTAGACATCAGTGGCTTCCAAAACATTGGCCTTTGCTTTGATGACCTTGAAAAAGATGACTTTGCTGGTCCCTACGTTCCCCCAAGTTCCTCTAACATGGTGACCTTTAATGGTAAGTCTTTCACTGTTTCAAGGGAGAACGATACGATGACTTACTCTTTGTTGGGCCATATTCAGCCAATGCTCAACTTGGAGAGGCAAGTACGAAGTCAGTCTGCCCTTATCAACACACTCAATGCAGATAAAGAGGGCTTATCCAATGATCTTCTTAATGCCAACCAAAGTGTTGAAGCATTGAAGAAAGAGCTTAAGGAGTTAAAGAAAGGGAAAGAAGACTTGGCAACCAGGCTGGCCACTTTGGAGATGGCTAATACAGAGCTCCAAACCAAGTATTCTGGCTTGGATAAGGATTTCTCCACTTTGAAGGAAAAGGTGAAGACCAAGGACAATGTTATCCAAGCTCTGTCCAGTGACAAGACTTTGCTTGAAGGTGTTGTATCCAAAGTTACCAAGGAAAAGGAGGAATTGATGAAAGAGCAGGAGAAGACAATCCAGGCTAAGGTCGATGCGTATACCAACGATGTGATATATTCTCTAGAAAAAAGGTATGCCGAAGTTAAATCTAGCACGACCTTGCTTTTTCATCAAACATTCCCGAAGAGGACACTTGGTACTCCGTGGCAGTATGTCAAATATGAAGATATCCCATTTCACACGATGGTCGATGGTGACAAGAGAAACTATGCTAGTGGTATTGATGATACTACTGATGATGAATAAGGGACCGGAGAGAGCTCCAGTGATGAACCGAAAGATCCGAAGAAGAAACAAGATGATGCAAGAACATCTAAGGGAAACTAGCCCTAAAATTTTAACTATTTTCTGTTTTTTTTATCTTTATGACATACTAAAGTCCTTGGAAGGCCAAGCCATTTTTATAATTGTGTCCGGTTTGAGTCCGGTCAAGCTTTTCCTTTTAAACTTAAAGACTTTGGATGGCCAAGGCATTCTATATGTTTTAATATCATCCTCTGATGTTAGCCGGGTAATTTTACTTTGCTAAATTCTTGCTTTGTTTTATATTCGCCCAATCTTGATGGCTGATGTTTAAATAGCCCCTATTTATTTTACAAGTATTTTAAGATGAGAGTGTTTAAATTCTCTGATGACAAATATTAAATGGTCATCACTTCACCGGATCAATCCGATCTGTTAAAGATACTTAGAAAGTTTCAAAGAAACTGTGGATCAAACCACTCTGAATATTTTAAGAATGCATCAAATTTTATTGAAAAAACCAGACACCTCATTAAAACCTCCCCGCGCCACCATGGTAGGAAAGAATATGCCCCCAATATTTACATAGACTTTAAACAAGTAAATATTTACACAACTTTTACATCTGGAGGTTTTCAATATTCCAATGGTGGTCTAAGTTTCTTCCATCTTTGTCTTGAAGCGTGTATGTCCCAAGCTTAAGCTTTTCGATGACCACATAGGGCCCTTCCCAATTTGGAGCTAGCTTGCCGAACTGCTTCTCCTTAGTATGTAGGAAGACTTTTCTCAATACTTTATGCCCCGGTTTAAAATCATTTTTTCTGATTCTGGAAGCAAACCTGCTTCTCATTAAACCTTGATAATGGGTGGCTCTAAGATAAGCCTTAACCCTTTTCTCTTGTATTAAGTCCAACTAGCTTCTGACTGCCACTTCATTAGCCTGTTGGGAAAAATTGTGGACTCTGTATGATGGAAGAGTTGCCTCTATAGGAGAAATTGCATCCATCCCATATACCAAGGAAAACGGGAATTCGTGTGTAGCAGCTCCAGGATTAGTCTGATAGGCCCATAGTAATTCTTGTAGACAACTTGGCCACTTTCCAACAGCTCCTTCTAAATTATTTTTGAGACCAGACAAAATGGTTATGCTTGCCACTTCAACTTAACCATTCGTCTGTGGGTGGAAAGGAGAAGAGAAGCAATACTGAATGCCCCTAGAAGCACAAAAACTCTCCATATCTTTGTTATCGAATTGTGGCCCATTATCTATGGTTATCTTTTGTGGAACCCCAAATCTGCAACAAATATTAGATATGATAAATTTTATAATAGCTTTTGAAGTAGTTCCTGCCAAGGGGGTTGCCTCTATCCACTTCGAAAAATAATCAATGGCCACAATAATGGTTCTGCACCCTTTGGACTCCATCAGTAGAGGCCGTACTAGATCCAGACCCCAACGAGCAAAAGGTATTGGCTCAGAAATTGATTCCAATGGGACAACTGGGATATGAATTTCATTACCATATCTTTGGCATGGATCACACTTCTTTACCAATTCCTTGGCATATTCCATTATGGATGGCCAGTAGTATCCGACCAATAAAACCCTCTGGGTTAAAGCTCTATAGCCACAATGTGCTGACCCCTCACCATCATGTAGTTCGGATAGCATAATTTGAGACTTTTCAACCCCCAAACAACGCAAGAGAGGTCTACTAAATGACTTCTTGTATAAAATATCTCTTATGACTAAAAATCCACGAGCCTTGTAATTCATTTTCGTGGCCATAAATTTCTCCGGAGGCAAAATTCCATTAGTAATGTATTGGAGAAGGGGATGCCTCCAGTCCTTGGGTTAAACCACTTGTATACTTAAACTTTCCTCTTCTTCTTTACCCCAATTGGGTTGTATGGATGGACATTCTTGTACATGAATCCATGGGTAGGACTCAGAGTAGGCTATGGTGGCCAAGGATTCTGCTAATGTATTTTTCGATCTGGGTATATGCTCATAGCTGATATCTTTGAAGTTAGCTACCACTTCTTTAAGAATGAATAAATATTTAATCAACTGCTCCTTTTTTTCCTCAGATTGGCCTTGGGAATGATGGATAAGAAGCTGAGAATTACTCATCAACCTAACTCTTTTGGCTCCACATAGCAAGGCTAATTACAAACCAGCTATAGCAGCTTCGTATTCAGAATCATTGTTAGAAGCCCTAAAAGCAAAACATATAGCTTGGTATAGCTTGTTGTCGTATGGAGAGGTTAAACATATCCCAGCACCACAACCCATGGTACTTGATCCACCATCGGTCCGGACAACCCATACCTTCTTAGTTTTTTCATCTATAGTTTGTTTAGTACTTCTGTCCGAATGGAATTCAACTAGGAAATCAGCAACAAATTGAGCTTTGATTGCAGTTCGAAGGGAAAAATCAATGTCATAGTCTCCCAATTCTACTGAACACTTGGTCATCCTGCTTGATATGTCCGCCTTTTGAAGAATATTTTTCAAAGGAAAAGATGTTCGGACGATAATAGAATGAGACTGAAAATAGGGCCTCATTTTCCCGGCAGCAATTACTAAAGCCAGTGCTAGCTTTCCAAGTTTTAAGTACCTTTTTCAGCATCCATCAGGATCTTCCCAATGTAATACACCGGACGAGGATAACTATCCACCTCTCTCATTAGTACTGCACTTATAGCACACTCGGACACTGCTAAATATATGTACAATGTTTCTCCATTAATAGGTTAATAGAGAGTTTTGGGGGGAAGATAAATGCTTTTTTATTTAATTGAACGCTTGGTCGCACCATGGAGACCAGTTAAAGCCTTTGACACCCTTTAAAGTTTGGAAAAATGGGGCACACCTATCTGAAGACCTTGAGATAAAACGGTTTAGAGAATCTAACCTTCATGTCAATCTTTGTACTTCTTTAATATTCCGAGGAGGATCTATATGCAATAAAGCATTAAGTTGGTCCGGATCAGGATGTATCCCTTTCTCACTTATCACATACCCTAAAAAATTCCCGGACTGTACTCCAAAAATACATTTTTTTGGATTTAATTTTAAATTAACTTTCACCAAATTGGGAAAAGTCTCTTGGCGATCGGCCAAGTGTAATTCCTCCTCCACACTCTTTACCATCATATCATCAATATAGACTTCTATATTTCTGCCAATTTGATTAGCGAATGCTTTATTCACTAGCCTCTGATAATTATCCCGAGTATTTTTTAACCCAAAAGGCATCACCTTGTAACAATGGAGGCCCCTATCAGTGACAAAAGTAGTATGTTCCTGGTACTTCGGATCCACTTGTATCTGGTTATAACCCGAGAAGGCATCCATGAAGGACAACAATTTGTTCCCAGATGTGGAGTCTACTAACTTATAAATCCGGGGGACTAGATACAAATATTTTGGGCAAGCTCTGTTGAGGTCAGTAACGTCAAAACACATTCGCCACTTTCCATTTTTCTTTTTTACTAACACTGGATTGGCTGTCTATAAAGGGTACAGATATTCCTTTATGTGCCCCATCTTAGTAAGCCGGTCAACCTCTTGAACTATGACATCAGCTTTCTCTATAGAGAAATCCCTTCTTCTCTGCACAACGGGTGCTACATCTCTCCGGATGGACAGTTTGTGTGATATATCATCCGCAGGCACTCCGGTTACATCAGCATTACACCAAGCAAAAATGTGTTGGTGGTTTGCTAAAAAGGATAACATTTTGTTCTCATGTCATCTTAGATCCAATCTTAACACTTCTCCCTTCAGCCAGAGAGTGAGTTTCAACCTCTTCAATTGGTATTAAAACACCAGGGGTCTATCTGGGGTCATCAATTTCACCCTCTCCCCCAGAGGACCCCACCAATTGTTAATCTTCATTTATCCGAACTGCCCCTAAAGTCTTAGGGGCAAGTGCAGTTACATAACATTCTCTTGCTATTTTCTGACTACTCCGAACAACTCCAACTTGTCCTTGAACAACATATTTTAAACATTTGTGAACTGTTGAAGCCACAACATGCATCCTGGAGAGCCAAGACCTTCCCAAAATGGCATTGTAGCACGTGGGACAATCTACCACAACAAAAAGTACCATGACCATTTTCTTGAAAGGGCCGTTTCCCAACAAGACCTCCTCATCAAACTCACCAACTACGTCCGCAGAGCTTCGATATAACCTACCCCAAATTCGATATAACGTAGCAAAACAAATTGATACTATTTTAGTTTATCAAAAAGTGTTTAGAAAATATTTGAAAATATCATTTTGGCTTCGCCCAGGTTCGAACCGTATACCTTCAGTGTGTTAGACTGACGTGATAACCAACTACACCACGAAACCAATAGTCGTGTGTCAATAAAAATTGACACTATTAAAATGTTTTCTAGTTTTTTAAATAGAAAAATATTATAAAAATGGATAACGACGAGACTATTACCATATGATTTTCGGTCAAGAGACTATATGTCTAGAATGTTGATAGTCCATAGGCTATCAAATCCAAACCCTTAATTAGATAATCAATTAAGTATAATTCATATTATCAGTTGTTTTAGTATATATTCACAATTCTTTATTGTTTTATTGCTCTTTCGTTTATTTTGATAGTAAAAATCCCGAATTCGATATTCAGTTAAAACTATAGATATATTAATTAGTACCATAGGTATAAAAAGCCTTAGTTGTAGAGCTAGAAATAAAAAATTTATCTAGGTTAGTATTAAACTTAAATATCTAGTACTCATATTACTTGTTCGTTTGTTTTGATAGTAAAAACCTCAAATTCGATATTCGGGTAAAAATATAGATAGCTTAAATAGTACCCTAGGTATACAAATCTTTAGTTGTAGCGCTATAAATTATAAATTTATTTGGGTTAGTATTAAACTCAAATATCTAGCACTCGTATTCCTTGATCCAACAAAACTAGTTCTTGATATAACCTAGCAAAAACAAATGATACTATTTTAGTTTGTAAAAAATATTTAAAAAATATTTGAAAACACGATTATGGCTGCGCCCGAGTTCGAACGGGAGAGCTTCATTGTGTTAGACTGACGTGATAACCAACTACACCACGATACCAATAATTATATGTAAATAAAAAGTAAAACTTTTGATATGTTTTCTAGTTTTTTAAATAGAAAAATATTATAAAAAATGGATAACGATGAGACTATTACAACATGATTTTCGGTGAAGAGAGTATATGTCTAGAATGTTGATAGTCAATAGGCTATCAAATTCAAAGCCTTAATTAGATAATTAATTAACTATATTTCATTTCCTCACTTTTGATATTAATAGATTCATAATTCTTTATTGTTTAATTGATCTTTCGGTTATTTTGACAGTAAAAACCCCAAATTCGATATTCCGACTCGCAAAACAAATTAGTACATATTAATAGTAAAAACCCTAAATTTGATACTATTTTAGTTTATAAAAAAATATTTAAAAAATATTTGAAAACGCAATTGTGGCTTCGCCCGGGTTTGAACCGGAGACATTCCGGTGTGTTAGACATTCCGCTATGTTAAAATGTTTTCTAGTTTTTTAAAAAGAAAAATGTTTTAAAATGGATAACAAAGAGACTATCACCACATGATTTTCGGTCGATAGACTATATGTCTAGAATGTTGATAGTCAATAGGTTATCAAATTCAAAGCATTTTGATAGGTAATCAATTAACTATAATTCATATCATCCTTTTTTTTATATTAATATATTCATAATTCTTTATTTTTTTATTGTTCATTAGTACATTTTGATAGTAAAAATCCCAAATTTGATATTCCGACTAACAAAAAAATGATATTATTTTGGTTTATCAAAAAATGTTTAAAAATATTTGAAAACACATTTTTGGCTTCGACCAAGTTCGAACTGGAGACATTCTAGTGTGTTAGACTAACGTGATAACCAACTACACCATGAAACCAATAATTGTATGTCAATAAAAAGTAAAAATGTTAAAATGTTTTCTAGTTTTTTATAAAAATGTTAAAATGTTATAAAAAATGCATAATGAAGAGACTATCACCACGTGATTTTTGGTCGAGAGACTATATGTCTAGAATTTTGATAGTCCTATCAAATTCAAAGCCTTAATTAGATAATCAATTAACTATAATTCATATTATCAGTTTTTTTAGTATATATTCATAATTTGTTATTATTTTATTGCTCTTTCGTTTATTTTGATAGTAAAAATCTAGAATTCGATATTCATATAAAAATATAGATAGATTAAATGGTACCATAAGTATACAAATCCTTAGTTGTAGTGCTAGAAATAAAAAAATTTATTTGGGTCATTATTAAACTCAAATCTCTTGTACTCATATTATTTGTTCGTTTGTTTTGATATTAGAAACCTCAAATTCGATATTCGGGTAAAAATATAGATAGATTAAATAGTACCCTAGGGATACAAATCCTTAGTTGTAGAGCTAGAAATTATAAATTTATTTGGGTTAGTATTATACTCAAATATCTAGCACTCATACTACTTGATCCAACAAGACTAGTTCTTGATATAACCTAGCAAAAAAAATTGATACTATTTTAGTTTATAAAAAAATGTTTTAAAAATATTTGAAAACATGATTTTGGCTGCGCCCGAGTTCGAGCAGGAGAGCTTCATTGTTATAGACTGACATGATAACCAACTTAACCACAATACCAATAATTGTATGTCAATAAAAAGTAAAACTTTTGAAATGTTTTCTAGTTTTTTAAATAGAAAAATGTTATAAAAAATGGATAACGATGAGACTATTACCACATGATTTTCGGTCAAGAGACTGCATGTCCAGAATGTTGATAGTGAATAGGCTATCAAATCCAAATCCTTAATTAGATAATTAATTAACTATAATTCATATCCTCACTTTTGATATTAATAGGTTCATAATTCTTTATTATTTAATTTCTCTTTCGTTTATTTTGATAATAAAAACCCCAAATTCGATATTCCAACTCGAAAAACAAATTAGTATATTTTGATAGTAAAAACCCCAAATTTTATATTCCGACTTCTAAAAAAATGATACTATTTTAGTTTATCAAAAAATATTTGAAAACGCAATTTTGGCTTCGCCCGGGTTTGAACCGGAGACATTCCGGTGTGTTAGACTAACGTGATAACCAACTACTCCACGAAACCAATAGTTGTACTTCAATAAAAAGTAAAAATGTTAAAATATTTTCTATTTTTTTAAAAAGAAAAATGTTTTAAAATGGATAACGAAGAGACTATCACCACATGATTTTCGGTTGAGAGACTATATGTCTAGAATGTTGATAGTCAATAAGTCATCAAATTCAAAGCATTAATTAGGTAATCAATTGACTATAATTCATATCATCCGTTTTAATATTAATATATTCATAATTCTTTAATGTTTTATTGCTCTTTAGTACATTTTGATAGTAAAAACCCCAAATTTGATATTCCGACTAGAAAAAAATGATATTATTTTAGTTTATAAAAAATGTTTGAAAACGCAATTTTGGCTTCGCCCGGGTTTGAACCGGAGACATTCCGGTGTGTTAGACTGACGTGATAACCAACTACTCCACGAAACCAATAGTTGTACGTCAATAAAATGTTAAAATGTTAAAAACCCCAAATTCGATATTCCGACTAGCAAAACAAATTAGTACATTTTGATAGTAAAAACTCCAAATTTGATATTCCGACTAGTAACAAAAAATGATACTATTTTAGTTTATCAAAAAATGTTTAAAAAATATTTGAAAACGTAATTTTGGCTTCGCCTGGGTTCGAACCGGAGACATTCCAATGTGTTAGACTGACTATACTCATATTGCTGAGTTAGAGAGTGAGTTTCAACCTCTTCAATTGGTATTAAAACACCAAGGGTCTATCTAGGGTCATCAATTTCACCCTCTCCCCCAGAGGACCCCACCAATTGCTAATCTTCATTTATCCGAACTGCCCCTAAAGTCTTATGGGCAAGTGCGGTTGCATAACATTCTCTTGCTATTTTCTGACTACTCCGGACAACTCCCACTTGTCCTTGAACAACATATTTTAAACATTTGTGAACTGTTGAAGCCACAACAGGCATCCTGGAGAGCCAAGACGTTCCCAAAATGGAATTGTAGCACGTGGGACAATCTACCATAACAAAAAGTACCATGACCATTTTCTTGAAAGGACCGTTGCCCAACAAGACCTCCTCATCAAACTCACCAACTAAGTCCACAGAGCTTCGATATAACCTACCCCAAATTCGATATAACCTAGCAAAAAAATTGATACTATTTTAGTTTATCAAAAAGTGTTTAGAAAATATTTGAAAACATCGTTTTGGCTTCACCCGGGTTCGAATCGAATACCTTCAATGTGTTAGACTGACGTGATAACCAACTACACCACGAAACCAATAGTCGTGCGTCAATAAAAATTAACACTATTAAAATGTTTTCTAGTTTTTTAAATAGAAAAATGTTATAAAAATGGATAACGACGAGACTATTACCACATGGGCTATCAAATTAAAAGCCTTAATTAGATAATCAATTAACTATAATTCATATTATCATTTGTTTTAGTATATATTCACAATTCTTTATTTTTTTTATTGCTCTTTAGTTTATTTTGATAGTAAAAATCCCGAATTCGATATTCAGTTAAAACTATAGATAGATTAATTAGTACCATAGGTTTAAAAAGCCTTAGTTGTAGAGCTAGAAATAAAAAAATTATCTCGGTTAGTATTAAAATTAAACCTCTAGTACTCATATTACTTGTTCGTTTGTTTTGATAGTAAAAACCTCAAATTCGATATCTGGGTAAAAATATAGATAGATTAAATAGTACCCTAGGTATACAAATCTTTAGTTGTACAGCTAGAAATTATAAATTTATTTGGGTTAGTATTCAACTCAAATCTCTTGCACTCATTGTACTTTAGTTGCGCCCGAGTTCGAACGGGAGAGCTTCATTGTGTTAGACAGACGTGATAACCAACTACACCACGATACCAATAATTTTATGTCACTAAAAAGTAAAACTTTCGAAATGTTTTCTAGTTTTTTAAATAGAAAAATATTATAAAAAATGGATAACGATGAGACTATTACCACATGATTTTCGGTCAAAAGAGTATATGTCTAGAATGTTGATAGTTAATAGGCTATCAAATTCAAAGCCTTAATTAGATAATTAATTAACTATAATTCATATCCTCACTTTTGATATTAATAGATTCATAATTCTTTATTGTTTAATTGATCTTTCGTTTATTTTGATAGTAAAAACCCCAAATTCGATATTTCGACTCGCAAAACATATTAGTACATTTTGATAGTAAAAACCCCAAATTTGATATTATGAGTTGCAAAAAAATGATACTATTTTAGTTTATAAAAAATATTTAAAAAACATTTGAAAACGCAATTTTGGCTTCGCCCGGGCTTGAACCTGAGACATTCTGGAGTGTTAGACTGACGTGATAACCAACTAATCCACGAAATCAATAGTTGTAAATCAATAAAAAGTAAAAATGTTAAAATGTTTTCTAGTTTTTTAAATAGATTTTTTTTTATAAAAGATAGATAACAAAGAGACTATCACCACATGATTTTCGGTCGAGAGACTATTGGTGAGGATTATTTCAGAGTGAGGGTAATTTTGTCAGATGATTTATGGTATTTTGAGGGTATTAAATGTTTAGCTGTTTTGTAGTGACAGATTTAAGCGGTTGTATTAAATGTTTATTACCCTCATTAATGAAAGTGGTTGGGTATTTGTACCCTTAATTATGGGCCATATAAGCTTTCGGGTCAAACTATGAAATTGGGTCGAGTTCATAAACCCATTAGTTTATTAAGCAGATTAGGAATTAGCTTAGTCATAAAGTGTTTAGTATTTTAATATTTTTGTCGTGTCCAGATACTTCAGTGGGTAATTATTGTCCGGATTACCCTTGTCCGGTTTTCTCAGTGAGTCGTGGTGAATAATTCCGGACTCATCAATAGCCCTTTTTTTAGGTTTTGTCAAAAGTATTTGGCAAGATTAAAAAACCCTCCTAGGCAATAACAATACTCTCCGGACCGTTCTTGTATTCAGCTCAGGGTTTATCCGGTCTGAATACTTCTCAGAAGTTCAAGAGTTCTGCTATGGATCGTGGGACACGTGTCACATTTTGATTCATTTTAACAACCGTTTCTTCCTAGGACGGCGCTTCCACAAATCCCAAAAAGTAAAGTTTGCATTTATTGTTCATGACGTCACCGCCGCCTTCCATCATTACTTTTTCCTTTTCGTTTTCTACTATGTATTTGGAAATTTTTTTGCCTCCCTTGTATAAATTACTTCCTTTTACTGTTTTACCATCTTCATCACTTTGTCATTTCTTCTTTTCTGAGCTTTTTACTTCTTCTCTCAAAAAAATTCTTGTGTAGGTTTATGTTCACGACGAGAAACGCTCTGGTGAAAAGTGGTTGGCTAAATCTTTTAGAGTTAGAAAAAGCACAAAAGGTTGAGCGAGAGAGACGTATCGCTGCGGGTCTTCCAGTTTCTCCAATTAGTAAGCCCGACACACCCTCTTCAGAAGCTGATCGAGGATTATCCTCTGCCAAAAGTGCCAAACCTAAGCGTTTATTTCAACCAAGCCTCTCGCCCATTCCGTCAGGCTCCTCGGTTCAGGAGTCACAACCCTCTGTTGTGCAGGAGAATTCAGTATCAAGTACAAGAAAACCCTCTCCGTTCATCGCTATGGGGTCAGATATTGAGAAGTCTCCAGAAAACGTTAATCTTCGCTCGACAGGCCGTCTAGTAAAGGGTCAGGCAACTGGCTCTCAAACCAAGTCCTCAAAGTCAGGGCCTTCCAAATCTAGGACCAAAGATAAAGCCTCCGGATCAGGGGCACCAATTAGAGAGACCACTAGATACAGCTCCCATAATGAGCCTTCCGGAACTGAGCCTTTGTCGGACACTAGATCCCTAAGAGAGACTGATGCTCAACCGTCCGGACAACCTGCTCAGCCAGACACTAGCCCTCTCCCATCAACACTAGGTGTGTTAGACTGACGTGATAACCAACTACTCCACGAAACCAATAGTTGTACATCAATAAAAAGTAAAAATGTTAAAATGTTTTCTAGTTTTTTTAAAAGAAAAATGTTATAAAAAATGGATAACGAAGAGACTATCACCACATGATTTTCGGTAGAGAGACTATATGTCTAGAATGTTGATATTCAATAGGTTATCAAATTAAAATCATTAATTAGGTAATAAATTAACTATAATTCATATCATCCCTTTTGATATTAATATATTCATAATTCTTTAATGTTTTATTGGTTTTTACTACATTTTGATAGTAAAAACCCAAATTCGATATTCCGACTAGAAAAATAATAGTACTATTTTAGTTTATTTTTTACTATAATTCATATCATCCGTTTTGATATTAATATATTCATAATTCTTTAATTTTTTATTGTTTTTTAATACATTTTGATACTAAAAACCCCAAATTCGATATTCCGACTAGAAAAAAATTATACTATTTTAGTTTATCAAAAAATATTTAAAAAATATTTGAAAACGCAATTTTGGCTTCGCCCGGGTTTGAACCGGAGACATTCCGGTGTGTTAAACTGACGTGATAACCAACTACTCCACGAAACCAATAGTTGTATGTCAATAAAGAGTAAAAATGTTATAATGTTTTCTAGTTTTTTAAATAGAAAAATTATATAAAAAATAGATTACGAAGAGACTATCACCACATGATTAACGGTCGATAGACTATATGTGTAGAATGTTGATAGTCAATAGGCTATCATTTTGATAGTAAAAATCCCAAATTCGATATTCTGGCTAGCAAAAACAATTCATACTACTTTACTTTATCGAAGTGTGTTAGACTAACGTGATAACAACTACACCACGAAATCAATAGTCGTATGTCAATAAAAATTAACACTATTAAAATGTTTTCTAGTTTTTTAAATAGAAAAATGTTATAAAAATGCATAATGAAGAGACTATCACCACGTGATTTTTGGTCGAGATACTATATGTCTAGAATGTTGATAGTCCATAGGCTATCAAATTCAAAGCCTTAATTTGATAATCAATTAAGAATAATTCATATTATCAGTTTTTTTAGTATATATTCATAATTCTTTATTGTTTTATTTCTCTTTCGTTTATTTTGATAGTAAAAATCCGGAATTGGATACTCGGTTAAAACTATAGATATATTAATTAGTACCATAGGTATAAAAATCTTAGTTGTAGAGCTAGAAATAAAAAATTTATCTCGGTTAGTATTAAAATTAAACCTCTAGTACTCATATTACTTGTTCGTTTGTTTTGATAGTAAAAACCTCAAATTCGATATCCGGGTAAAAATATAGATAGATTAAATAGTACCCTAGGTATACAAATCTTTAGTTGTACAGCTAGAAATTATAAATTTATTTGGGTTAGTATTCAACTCAAATCTCTTGCACTCGTTGTACTTGATCCAACAAAACTAGTTCTTGATATAACCTTGCAAAAACAAATGATACTATTTTAGTTTTTAAAAAATGTTTAAAAAATATTTGAAAACACAATTTTGGTTGCGCCCGAGTTCGAACGGGAGAGCTTCATTGTGTTAGACTGACTTGATAACTAACTACAGCACGATACCAATAATTGTATGTCAATATAAAGTAAGTCTTTTGAAATGTTTTCTAGTTTTTTAAATAGAAAAATATTATAAAAAATAGATAATGATGAGACTATTACCACATGATTTTCGATCAAGAGACTATATGTCTAGAATGTTGATAATCAATAGGCTATCAAATTCAAAGATTTAATTAGATAATTAATTAACTAGAATTCATATCCTCACTTTTGATATTAATAGATTCATAATTCTTTATTGTTTAATTGATCTTTCGTTTATTTTAATAGTAAAAACCCCAAATTCGATATTCCGACTCGCAAAACAAATTAGTACATTTAGATAGCAAAACCCCAAATTTGATATTCTGAGTTGCAAAAAAATGATACTATTTTAGTTTATAAAAAATGTTTAAAAAACATTTAAAAACGCTATTTTGGCTTCGCCCGGGTTTGAACCGGAGATATTCTGGAGTGTTAGACTGACGTGATAACCAACTAATCCACGAAAGCAATAGTTGTAAATCAATAAAAAGTAAAAATGTTAAAATGTTTTCTAGTTTTTTAAATAGAATTTTTTTATAAAAGATAGATAACAAAGAGACTATCCCCACATTATTATCGGTCGATAGACTATATGTGTAAAATGTTGATATTCAATAGGCTATCAAATTCAAAACCTTAATTAGATAATTAATTAACTATAATTTATATCATCAGTTTTGATATTAATAGATTCATAATTCTTTATTGTTTAATTTCTCTTTCGTTTATTTTGATAGTCAAAAACCCCAAATTCGATATTCCGACTAGCAAAACAAATTAGTACATTTTAATAGTAAAAACTCAAAATTTGATATTCCGACTAGTAACAAAAAATGGTACTATTTTAGTTTATCAAAAAATGTTTAAAAAACTTTTGAAAACGCAATTTTGGCTTCGCCCGGGTTCGAACCGGAGACATTTCGGTGTGTTAGACTGACGTGATAACCAACTACTCCACGAAACCAATAGTTATATGTCAATAAAAAGAAAAAATGTTAAAATGTTTTCTAGTTTTTTAAATAGAAAAATGTTATAAAATTTGGATAACGAAGAGACTATCACCACATGATTTTTGGTCGAGAGACTATTGGTGAGGATTATTTCAGAGTGAGGGTAATTTTGTCAGATGATTTATGGTATTTTGAGGGTATTAAATGTTTAGCTGTTTTGTAGTGAGAGATTTAAGCGGTTGTATTAAATGTTTATTACCTCATTAATGAAAGTGGTTGGGTATCTGTACCCTTAATTATGGGCCATATAAGCTTTCGGGTCAAACTATGAAATTGGGTCGAGTTCAAAAACCCATTAGTTTATTAAGCACATTAGCAATTAGCTTAGTTATAAAGTGTTTAGTATTTTAATATTTTTGTCGTGTCCAGATACTTCAGTGGGTAATTATTGTCCGGTTTTCTCAGTGAGTCGTGGTGAATAATTCCGGACTCATCAATAGCCCTTTTTTTAGGTTTTGTCAAAAGTATTTGGCAAGATTAAAAAACCCTCCTATGGAATAACAATACTCTCCGGACCGTTCTTGTATTCAGCTCAGGGTTTATCCGGTCTGAATACTTCTCAGAAGTTCAAGAGTTCTGCTATGGATCGTGGGACACGTGTCACATTTTGATTCATTTTAACAACCGTTTTCTTCCTAGGACGGCACTTCCACAAGTCCCAAAAAGTAAAGTTTGCATTTATTGTTCATGACGTCAGCGCCGCCTTCCATCATTACTTTTTCCTTTTCGTTTTCTACTAGGTATTTGGAAACTTTTTTGCCTCCCTTGTATAAATTACTTCCTTTTACTGTTTTACCATCTTCATCACTTTGTCATTTCTTCTTTTCTGAGCTTTTTACTTCTTCTCTCAAAAATTTGCTTGTGTAGGTTTATGTTCACGACGAGAAACGCTCTGGTGAAAAGTGGTTGACTAAATCTTTCAGAGTTAGAAAAAGCACAAAAGGTTGAGCGAGAGAGACGTATCGCTGCGGGTCTTCCAGTTTCTCCAATTAGTAAGCCCGACACACCGTCTTCAGAAGCTGATCGAGGATCATCCTCTGCCAAAAGTGCCAAACCTAAGCGTTTGTTTCAACCAAGCCTCTCGCCCATTCCGCCAGGCTCCTCGGTTCAGGAGTCACAGCCCTCTGTTGTGCAGGAGAATGCAGTATCAAGTACAAGAAAACCCTCTCCGTTCATTGCTATGGGGTCAGATATTGAGAAGTCTCCAGAAAACGTTAATCTTCGCCGGACAGGCCGTCTAGTAAATGGTCAGGCTACTAGCTCTCAAACCAAGTCCTCAAAGTCAGGGCCTTCCAAATCTGGGACCAAAGATAAAGCCTCCGGATCAAGGGCACCAATTAGAGCCCCAAAAGACAAATCCTCTGGACCAGAGACCATTAGATACAGCTCTCATACTGAGCCTTCCGGAACTGAGCCCTTGCCGGACACTAGATCCCTAAGAGAGAGTGATGCTCAACCGTCTGGACAACCTGCTGAGCCAGACACTAGCCCTCTCCCATCAACACTAGGTGTGTTAGACTGACATGATAACCAACTACTCCACGAAACCAATAGTTGTACGTCAATAAAAAGTAAAAATGTTAAAATCTTTTCTAGTTTTTTAAATTAGAAAAATGTTATAAAAATAGATAACAAAGAGACTATCACCACATGATTATCGGTCGATAGACTATATCTGTAGAATGTTGATAGACTATATGCTATCGAATTCAAAACCTTAATTAGATAATTAATTAACTATAATTCATATCATCAGTTTTGATATTAATAGATTTATAATTCTTTATTGTGTAATTTATCTTTCGTTTATTTTGATAGTAAAAACCCCAAATTTGATATTCCGACTAGCAAAAAAAAATTAGTAGATTTTAATAGTAAAAACTCCAAATGTGATATTCCGACTAGTTACAAAAAATGATATTATTTTAGTTTATAAAACAATGCTTAAATAATATTTGAAAACGCAATTTTGGCTTCGCCCGGGTTCGAACCAGAGACATTCCGGTGTGTTAGACTCACGTGATAACCAACTACTCCACGAACCAATAGTTGTATGTCAATAAAAAGTAAAAATGTTAAAATGTTTTCTAATTTTTTAAATAGAAAAATATTATAAAAATTGGTTAACGAAGAGACTATCACCACATGATATTAGGTCGAGATACTATTGGTGAGGATTATTTCAGACTTAGGGTAATTTTGTCAGATGATTTGTGGTATTTTGAGGGTATTAAATGTTTAGGTGTTTTGTAGTGAGAGATTTAAGCTGTCTGGTTGTATTAAATGATCATTGCCCTGATTAATAAAAGTTGTTGGGTATTTATACCCTTAATTATGGGCCCTATGAGCATTCGGGTCAAACTATGAAATCGGATCGAGTTCAAAAACCCATTAGTTTATTAAGGAGATTAGCAATTAGCTTAGTCATAAAGTGTTTAGTATTGTTATATTTTTGTCGTGTCATATTACTTCAGTGGGTAATTATTGTCCGGATTACCCTTGTCCGGTTTTCTCAGTGAGTCGTGGTGATTAATTCCGTACTCATCAGTAGCCATTTTTTTAGGTTTTGTCAAAGGTATTTGGCAGTATTAAAAAATCCTTCTAGGCAATAACAATACTCTCCGGACCATTCTTGTATTCAGCTCAGGGTTTATCCGGACTGAATACTTCTCAGAAGTTTAAGAGTTCTGCCATGGATCATGGGACACGTGTCACATTTTGATTCATTTTAACAACCGTTTTCTTCCTAGGACGGCGCTTCCACTAATCCCAAAAAGTAAATCCTGCATTTATTGTTCATGACGTCAACGCCGCCTTCTATCATTACTTTTTCCTTTTCGTTTTCTCCTAGGTATTTGGAAATTTTTTTGGCTCACTTGTATAAATTACCTCCTTTTACTGTTTTACCATCTTCATCACTTTGTCATTTCTTCTTTTCTGAGCTCTTTACTTCTTCTCTCAAAATCTTTCTTGTGTAGGTTTATGTTCACGGCGAGACACACTCTGGTGAAAAGTGGTTGGCTAAATCTTTCAGAGTTAGAAAAAGCACAAAAGGTTAAGCGAGAGAGACGTATCGTTGTGGGTCTTCTGGTTTCTCCAATTAGTAAGCCCGACACACCTTCTTCAGAAGCTGATCGAGGATCATCATCTGCCAAAAGTGTCAAACCTAAGCGTTTGTTTCAACCAAGCCTCTCGCCCATTCCGTCAGGCTCCTCGGTTCAGGAGTCACAACCCTCTGTTGTGCACGAGAATACAGTATCAAGTACAAGAATACCCTCTCCGTTCATCGCTATGGGGTCAGATATTGCGAAGTCTCCAGAAAAAGTTAATCTTCGCCGGACAAGCCGTTTTGTAAAGGGTCAGGAAACTGGCTCTCAAACCAAGTCCTCAAAGTCAGGACCTTCCAAATCTGGGACCAAAGATAAAGCCTCCGGATCAGGGGCACCAATTAGAGCCCCAAAAGACAAATCCTCTGGACCGGAGACCACTAGAATCAGCTCTCATACTGAGCCTTTCTGAACTGAGCCCCTGCCGGACACTAGATCCCTAAGAGAGACTGATGCTCGACCGTCCGGATAACCTGCTGAGCCAGACACTAGCCCTCTCCCATCAACAACGGCTGATAAACCTTTCAAGGTGATAGAGGCCAGTATTGAAGATGCTCCATTTGAGACTGAGGCTTCCGGGCGGACTGGGGATGCTACCTCTGATAAAAAAAGGAAAAGGCTAGGAAAAAATTTGCATGACTCATACAAATCTGCGGGAGAGTCTGGAAGGAAAAGTGAGACCTTGCTTCCATAAAGTGAACGTGAAGTATCTGCTGACCATGCAGTATATCAACTATTTCTATACTCATAATGCTGAGTTAGGCCGGATCCGGACAAAGTGGGGGATCCCTGAATCTGTTAAGGTGAGGATCCCAGTCACTCCGGAGACACCGATGGACTGCAAACTCAGTGAAATTGTCATCTACACCGAGTTGTTTAACTAGGGGCTCAAATTTCCCTTGGACTCAGAAATTGTCAGGTTTTTCCACTTGATAAAACTCTTTCCAAGTCAGCTGAGTCCTAATGCTTGGTACACTCTTATCGCCTGTATTATGGCGTCAAGGCTCTCTGGTATTCCTCTTCCAATGGAGCAGTTTGCTGTTGTAGCCAGCCTCTGTAAGAACCATCATATCTCATTCTACCACTTCAATATGGGAGACGACTTTAAGGTGGTGGATGACTTGCTTGAGTTAGAGAAAAATTGGAAAACCCAATTTCTGTTTATCAGTGGGACTTGGGAAAATGGGAGGAAAATCAAAACTGGTGTCAATCCCAGCATGCTCACCAGCAAATGGAAAAGCTCAGGTAAATATTTTATCATGTTTGTCTTTCTTACTTTGTAAAAAAATTGTTTCTAACCTATTTTTTTTTCTTTGGTTAGTGTTGCCGAAGGAGTTCTCCGATTATGTGGAGGAGGGCCAGGCCACATGTGCCAAATTAAAGGCTTGGGCTGCTAAACATTGGGGAAACGCTTTCCACAACTGCTTCACCTCCGGTAACTTAGTGAGGTCCCACCTCTGGAACACAACGGGCCGGAGAGACCTTACTTGGGAGGAGCTGATTATACCACTCCCTCCGGCTGTCATCCTCAAGAGAACAGAGGTGAAAGATGGCAAACTGGCCTTCCCCTTAGAGCTAAAGCCCCAAGCAAGATGAAAGGCAAGAAGGGAAAAAAAAAACAAGTTGCAGCAAAGGTTGTTCAAGGTTCTGTTGAGGAGATCGCTCCGGTGAGTCACGGAGTGCAGGCGCAAGGGGGAATTGATGTTACTCTACTTCAAGTAGTTGAAGATGAGAGTATTAAGGAGACATCTGGATCTCAAGATCCTCCAAAAGATTCTAAGAAGGACCGAAAACGGGGAGAAAATAGTGAAGAGAGGGAGGCCAAGAAGAAGAAAGTCTCTTTGGGGGATGAAGTTGTCCTCCGGCCTTCGGAGTCTCTTCTTCTGGCCGACCCAACAGACCCCAATTTGGCAGAGCAAATCCGAAGTGGTCTACACGCCGGAGAGGGTACTGGAGGGGATATCAATATTGATGTAGTAGACATCAGTGGCTTCTAAAACATTGGCCTTTACTTTGATGACCTTGAAAAAGATGACTTTGTTGGTCCCTACCTTCCCCCAAGTTCCTCTAACATGGTGACCTTTAATGGTAAGTCTTTCACTGTTTCAAGGGAGAACGATACGATGACTCACTCTTTGCTGGGCCATATTCAGCCAGTGCTCAACTTGGAGAGGCAAGTACGAAGTCAGTCTGCCCTTATTAACAAACTCAATGCAGATAAAGAGGGCTTATCCAATGATCCTCTTAATTCCAACCAAAGTGTTGAAGCATTGATGAAAGAGCTTAAGGACTTAAAGAAAGGGAAAGAAGACTTCGCAACCAGGCTGGCCACTTCGGAGGTGGCTAATACAGAGCTCCAAACCAAGTATTCTGGCTTGGAGACGGATCTCTCCACTTTGAAGGAAGAGGTAAAGGCCAAAGACAATGTTATCCAAGCCCTTTCCAGTGACAAGACTTCACTTGAAGGTGATGTGTCAAAAGTTACCAAGGAAAAGGAGGACTTGATGAAAGAGCATGAGAAGACAATCCAGGCCAAGGTCGATGCGTATACCAACGATGTGATAGATTCCCTAGAAAAAAGGTATACCGAAGTTAAATCTAACACGGTCTTGCTTTTTCATCAAACATTCCCGAAGAGGACACTCGGTACTCCGTGGTAGTATGTCAAATATGAAGATATCCCATTTCACACGATGGTCGATGGTGACAAGAGAAACTATTGTAGTGGTATTGATGATACTACTGATGAGGAATAAGGGACCGGAGAACGCTCCAATGATGAACCGAAAGATCCAAAGAAGAAACAAGATGGTGCAAGAACATCTAAGGGAAACTAGCCCTAAAATTTTAACTATTTTCTGTTTTTTTTTTATCCTTATGACATACTAAAGTCCTAGGAAGGCCAAAAAAAAATTATAATTGTGTCCGGTTTGAGTCCGGTCAAGCTTTTCCTTTTAAACTTAAAGTCCTTGGATGGCCAAGGCATTCTATATGTTTTAATATCATCCTCCGGTGTTAGCCGGGTAATTTTACTTTGCTAAATTCTTGCTTTGTTTTATATTCGCCCAACCTTGATGGCTGATGTTTAAATAGCCCCTATTTACTTTACAAGTATTTTAAGATAAGAGTGTTTAAATTCTCTGTTGACAAATTTTAAAGGGCATCATTATCGGATCAATCCGATCTGTTAAAGATACTTAGAAAGTTTCAAAGAAACTGTGGATCAAACCACTCTGAAGATTTTAAGAAGGCATCAAATTTTATTGAAAAAACCAGACACCTCATTAAAACCTTCCCGCGCCACCAGGGTAGGAAAGACTATGCCCCCTAATATTTACATAGACGTTAAACAAGTAAATATTTACACAACTTTTATTCTAGATACATCCGGAGGTGTTCAATATTCCAAGGGTGGTCTAAGATTCTTCTATCTTTGTCTTGAAGCCTCTATGTCCCAAGCTTAAGCTTTTCGATGACCACATAGGGCCCTTCCTAATTTGGAGCTAGCTTGCCGAACTGCTTCTCCTTAGTATGTAGGAAGACTTTTCTCAATACTTTATCCCCCGGTTTAAAATCCCTTTTTCTGATTCTGGAAGCAAACATGCTTCTCATTAAACCTTGATAATGGGTGGCTCTAAGATAAGCCTTAACCCTTTTCTCTTGTATTAAGTCCAACTAGCTTCTGACTGCCACTTCATTAGCCTATTCGGAAAAATTGTGGACTCTGTATGATGGAAGAGTTGCCTCTATAGGAGAAACTGCATCCATCCCATATACCAAGGAAAACGGGGATTCCTGTGTAGCAGCTCCAGGATTAGTCCGATAGGCCCATAGTAATTCTTGTAGATAACTTGGCCACTTTCCAGCAGCTCCTTCTAAATTATTTTTGAGACCATACAAAATGGTTCAGTTTGCCACTTCAACTTAACCATTCGTCTGTGGGTGGAAAAGAGAAGAGAAGCAATGCTGAATGCCCCTAGAAGCACAGAAACTCTCCATATCTTTGCTATCGAATTGTGGCCCATTATCTATGGTTATCTTTTGTGGAACCCCAAATCTGCAACAAATATTAGATATGATAAATTTTATAATAGCTTTTGAAGTAGTTCCTGCCAAGGGGGCTGCCTCTATCCACTTCGAAAAATAATTAATGGCCACAATCATGGTTCTGCAGCCTCCGGACGCCATCGGTAGACGCCGTACTAGATCCAATCCCCAACGAGCAAAAGGTATTGGCTGAGAAATTGATTCCAAAGGGACAGCTGGGATATGAATTTCATTACCATATCTTTGGCATGGATCACACTTTTTTACCAATTCCTTGGCATCTTCCATTATGGATGGCCATTAATATTCGGCCAATAAAACCCTTTGGGTTAAAGCTCTATAGCCACAATGTGCTCACCTCTCACCATCATGTAGTTCGGATAACACAATTTGAGACTTTTCAACCCCCAAACAACGCAAGAGAGATCTACTAAATGACTTCTTGTATAAAATACATCTTATGACTAAAAACGCACGAGCCTTGTAATTCATTTTCTTGGCCATAAATTTCTCGTGAGGCAAAATTCCATTAGTAATGTATTGAAGAAGGGGATGTCTCCAGTCCTTGGGTTAAACCACTTGTATACTTAAACTTTCCTCTTCTTTACCCCAATTGGGCTGTATGGATGGACATTATTGTACATGAATCCATGGGTAGGACTCAGAGTAGGCTATGGTGGCCAAGGATTCTGCTAATGTATTTTTCGATCTAGGTATATGCTCATAGCTGATATCTTTGAAGTTAGCTACCACTTCTTTAAGAATGAATAAATATTTAATCAACTGCTCCTTTTTTGCCTCAGATTGGCCTTGGGCATGATGGATAAGAAGTTGAGAATCGCTCATCAACCTAACTCTTTTGGCTCCACATAGCAAGGCTAATTACAAAACAGCTATAGCAGCTTCGTATTTAGACTCATTGTTAGAAGCCCTAAAAGCAAAACATATAGCTTGGTATAGCTTGTTGTCGTACGAAGAGGTTAAACATATCCCAGCACCAAAACCCATGGTACTTGATCCACCATCGGTCCGGACAACCCATACCTTCTTAGTTTTTTCATCTGTAGTTTGTTTAGTACTTCTGTCCGAATGGAATTCAACTAGGAAATCAGCAACAGATTGAGCTTTGATTGCAGTTCGAGGGGAAAAATCAATGTCATAGTCTCCCAATTCTACTGACCACTTGGTCATCCTGCTTTATATGTCCGCCTTTTGAAGAACATTTTTCAAATGAAAAGATATTCGGACGATAATAGAATGAGACTGAAAATAAGGCCTCATTTTCCCGGCAGCAATTACTAAAGCCAGTGCTAGCTTTTCAAGTTTTAAGTACCTTCTTTCAGCATCCATCAGGATCTTGCCGATGTAATACAGCGGACGAGGATAACTATCCACCTCTCTCATTATTACTGCACTTATAGCACACTCGGACACTGCTAAATATATGTACAATGTTTCTCCATCAATAGGTTAATAGAGAGTTTGGGGGGAAGATAAATGCTTTTTTATTTAATTAAACGCTTGGTCGCACCATGGAGACCAGTTAAAGCCTTTGGCACCCTTTAAAGTTTTGAAAAATGAGCACACCTATCCGAAGACCTTGAGATATAACGGTTTAGAGCAGCTAACCTTCATGTTAATCTTTGTACTTCTTTAATATTCCTAGTAGGATCTATCTGTAATAAAGCATTTAATTGGTCCGGATCAGGCTGTATCCCTTTCTCACTTATCACATACCCCAAAAACTTCCCGGACTGTACTCCAAAACACTTTTTTCTGGATTTAATTTTAAATTAACTTTCACCAAATTGGAAAAATTCTCTTGGAGATCAGCCAAGTGTAATTCCTCCTCCACACTCTTTACCATCATATCATCAATATAGACTTCCACATTTTTTTCTAATTTGATTAGCAAATGCTTTATTCACTAGCCTCTGATAAGTAGCCCCAACATTTTTTAATCCAAAAGCATCACCTTGTAACAATGGAGGCCCCTATCAGTGACAAAAGTAGTATGTTCCTGGTACTTCAGATCCACTTATATCTGGTTATAACCGAAGAAGGCATCCATGAAGGACAACAATTTATTCCAGAATGTGGAGTCTACTAACTGATCAATCTGGGGGACTCGATACATATATTTTGGGCAAGCTCGGTTGAGGTCAGTAAAGTCAATACACATACGCCACTTTCGATTTTTCTTTTTTACTAACACTGGATTGGATGTCCATAAAGGGTACTGAGATTCCTTTATGTGGCCCATCTTAGTAAGCCGGTGAACCTCTTGAACTATGACATCAGATTTCTCTTTAGAGAAAGCCCTTCTTCTCTGCACAACGGGTGCTATATCTCTCCGGATGGACAGTTCGTGTGATATAACATCCGCAGGCACTCCGGTTACATCAGTATTACACCAACCAAAAACGTGTTGGTGGTTTGCTAAAAAGGATAACACTTTGTTCTGATGTCATCTTAGATCCAATCTTGACACTTCTCCCTTTAGCCAGAGAGTGAGTTTCAACATCTTCAATTGGTATTAAAACACTAGGGGTCTATCTAGGGTCATCAATTTCACCTTCTCCTCTAAAGGGCCCCACCAATTGCTAATCTTCATTTATCCGAACTACTCCTAAAGTCTTAGGGGCAAGTGCAGTTGCATAACATTCTCTTGCTACTTTCTGACTACTCTGGACAACTCCCACTTGTCCTTGAACAACATATTTTTAACATTGGTGAACTGTTGAAGCCACAACATGCATCCTGGAGAGCCAAGACCTTCCCAAAATGGCATTGTAGCACGTGGGACAATCTACCACAACAAAAAGTACCATGACCATTTTCTTCAAAGGGTCGTTGGCCCACAAAACCTCATCCTCGAACGCCCCGACTACGTCCGTAGAGCTTCCAGTGAAACCCACAGTGGACCTATTTAAACGTTAAATGAGTGCCGGATTCTTTATTTGTTTGTAAGAAATCAAAAAGAGTATATTGGCTGAGCTACTAGTGTCCACCAAAATTCTCATAATGTCATTGCCCCCAATTGATGCTCTTATTACCACAACATCTTCATGAGGACCAGCTATATCTCTCAAGTCATCTTCGTAAAAAACAATGACGGGAAAAGGAATTTGGGATTGATAGGAGGACATGCCTCCCTCCAACTGAGTAGCCAGAGTGTGAACATGCCTCTTCCTTGAAGAATGAGTTGGTGCAGTCATTATGTCTCCCCCATATATGGTAAGTGACTCAAAAAAGCTTATGAGCCCAGACAATGTCTTGGTATGTTCTGTTATAACACCCACCTTATTCCGGGCTAGATCAGGATCCAAATACTCTGATTCTATACATCGAATCTTTTAATAATTACCATGGCCCCGTCCGGAGCCGACGTCCCTGCATTGTTTGTTGGGCCAGTCTGATGAGCATTATCAGGCCTATTCCCCTTCTTTTCTACACATAAGCACCTAATTTTCCTCTTTCAATCAAATTTTGCACCTCTTGCTTCAAAGTGATGCAATCTTCTATGTTATGGCCAATATCAGGGTGATATTGACAAAAACACAGAAGATTGCATCACTTTGAAGCAAGAGGACATTTGAGATTGCCACATTCTCTTTTAATTCGGCCAAACCACTCCGGTTGGACCCAATGCCCTTTCTTATTTCTGGACTGCTGACTCTGAGCTGGAGCTGGGTGAGATTGAGCCTTGGCCCTGTTGGGACCCTATCCGACCTCCTTAGCCTTGTATCCGGACTGATTCTGGTTTGGTGCAGCTGGGGCAGATCTTACTTTCCTGTGCACCCTAGTCTTTTTTGTTTCATCTACATTAATTTGCTTTCCCACCTGGTTCAACAAACCACCCCACGTCATGGCCTTCTTCCTGGTTACCGAATCGGCCAGATTGCCAGGGTTCAAACCCTGTCTTAGAGAATATATTGCTACTTGCTCAAAGCAATCAGTTAATCCATTCTTTGTGCTCACAAACCGACTTATATATTCTTTCAATGATTCAGTTGGCTCTTAGGCACAATGGATAATAGTGTCTCCATTTCCCTTCACCTCCTTACTTCCAACAAACTGCCTCCGGAAGGCCACCCAAAAAGTATAAAAAAAATTATGCATTCCTGTCGTAGGCTATTATACCACTTCAGAGCACTCCCCGTAAAAGATTGAGAGAAGGCTCTACAAAGAAACTTGTCATCATCGTCAAAATTCATCATAAATTTTTTAAACTGCTCCAGATTATTATCTGGATATTTCCTCCCATCCTATTTTTCCATCTTAGTACTCTCAAACCTCTTAGGAAGGTTTCAGACAGTATTTTGGAAGACAATGGAGATTGTCTCCAATTCCAGCCACGACTAAAAACAGTATCTTCATTGGTAGTTGCAAAGATACCTGGTTCATTATGGAAAGCGAAAAGATCCATCAATAGCTGGTCAATGTGCCTCCGGATATGACTATGAGATGACCCTTTACTCAGATACATTTTCAACCTTCCATGCCTATCCCTCTTTCTTGATTATTTTCTAACCAACTTTTGCTTCTTCCTAGTCCTTCCTTCATCACTGCTGGATGACAGGGACTCCTTAATTCCATCCTCGTTCGAGGAGCTACTAGAGGATTCTGACTCCGAGCTCTCCACCGGTTTGGACCGGTAAGACTTCTTTGAGCTGACATGAGTCTTTTTAGTACTCAAATGGGTCTTTGCTGATGGGTCATGCTCCCTTGGATTGTCAGTGTGGTGAATAGCTGACACCTTTGATTTTTCTTTCAAGCCTAACTCTATATTTCTAGCAGCCCTCAAGGCTTCTATCTCAGCTTTCAACCTGTCTCGCTCTTCGATCGTGTACTCATCGTTTTCTCCCACCACTTCTACCAAAGTTGGTGGCACTGCTTGCTCGTCCAGATTCATCCGAACTGGTTTTTCTTGCTAGTTTTGAATGCTAGATTCATGCACCTTCTTCTCCGACTGTGGTCGCCAATTTGGTGAGGATTATTTAAGACTGAGGGTAATTTTGTCAGATGATTTGTGGTATTTTGATGGTATTAAATGTTAGGTGTTTTGTAGTGAGAGATTTAAGCTGACTCATTGTATTAAATGTTCATTACCCTCATTAATGAAAGTGGTTGGGTATTTATACCCTTAATTATGGGCCCTAGGGCTTTCGGGTCAAACTATGAAATCGGGCCATGTTCAAAAATCCATTAGTTTATTAAGCACATTAGCAATTAGCTTAGGCATAAGATGTTTAGTATTTTAAAACTTTTGTCATGTCCGGATACTTCAGTGGGTAATTATTTTCCGGTTTCCCCAGTCCGGTTTTCTGAGTGAGTCGTGGTGACTAATTCCGGACTCATCAACTATATGTCTAGAATGCTGATAGTCAATAGGCTATCTAATTCAAAGCATTAATTAGATAATCAATTAACTATAATTCATATCATCAATTTTAATATTAATATATTCATAATTATTTATTGTTTTATTGGTTTTTCGTTTATTTTGATAGTAAAAACCTCGAATTCAATATTCGGGCTAGCAAAAAAACATTGATACTATTTTAGTTTATCAAAATGTGTTTAAAAAATATTTGAAAACATAGTTTTGGCTTCGCCCGAGTTCGAATCGGAGACCTTCAGTGTGTTAGACTGACGTGATTACCAACTACACCATGAAATCAATACTAACACTATTAAAATGTTTTCTAGTTTTTTAAATAGAAAAATGTTATAAAAAATGCATAATGAAGAGACTATCACCACGTGATTTTTGGTCGAGTGACTATATGTTTAGAATGTTAATAGTCAATAGCTATCAACTTTAAAGCCTTAATTAGATAATCAATTAACTATAATTCATATTATCAATTTTTTTAGTATATATTTATAATTCTTTATTATTTTATTGCTCTTTAGTTCAGTTTGATAGTAAAAATCTCGAATTCGATATTCAATTTAAAATAATAATAGATTAAATAGTACCATAGGTATACAAATCCTTAATTGTAGAGGTAGAAATAAAAAAACATTTGGGTCAGTATTAAACTCAAATATGTAGTACTCATATTACTTGTTCGTTTGTTTCGATAGTAAAAACCTTAAATTTGATATTCGGGTAAAAATATAGATAGATTAAATAGTACCCTAGGTATACAAATCCTTAGTTGTAGAGCTAGAAATTAAAAATTTATTTGGGTTTTTATTAAACTCAAATCTCTAGCACTCATACTACTCGGTCGAACAAAACTAGTTCTTGATATAACCTAGCAAAAAAAATTGACATTATTTTAGTTTATAAAAAAATGTTTAAAAAATATTTGAAAACACGATTTTGGTTACGCCCGAGTTCGAACGGGAGAGCTTCATTGTGTTAAACTGACGTGATAACCAACTACACCACGATGCCAATAATTGTATGTCAATAAAAAGTAAAACTTTTAAAATGTTTTCTAGTTTTTCAAATATAAAAATATTATAAAAAATGGATAACGACGAGACTATTACCACATGATTTTCGGTCAAAAACAAATTAGTACATTTTGATAGTAAAAATCCCAAATTTTATATTTCGACTTGCAAAAAAAATGATACTATTTTAGTTTATCAAAAAATGTTTAAAAAATATTTGAAAACGCAACTTTGGCTTCGCCCAAGTTCGAACGGTGACATTCTGGTGTGTTAGACTGACGTGATAACCAACTACTCCATGAAACAATAGTTGTATGTCAATAAAATGTAAAAATATTAAAATGTTTTCTAGTTTTTTAAATAGAAAAATGTTAGAAAAAATAGATAACGAAGAGACTATCACCACATGATTTTCGGTCGAGAGATTATATGTCTAAAATGTTGATAGTCAATAGGCTATCAAATTCAAAGCATTAATTAGATAATCAATTAACTATGATTCATATCATCCGTTTTGATATTAATATATTCATAATTCTTTATTGTTTTATTGCTCTTTCGATTATTTTGATAGTAAAAACCCCAAATTTGATATTCCAGCTAGCAAAAAGAAAATTGATACTATTTTAGTTTATCAAAAAGTGATTAAAAAATATTTCAAAACATAATTTTGGCTTCGCCCGGGTTCGAACCGAAGACCTTCAGTGTGTTAGACTTGGTGTGGATTATTTTCGACTGATGGTAATTTGGTCATATGTTTTGCGATGTTTCAATGGTATTAAATGTTTAAGTGTTTTGTAGTGAGAGATTTAAGCTGTCTGGTTGTATTAAATGTTCATTACCCTCATTAATGAAAGTGTATGGGTATTTATACTTTTAATTATGGGCCTTATGGGGTTTTGGGTCAAACTTATGAAATCGGGTCGAGTTCAAAAACCCATTAGTTTTATTAAGCAGATTAGTAACCAGCTTAGCAAAAAGTGTTTAATATTTTAATACTTTTGTCCTGTCCGGATGATTCAGTGGGTGGTTATTGTCCGGATTGCCCCTGTCCGGTTTCTACAATGAATGGAAAACATTTCCAGACTCATCAGTAGCCCCTTTTATAAGTTTTGTCGAAGGCCATTGGCAAGACCTAACAAATCCTCTTATGCACTTGTAATATTCTCCTGACTGTTTAAGTGTTCAGCTCAGGATTTTTCCGGACTGAATACTTCTCAGAAGTTCATAAGTTCTGCCATGGATCGTTGGACATGTGTCATCTTTTGATTTGTCTCACCAGCCATTTTCAACCTAGAACTGCGCTCCCACTAATCCCAAAAGCAACCTCTTCATTTAATATCCATGACGTCAGCGTCGTCTTTAATCATTACTTTTGTCTTTTCGTTTTCTCCTAGGTATTTGGTAACTCTTTTTGTCTTACTAGTATAAATTACTTCTTTCCACTGTTTTACCATCTTCATCACTCTCTCATTTCGTCATTTCAAAGCTTTCACTTCTCTTCTCAAAATTCTTCTTGTGTAGTTTATGTTCACGGCAAGAAACGCATTGGTAAAAGACGTGTGGCTTAATCTTTCGTAGTTAGAAAAAGCGCAAATGGTTGAGCGAGAGAGACGCATTGTTGCGGGTCTTCCAGTTTCTCTAAACGATAAGCCCGAAACACCATCTTCAGAGGTTGATCGAGGTTCATCTTCGGCTATAAGTTCTAAACCCAGGCAGTTATTTCAATCAAGTCTTTTGCCCATTGTATCAGGCTCCTCAGTTCATGAGTCACAACCCACTGTTGAACGGGAAAAAGCTATATCAAGCACAATGAGACCCTCTCCATTTATAGTCATGGGGTCAGATGCTGAGAAATCCCAGAAAAGGTCACCCTTAGCCAAACAGGCCGCTTAGTAAAGGGTCAAGCTATTATTTCACAATCTAAGTCCCCAAAATCAGGGCCTCCTAAGTCTGGGGCCAAGGATAAAGCTACAGGATCAGGGGCATCTATCAGAGTCCCAAAGGATAAATCCTCTGGTCTGGAGGCCACTGGAACTAGCTCTCAAAATGACCCCCCCGGACGTGAGCCCCAGCCGGACACTAGACCCTTAGGAGAGGGTGGTGCTCAAGCGTTCAGACGACTTACAGAGCCTGCCACCAGCACTCCCCCACCAAAAACAACTGACAAACCTTCCATGGTGATAGAAGAGGTGATGGAGGAAAGCATAGAAGAAGCCCCGTTTGAGACCGACGTCTCCGGACAGAGAGGGGAAGCTACCACCAACAAAAAAGTCAAGGGTAAAGAGAAGCTGTGTTTGAAACATCCGGACCTGCCGGAGTGCCTGGAAGGCAAAGTGGGACCCTGCTTCCACAAGGTGAACGTAAAGTATACGCTGGCTATGCAGATGATCAACTATCTCTACACTCATACTGCTAAGTTAGGCCAGATCCGGACAAACTGGGGGATCGCTGAGTCTGTCAAGGTGAGGATACCGGTCACTCCGGAGACCCCAATGGACTGTAAGCTAAGCGAGATAGTCATCTATACAAAGCAGTTCAACTGGGGGCTCAGATTTTCATTGGACCCAGAGATTGTCAGATACTTTCATCTGATAAAGCTCTGTCCAAGCCAGCTGAGTCACAATGCTTGGTACACCCTCATGGCCTGCATTATGGCCTTTAGGCTCTCCGGAATACCGCTTCCAATGGAGCAATTCGCTGTTGTGGCCAGCCTCTGCAAGAACCACGTCATCCCTATCTACCACTACAACATGGGAGATAACTTTAAAGTGGTGGATAATTTTCTTGAATCAGAGAAGAATTGGAAGACCCAATTCTTTTTCATTAGGGGGGCTTGGGAAAACGGGAGGAAAATCAAGGCTCGTGTCAACCCTAGCATGCTTACCAGCAGATGGAAAAGTTCAGGAAAATATTTAATCATGCTTGTCTTTCTTCTCTTATAATCTTCTCTTCGTTTTCCTTTGATAGGGCTGCCGAAGGAGTTCTCCGACTATATGGAGGAGAGGCAGACAACTTGTACCAAACTGAATGCTTGGGCTGCTGAAAAATGGGGGAATCATTTCTATAATTGCTTCACCACCGACAATTTAGTGAGGTCCCACCTATGGAACATAATATGCCAGAGGGATCTTACTTGGGAGGAGCTGGCCACTTTACCTCCTCCGGCTGTCATCCTCCAGAGAACGGAGGAGAAGGATGTCTAGCTGGATTTGCCTGAAAGTAGGGCCTCATCTTTCTAGCAACAATTACTAATGCCAGTGCTAGATTTTCGAGTTTTAAATACCTTTTTTGAGAATCCATCACGATTTTGGTGATGTAGTACACCGGACGAGGATAATTGTCCACCTCTCTTACTAGCACCGCACATATGGCACATTCGGAGACTGCCAAATATATATACAATGTTTCTCCATCAACAGGTTTAAAAAGATTTTTGAGGGAGGATAAATGCTTTTTTATTTCATCAAAGGCCTGATCGCACTATGGGGACCAGTTGAATTCTTTGGCACCCTTTAAAGTTTGGAAAAACGGGGCACACCTACCTGAAGACCTTGAGATAAAACGATTTAGAGTAGCTAACCTCCCTGTAAATCTTTGTACTTCTTTAATATTCTCAGGAGGATCCATCTGCAGTAAAGCATTAAGTTGGCCTGGATCAGGCTGTATCCCTTTCTCACTTATCATATACCCCCAAAACTTCCTGGACTGCACTCCGAAAACACATTTTTCTGGATTGAACTTTAAATTAACTTTTATCGAGTTAGCAAAAGTCTATTGCAGATCTTCCAAGTGTAACTCTTCTTCCACACTCTTCAACATAATGTCATCAATGTAGACTTCCATATTTCTTCCAATCCGATCAGCGAATGCTTTGTTCACTAACCTCTAATAAGTGGCCCCAACATTCTTTAACCCAAAAGGCATCGTCTTGTAACAATGAAGTCCCCTATCAGTAACAAAAGTAGTGTGTTTTTTGTCCTTCGGATCCACTTGAAGTTGATTTTACCACGTGATTTTTGGTCGAGAGACTATATGTCCATAATATTGATAGTCAATAGGCTATCAAATTCCAAGCCTTAATTAGATAATCAATTAACTATAATTCATATTATCAATTTTTTAGTATATATTCATAATTCTTTATTGTTTTATTGCTCTTTCATTTATTTTGATAGTAAAAATCCCGAATTCGATATTCAGTTAAAAATAATAATAGATTAAATAGTACCATAAGTATACAAATCCTTAGTTGTAGAGCTAGAAATAAAAAAATTATTTGGGTCAGTATTAAACTCAAATCTCTAGTACTCATATTACTTGTTCTGTTGCTTTGATAGTAAAAACCTCAAATTCGATATTCTAGTAAAAATATAGATAGATTAAATAGTACCCTAGGCATACAAATCCTTAGTTTTAGAGCTAGAAATTAAAATTTTATTTGGGTTAGTATTAAACTCAAATCTCTAGCACTCTTACTACTTGATCCAACAAAACTAGTTCTTGATATAATCTAGAAAAACAAATTGATACCATTTTAGTTTATCAAAAAATGTTTCAAAAATATAAGAAATTTCGGTGTGTTAGACTGATGTGTTAACCAACTACTACACAAACCAATAGTTGTACATCAATAAAATGTAAAAATGTAAAAATGTTATCTAGTTTTTTAAATAGAAAAATGTTATAAAAAATTGATAATGAAGGGAATATCACCACATGATTTTCGGTCGAGAGACTATATGTCTAGAATGTTGATAGTCAATAGGCTATCAAATTCAAAGCATTAATTAGGTAATCAATTAAGTATAATTCATATAATCCTTTTTTATATTAATATATTCATAATTCTTTACTATTCTTTAGTACATTTTAATAGTAAAAACCTATTCCGACTAGAAAAAAATGATACTATTTTAGTTTATCAAAAAATGTTTAAAAATTATTTGAAAACGCAATTTTGGCTTCGCCCGGGTTCGAACCGGAGACATTCCGGTGTGTTAAAGTAACATGATAACAGACTACTCCACGAAACCAATAGTTGTATGTCAATAAAAAGTTAAAATGTTAAAATGTTTTCTAGTTTTTTTTAAAGAAAAACGTTATAAAAAATAGATAACAAAGAGAATATCACCACATGATTTTCGGTGGAGAGACTATATGTCTAGAATATTGATAGTCAATAGGCTATCGAATTCAAAGCATTAATTAGGTAATCAATTTACTATAATTCATATCATCCGTTTTTATATTAATATATTTATAATTCTTTATTGTTTTATTGTTCTTTAGTATGTTTTATTGTTCTTTAGTACATTTTGATAGTAAAAACCTATTCCGACTGGAAAAAAATGATACAATTTAGTTTATCAAAAAATATTTGAAATCGCAATTTTGGCTTCGCCCGTGTTCGAACCGGAGACATTCCGGTGTGTTAAACTAACGTGATAACCAACTACTCCACGAAACCAATAGTTGTATGTCAATAAAAAGTAAAAATGTTAAATTGTTTTCTAGTTTTTTAAATAGAAAAATGTTATAAAAATGGATAACGAAGAGACTATCACCACATGATTTTCGGTCGAGAGACTATTGGTGAGGATTATTTTTGACTCAGTGTAATTTTGTCAGATGATTTATGGTATTTTGAGGGTATTAAATGTTTATGTATTTTGTAGTGAGAGATTTAAGCTGCCTGGTTGTATTAAATGATCATTTCCCTCATTAATAAAAATTGTTGGGTATTTATACCCTTAATTATGGGCCCTATGAGCGTTCGGGTCAAACTATGAAATCGAGTCGAGTTCAAAAACCCATTAGTTTATTAAGCAGATTAGCAATTAGCTTAGTCATAAAGTGTTTAGTATTTTAATACTTTTGTCGTATCCGAATACTTTAGTGGGTAATTATTGTCCGGATTACCCTTGTTTGGTTTTCTCAGTGAGTCGTGGTGAATAATTCTGGACTCATCAATAGCCCTTTTTTTAGGTTTTGTCAAAGGTCTTTCGCAAGATTAAAAAACCCTCTTAGGCAATAACAATACTCTCCGGACCGTTCTTGTATTCAGCTCAAGGTTTATCCGGACTGAATACTTCTCAGAACTTCAAGAGTTCTGTCATGGATCGTGGGACACGTGTCACATTTTGATTCATTTTAACAACCGTTTTCTTCCTAGAACGGTGCTCCCACTAATCCCAAAAAGCAAATTCTGCATTTAATGTTCATGATGTCAGCGCCGCCTTCAATCATTACTTTTTCCTTTTCGTTTTCTCTTAGGTATTTGGTAACTTTTTTGCCTCACTTGTATAAATTACTTTCTTTTACGGTTTTACCATCTTCATCACTTTGTCATTTCTTCTTTTCTAAGCTTTTTACTTCTTCTCTCAAAATCTTTCTTGTGTAGGTTTATGTTCACGGCGAGAAACGCTCTGGTGAAAATGGTTGGCTAAATCTTTCAGAGTTAGAAAAAGCACAAATGGTTGAGCAAGAGAGACGTATCGCTGCGGGTCTTCCAGTTTCTCCAATTAGGAAGCCCGACACACCGTGTTCAGAAGCTGATCAAGGATCATCCTCTGCCAAAAGTTCCAAACCTAAACGGTTTTTTCAACCAAGCCTCTCGCCCATTCCGTCAGGCTCCTCGGTTCAAGAGTCACAACCCTCTGTTGTGCAGGAGAAATTAGTATCAAGTACAAGAAAACCCTCTTCGTTCATCGCTATGGGGTCAGATATTGAGAAGTCTCCTGAAAAGTTAATCTTCGCCGGACAGGTCGTCTAGTAAAGGATCAGGAAACTGGCTCTCAAACCAAGTCCTCAAAGTCAGGGCCCTCCAAATCTGGGACCAAAGATAAAGCCTCTGGATCAGGGGCACCTATTAGAGCCCCAAAATACAAATCCTCTGGACCGGAGGCCACTAGAATCAGCTCTCATAATGAGCCCTCCGGAAGTGAGCCCCTGCCGGACACTAGATCCCTAAGAGAGGCTGATGCTCAACCATCCGGACAACCTGCTGAGCCAGACACTAGCACTCTCCCATCAACAAAGGCTGATAAAACTTCCACGGTGATGGAAGAGGTGATGGAGGCCAGTATTGAAGATGCTCCATTTGAGACTGAGGCTTCCACGCGGACTGGGGATGCGACCTCTGATAAAAAAGGAAAAGGCAAGGAGAAAATCTGCATGACTTATCCTGATCTGCCGGAGAGTCTGGAAGGCAAAGTGTTGACCATGCAGAATATCAACTATGTCTATACTCATACTGTTGAGTTAGGCCGGATTCGGACGAAGTGGGGGATCCTTGAATCTGTTAAGGTGAGGATACCAGTCACTCCGGAGACCCCGATGGACTGCAAGCTCAGCAAAATTGTCATCTACACCGAGCTGTTTAACTGGGAGCTCAAATTTTCCTTGGACCCAGAAATTGTCAGGTATTTCCACCTGATAAAACTCTGTCTAAGCCAGCTGAGTCCTAATTCTTGGTACACTCTTATTGCCCCTATTATGGCGTCAAGGCTCTCTGGTATTCCTCTTCTAATTGAGCAGTTTGCTACTGTAGACAGCCTCTGTAAGAACCATCATATGTCATTCTACCACTTTAATATGGGAGACGACTTTAAGGTAGTGGATGACTTGCTTGAGTCAGAGAAAAATTGGAAAACCCAATTTTTGTTTATCAGTGGGACTTTAGAAAATGGGAGGAAAATCAAAGCTTGTGTCAATCCAAACATGCTCACCAACAGATGGAAAAGCTCAGGTAAATATTTTATCATTTTTGTCTTTCTTACTTTGTAAAAAATTTGTTTTTGAACTATTTTTCTTTTTCTTTGGTTAGTGTTGCCAAAGGAGTTCTCCGATTATGTGGAGGAGGGGCATGCCACATGTACCAAATTAAACGCTTGGGCTGCTGAACATTGGGGAAACGCTTTCCACAACTGCTTCACCTCCGGAAACTTAGTGAGGACCAACCTCTGGAACACAACGGACTGGAGTGACCTTACTTGGAAGGACAGCGGAGAAGGATGGCAAACTGGCCTTGCCCTCAGAGCTAAAGCCCCAAGCAAGATGAAAGGCAAGAAGGGCAAGAAAAAACAAGTTGCAGCAGAGGTTGTTCAGGGTTCTGTTGAGGAGATCACTCCGGTGAGTCAGGGAGTGCAGGCCCAAGGTGAATTGATGTTACTCTACTTCAAGTAGTTGAAGATAAGATTATTAGGGAGATAGGTGGATCTTAAGATCCTCCAAAGGCTTCTAAGAAGGACCAAAAACGGGGAGCAAATAATGAAGAGAGGGCGGCCAAGAAGAAGAAAGTCTCTTTGGGGGATGAAGTTGTCCTTCGGCCTTCAGAGTCTCTTCTTCCGGCCGACCAAACAAACCCCACTTTGGCAGAGCAAATCCGAAGTGGTCTACACGCCGGAGAGGGTACCAAAGGGGATATCAATATTGATGACCTTGAAAAATATGACTTTGTTGGTCCCTACCTTCCCCCAAGTTCCTCAAACATGGTGAGCTTTAATGGTAAGTCTTTCATTGTTTCAAGGGAGAACGATACGGTGACTCAGTCTTTGCTGGGCCATATTCAGCCAGTGCTCAACTTGGAGAGGCAAGTACGAAGTCAGTCTGCCCTTATCAACACACTCAATGCAGATAAAGAGGGCTTATCCAATGATCTTCTTAATGCCAACCAAAGTGTTGAAGCATTGAGTAAAGAGCTTGAGGAGTTAAATAAAGGGAAAGAAGACTTGGCAACCAGGCTGGCCACTTCAGAGATGGTTAATACAGAGCTCCAAACCAAGTATTCTGGTTTGGAGAAAGATCTCTCCACATTGAAGGAAGAGGTGAAGGCCAAGGACAATGTTATCCAAGCCATGTCCGGTGACAAGACTTCGCTTGAAGGTGTTGTGTCCAAAGTTACCAAGGAAAAGGAGGACTTGATGAAAGAGCATGAGAAGACAATCCAGGCCAAGGTCGATGCGTATACCAACGATGTGATAGATTCCCTAACAAAGGTATGCCAAAGTTAAATCTGACACGGTCTTGCTTTTTCATTAAAAATTCCCGAAGAGGACACTCGGTACTCCGTGGCAGTATGTCAAATATGAAGATATCCCATTTCACACGATGGTGAATGGTGATAAGAGAAACTATTCCATTGGTATTGATGATACTACTGATGAGGAATAACGGACCGGAGAAAGCTCCAGTGATGAACCGAAAGATCCGAAGAAGAAATAAGATGATGCAAGAACATCTATGGGAAACTAGCCCTAAAATTTAAAAATATTTTCTGTTTTTTTTATCCTTATGACATACTAAAGTCCTTGGAAGGTCAAGCCAATTTTATAATTGTGTCCGGTTTGAGTCCGGTCAAGCTTTTCCTTTTAAACTTAAAGTTCTTGGATGGCCAAGGCATTCTATATGTTTTAATATCATCCTCCGGTGTTAGCCAGGTAATTTTACTTTGCTAAATTCTTGCTTTGTTTTATATTCGCCCAATCTTGATGGCTGATGTTTAAATAGCCCTTATTTATTTTACAAGTATTTTAAGATGAGAGTGTTTAAATTCTCTGATGACGAACGTTAAATGGTCATCACTTCACCGGATCAATCTGATCGGTTAAAGATACTTAGAAAGTTTCAAAGAAGTTGTGGATCAAACCACTCTGAATATTTTAAGAAGGCATCAAATTTTATTGAAAAAACTAGACACCTCATTAAAACCTTCCCGCGCCACCAGGGTAGGAAAGACTATGCCCCCCCAATATTTACATAGACTTTAAACAAGTAAATATTTACACAACTTTTATTCTAGATACATCCGGAGGTGTTCAATATTCCAAGGGTGGTCTAAAATTCTTCTATCTTTGTCTTAAAGGCTCTATGTCCCAAGCTTAAGCTTTTCGATGACCACATAGGGCCCTTCCCAATTTGGAGCTAGCTTGCCGAACTGCTTCTCCTTAGTATGTAGGAAGACTTTTCTCAAGACTTTATCCCCCGGTTTAAAATCCCTTTTTCTGATTCTGGAAGCAAACATGCTTCTCATTAAACCTTGATAATGGGTGGCTCTAAGATAAGCCTTAACCCTTTTCTCTTGTATTAAGTCCAACTAGCTTCTGACTGCCACTTCATTAGCCTTATCGGAAACATTGTGGACTCTATATGATGGAAGAGTTGCCTCTATAGGAGCAATTGCATCCATCCCATATACCAAGGAAAACAGGGATTCCTGTGTAGCAGCTCCAGGATTAGTCCGATAGGCCCATAGTAATTCTTGTAGATAACTTGGCCACTTTCCAGTAGCTCCTTCTAAATTATTTTTGAGACCAGACAAAATGGTTCTGTTTGCCACTTCAACTTAACCATTTGTCTGTGGGTGGAAAGGAGAAGAGAAGCAATGTTGAATGCCCCTAGAAGCACAGAAACTCTCCATATCTTTGTTATCGAATTGTGGCCCATTATCTATGGTTATCTTTTGTGGAACCCCAAATCTGCAACAAATATTAGATAGGATAAATTTTATAATAGCTTTTTTGAAGTAGTTACTGCCAAGGTGGCTACCTCTATCCACTTCGAAAAATAATCAATGGCCACAATTATGGTTCTGCAGCCTCCGGACGCCATCGGTAGACGCCGTACTAGATCCAGTCCCCAACGAGCAAAAGGTATTCGCTCCGAAATTGATTCCAAGGGGACAGCTGGGATATGAATTTCATTACCATATCTTTGGCATGGACCACACTTTTTTACCAATTCCTTGGCATCTTCCATTATGGATGACCATTAATATTCGGCCAATAAAACCCTTTGGGTTAAAGCTCTATAGCCACAATGTGCTGAAGAAGGGGATGTCTCCAGTCCTTGGGTTAAACCACTTGTATACTTAAACTTTCCTCTTCTTCTTTACCCCAATTGGGCTGTATGGATGGACATTCTTGTACATGAATCCATGGGTAGGACTTAGAGTAGGCTATGGTGGCTAAGGATTCTGCAAATGTATTTTTCGATCTAGGTATATGCTCATAGCTGATATCTTTGAAGTTAGTTACCACTTCTGTAAGAATGAATAAATATTTAATCAAATGCTCCTTTTTTGCCTCAGATTGGCCTTGGGCATGATGGATAAGAAGCTGGGAATCGCTCATCAACCTAACTCTTTTGGCTCCACACAGAAAGGCTAATTACAAAACAGCTATAACAGCTTCGTATTTGGACTCATTGTTAGAAGCCCTAAAAGCTAAACATATAGCCTGATATACCTTGTCGCCGTACGGAGAGGTTAAACATATCCCAGCACCACAACCCATGGTACTTGATCCACCATTAGTCCGGACAACCCATACCTTCTTAGTTTTTTCATCTATAGTTTGTTTAGTACTTCTGTCCGAATGGAATTCAACTAGGAAATCAGCAACAGATTGAGCTTTGATTGCAGTTCGAGGGGCAAAATCAATGTCATAGTCTCCCAATTCTACTGACCACTTGGTCATCCTGCTTGATATGTCCGCCTTTGGAAGAACATTTTTCAAAGGAAAAGATGTTCGGATGATAATAGAATGAGACTAAAAATAGGGCCTCATTTTCCCGGCAGCAATTACTAAAGCCAGTGCTAGCTTTTCAAGTTTCAAGTACCTTCTTTCAGCATCCATCAGGATCTTGCCGATGTAATACACCGGACGAGGATAACTATCCACCTCTCTTGTTAGTACTGCACTTATAGCACACTCGGACACTGCTAAATATATGTACAATGTTTCTCCATCAATAGGTTAATAGAGAGTTTTGGGGGAAGATAAATGCTTTTTTATTTAATTGAACGCTTGGTCGCACCATGGAGACCAGTTAAAGCCTTTGGCACCCTTTAAATTTGGAAAACTGGGGCACACCTATCCGAAGACCTTGAGATAAAACGGTTTAGAGCAGCTAACCTTCATGTCAATCTTTGTACTTCTTTAATATTCCGAAGAGGATCTATTTGCAATAAAACATTAAGTTGGTCCGGATCAGGCTGTATCCCTTTCTCACTTATCACATTCCCCAAAAACTTCCCGAACTGTACTCTAAAAACACATTTTTCTGGATTTAATTTTAAATTAACTTTCACCAAATTGGCAAAAGTCTCTTGGAGATTGGCCAAGTGTAATTCCTCCTCCACACTCTTTACCATCATATCATCAATATAGACTTCCATATTGCCAATTTTATTAGCGAATGCTTTATTCACCAACCTTTGATAAGTAGCCCAAGCATTTTTAACCCAAAAGGCATCACCTTGTAACAATGGAGGCCCCTATCAGTGACAACAGTAGTATGTTCCTGGTCCTTCAAATCTACTTGTATCTGGTTATAACCGGAGAAGCCATCAATGAAGAACAACAATTTGTTCCCATATGTGGAGTCTACTAACTGATCAATCCGAGGGAATGGATACAAATATTTTGGGCAAGCTCGGTTGAGGTCAGTAAAGTCAATACACGTACGCCACTTCCAATTTTTCTTTTTTACTAACACTGGATTGGCAGTCCATAAAGGGTACTGAGATTCTTTTATGTGCCCCATCTTAGTGAGTCGGTCAACCTCTTGAACTATGTCATTAACTTTCTCTTTAGAGAAAGCCCTTCTTCTCTGCACAACGGGTGCTATATCTCTCCGGATGGACAGTTGGTGTGATATAACATCCGCAGGCACTCCGGTTACATCAGCATTACACCAAGAAAAAACGTGTTGGTGGTTTGCTAAAAAGGATAACACTTTGTTCTGATGTCATCTTAGATCCAATCTTGACACTTCTCCCTTCAGCCAGATAGTGAGTTTCAACCTCTTCAATTGGTATTAAAACACCAAGGGTCCCTTTGGGGTCATCAATTTCACCCTCTCCCCAGAAGGCCCCACCAATTGCTAATCTTCATTTATCCGAACTTCCCCTAAAGTCTTAGGGGCAAATGCAGTTGCATAACATTTCCTTGTTATTTTCTCACTACTCCGGACAACTCCCACTTGTCCTTGAACAACATATTTCAAACATTGGTGAACTTTTGTAGCCACAACATGCATCCCGGAGAGCTAAGACCTTACCAAAATGTCATTGTAGCACGTGGGACAATCCACCACAACAAAAATTGGGCCGTTGCCCAACATAACCTCCTCCTCGAACTCCCCGACTACGTCCGCAGAGCTTCCAGTGAAACCCACAATGGACCTGTTTGAACGTTGTATCACTGCCAGATTCTTCATTTGTTTGTAAGAACTCAAAAAGAGGATATTTTTTGAGCTACCAGTGTCCACCAAAATTCGCCTAATATCATTGCCCCCAATTGATGCTCCTATTACCACATCATCTTCATGAGGACCAGCTATATCTCTCAAGTTATCTTCGTAAAAAACAATGATGGGAAAAGGAATTTTGGATTGATAGGAGGACATGTCTCCCTCCAACTGAGTAGCCACAGTGTGAACATGCCTCTTCCTTGAAGAAGGAGTTGGTGCAGTCATTATGTCTTCCCCAAATATGGTAAGTGACTCAAAAAAGCCTATGAGCCCAGACACTGTCTTGGTATGTTCTGTTATAACACCCACCTTATTCCGGGCTGAATCAGGATCCAAATACTCTGATTCCACATCGAATCTTTTAATAATTACCATGGCCCGTCCGGAACCGACGTCCCTACATTGTTTGTTGGGCCAGTCTGATGAGCATTAGCAAGCATATTCCCACTTCTTCTCTTGACATAAGCACCTAATTTTCCTCTTTCAATCAAATTCTGCACCTCTTGGTTCAAAGCGATGCAATCTTTTGTGTTATGGCCAATATCATGGTGATATTGAAAAAAACAAGTATACGACTTTCCTTTAGAGATTGAAGTGCGGTCGGCTTCCTAAAATGCACCTCATCTTTTGTTTTATCATAGATGGTTGCCACATTCTCTTTTAATTCGGCAAACCACTCCGATTGGACCCAAGGTCCTCGCTTATTTCTGGACTGCTGACTCTGAGCTGGATCTGGGTGAGATTGAGCCTTGGCCCTGTTGGGACCCTGTCTGGCCTCCTTAGCCTTGTATCCGGACTGATTCTGGTTTGGTGCAGCTGGGGCAGATCTCACTTGCATGTGCACCCTAGTATTTTTTGTTTCATCTACATTGATTTGCTTTCCCACCTGGTTCAACAACCCCCCCCCCCCCCCGTCATGGCCTTATTCTTGGTTACTGAATCGGATAGATTGTCAGGGTTCAAATCCTATCTTAGAGAAGCTATTCCTACTTTCTCAAAGCAATCAGCTAATCCATTCTTTGTGTTCACAAACCGATTTATATATTCTTTCACTGATTCATTTGGCTCTTGGGCACAATGGATAATAGTGTCTCCATTGCCCTTCACCTCCTTACTTCCAACAAACTGCCTCCGGAAAGCCACCCAAAAAGTATCAATTTTTTGATGAATTTCTGTGGTAGGCTATTATACCACTTCAAAGCACTCCCCGTAAAATATTGAGAGAAGGCTCTACAAAGCAACTTGTCATTATCGTCAAAATTCATCATAAAAATTTTAAACTGCTCCAGATGATTATCTGGATCTTTGCTCCAATCATATTTTTCCATCTTAGTACTGTCGAACCTCTTAGGAAGGTTTCCAGACAGTATTTTGGAAGACAATGGAGAGTGTCTCAAATTCTGACCACGACTAAAAACAGTATCTTCATTGGGAGTTGTAAAGATACCTGGTTCATCATGGAAAGCAAAAGGATCCATCAATAGATAGTCAATGCGCCTCCGGCTATGACTATGAGATGACCCTTTACTCAGATGCCTTTTCAACCTTCCATGCCTATCCCTCTTTCTTGAATATTTTTTAACCAACTTTTGCTTCTTCCTAGTCATGCCTTCATCACTGTTGGATGACAGGGAGTCCTCAATTCCATCCTCGTTCGAGGAGCTACTAGAGGATTCTGACTCCGAGCTCTCCACCGGTTTGGACCGGTGAGACTTCTTTGAGCTGAAATGAGTCTTTTTAGTACTCAAATGGGTCTTTGCTGATGGGTCATGCTCTCTCTTCAACCTGTCTCGCTCTTCGATCGTGTACTCATTGTTTTATCCCACTACTTCTACCAAATTTGATGGCACTGCTTGCTCGTCCAGATTCATCCGAACTCGTTTTTCTTGTTGGTTTTGAATGCTAGATTCAGGCACCTTCTTCTCCTATTGTGGTCACCAATTTGGTGAGGATTATTTCAGACTGAGGGTAATTTTGTCAGATTATTTATGGTATTTTGAGGGTATTAAATGTTTAGGTGTTTTGTAGTTAGAGATTTAAGTTGACTGTCATTAATGAAAGTGGTTGGGAATTTATACCCTTAATTATGGGTCCTATGGGCTTTCGGGTCAAACTATGAAATTGGGTCATGTTCAAAAACTCATTAGTTTATTAAGCAGATTAGAAATTAGCTTAGTCATAAGGTGTTTGGTATTTTAAAACTTTTGTCATGTCTGGATACTTCAGTGGGTAATTATTTTCCGGATTACACCTGTCTGGTTTTCTCAGTGAGTTGTGGTGAATAATTCCGGACTCATCAGATATATGTCTAGAATGCTGATAGTCAATAGGCTATCAAATTCAAAGCATTAATTAGGTAATAAATCAACTATAATTCATATCTTCAATTTTGATATTAATATATTCATAATTATTTATTGTTTTACTACTCTTTCGTTTATTTTGATAGTAAAAACCTCAAATTCGATTTTTCGGCTAGCAAAAAAAATTGATACTATTTTAGTTTATCAAAAAGTGTTCAGAAATTATTTGAAAACATTATTTTGGCTTCGCCCGAGTTCGAACTGGAGACCTTCAGTATGTTAGACTGACGTGATAATGTCAATAAAAACTAACACTATTAAAATGGTTTCTAGTTTTTAAAATAGAAATATGCTATAAAAATGCATAATGAAGAGACTATCACCATGTGATTTTTGGTCGAGTGACTATATTTCTAGAATGTTGATAGTCAATAGGCTATCCAATTCAAATCCTTAATTAGATAATCAATTAACTATAATTCATATTATCAATTATTATAGTATATATTCATAATTCTTTATTGTTTTATTGCTCTTTAGTTTATTTTGATAGCAAAAATCTCCAATTCGATATTCAGTTAAAAATATAGATAGATTAAATAGTACAATAGGTATACAAATCCTTAGTTGTAGAGCTAGAAATAAAAAAATTATTTGGGTCTGTATTAAACTCAAATCTGTAGTACTCCTATTACTTGTTCGTGTGTTTTGATACTAAAAACCTCCAATTCGATATTCGGGTAAAAGTATAGATAGATTAAATAATACCCTAGGTATACAAATCCTTAGTTGTAGAGCCAGAAATTAAAAATTTATTTGGATTAGTATTAAACTCAAATCTCTAGCACTCATACTACTTGATCCAACAAAACTAGTTCTTGATATAACTTAGCAAAAATAATTAATACTATTTTAGTTTATCGAAAAATGTTTAAAAAATATTTGTAAACACGATTTTGGTTGCGCCCGAGTTCGAACGGGAGAGCTTCATTGTGTTAGACTGACGTGATAACCAACAACACCACGTTACCAATAATTGTATGTCAATAAAAAGTAAAACTTTTAAATTGTTTTCAAGTTTTTTAAATATAAAAATGTTATAAAAATAGATAACGACGAGACTATTACCACACGATTTTCGGTCAAGAGACTATATGTCTAGAATGTTGATAGTCAATAGGCTATCAAATTCAAAGCCTTAATTAGATAATTAATTAACTATAATTCATATCATCAGTTTTCATATTAATAGATTCATAATTCTTTATTGTTTAATTGCTCTTTCGTTTATTTTGATAGTAAAAACCCCAAATTCGATATTCCGGCTAGCAAAACAAATTAGTAAATTTTGATAGTAAAAACCCCAAATTTGATATTCCGACTTACAAAAAAAATGATACTATTTTAGTTTATCAAAAATTGTTTAAAAAATATTTGAAAACGCAATTTTGGCTTCGCCGAGGTTCCAACCGGTGATGTTCCGGTGTGTTAGACTGACGTGATAACCAACTAATCCACGAAAAGTTGTATGTCAATAAAAAGTAAAAATGTTAAAATGTTTTCAGTTTTTTAAATAGAAAAATATTATAAAAATGGATAACAAAGAGACTATCACCACATGATTTTCGGTCGAGAGACTATATAGTCAATAGACTATCAAATTCAAAGCATTAATTAGATAATCAATTAACTATAATTCATATGATCCGTTTGGATATTAATATATTCATAATTCTTTATTGTTTGATTTCTCTTTCGTTTATTACGATAGTAAAAACCCCAAATTCCATATTCCAGCTAGCATAAAGAAAATTGATACTATTTTAGTTTATCAAAAAGTGATTAAAAAATATTTCAAAATATAATTTTGGCTTCGCCCGGGTTCGAACCGGAGACCTTCAGTGTGTTAGACTTGGTGTGGATTATTTCGACTGAGGGTAATTTGGTCAGATGTTTTGCGATGTTTCAAGGGTATTAAATGTGTAAGTATTTTGTAGTGAGAGATTTAAGCTGCCTGGTTGTATTAAATGTTCATTACCCTCATTAATGAAAGTTGTTGGATATTTATACTTTTAATTATGGGCCTTATGGGATTTTGGGCCAAACTTATGAAATCGGGTCAAGTTCAAAAACCCATTATTTTTATTAAGCACATTAACTAGCTTAGTCAAAAAGTGTTTAATGTTTTAATACTTTTGTCCTGTCCGGATGGTTCAGTGGGTGGTTATTGTCCAGATTGCCCCTGTTTGGTTTCTACAATGAGTGGCGAACATTTCTGGACTCATCAGTAGCCCCTTGTATAGGTTTTGTCGAAGGCCTTTGGCAAGACCTAAAAAATCCTCTTAGGCACTTGTAACATTCTCGAGACTGTTTAAGTGTTCAGCTCAGGATTTTTCCGGACTGAATACTTCTCAGAAGTTCAAAAGTTCTGCCATGGATCGTGGGCCACGTGTCATCTTTTGATTTGTCTCACCAGCCGTTTTCAACCTAGAACGGCGCTCCCACTAATCCCAAAAAGCAACCTCTTCATTTAATATCCAAGACGTCAGCGCCGTCTTCAATCATTACTTTTGTCTTTTCGTTTTCTCCTAGGTATTTGGTAACTCTTTTTGTCTTACTAGTATAAATTACTTCTTTTCACTGATTTACCATCTTCATCACTCTCTTATTTCTTCATTTCAAAGCTTTCACTTCTCTTCTCAAAATTCTTCTTGTGTAGGTTTATGTTCACGGTAAGAAACGCATTGGTAAAAGGCGGGTGGCTTAATCTTTCGGAATTAGAAAAAGTGCAAAGGGTTGAGTGAGAGAGACACATTGCTACGGGTCTTCCAATTTCTCCAAACGATAAGCCCGAAACACCATCTTCAGAGGCTAATCGAGGTTCATCTTCTGCTAGAAGTTCTAAAGCCAGGCGGTTATTTCAATTAAGTCTTTCGCCCATTGTATCAGGCTCTTCAGTTCAGGAGTCACAACCCACTGTTGAACGGGAAAAAGCTGTATCAAGCACAAAGAGACCCTCTCCATTTATAGTCATGGGGTCAGATGCTGAGAAATCCCCAGAAAAGGTCATCTTTCGCCGAACAGGCCGCTTAGTAAAGGGTCAAGCTGTTGTTTCACAATCTAAGTCCTTAAAATCAGGGCCTCTTAAGTCTGGAGCCAAGGATAAAGTTACAGGATCAGGGGAATCTATCAGTCCCAAAGGATAAATCCTCTGGTCTGGAGGCCACTGGAAGTTGCTCTCAAAATGAGCCCTCCGGACCTGAGCCCCAGCCGAACAGTAGACCCTTAGGAGAGGGTGATGCTCAATCGTTCGGAAAACTTACAGAGTTGCCACCAGCACTCCCCCACCAACAACAACTGACAAACCTTCCATGGTGATGGAAGAGGTGATGGAGGACAGCATAGAAGAAGCCTCATTTGAGACCGACGTCTCCGAACAGACAGGGGACACTGTCACCGACAAAAAAGGAAAGGGTAAAGAGAAGCTGTGTTTGAAACACCCGGACCTGCCGGAGTGCCTGGAAGGAAAAGTGGGACCCTGCTTCCACAAGGTGAACGTAAAATATATGTTGGCTATGCAGAATATCAACTATGTCTACACTCATATTGCTGAGTTAGGCCGGATCCGGACAAACTAGGGGATCGCTGAGTCTGTCAAGGTGAGGATATCGGTCACTCTGGAGACCCCAATGGACTGTAAGCTAAGCGAGATAGTCATCTATACAGAGCTGTTCAACTAGGGATTTCCATTGGACCCAGAGATTTTCAAATAGTTTCATCTGATAAATCTCTGTCCAAGCCAGCTGAGTCCCAATGCTTGGTACACCCTCATGGCCTACATTATGGTCTCTTGGCTCTCCAGAATACCGCTTCCAATGGAGCAATTCGCTGCTGTGGCCAGCCTCTACAAGAACCAAGTCATCCCTTTCTACCACTAAAACATGGGAGATAACTTCAAAGTTGTGGATGATTTGCTTGAAACAGAGAAGAATTGGAAGACCCAATTCTTTTTCATTAGGGGGGATAGGGAAAACGGGAGGAAAATCAAGGCTCGTGTCAACCCTAGCATGCTCACCAGCAGATGGAAAAGTTCAGGTAAATATTTGATCATGCTTGTCTTTCTTCCCTTATAAAAAATTTGTTTCTAAACTGCTCTTCGTTTTCCTTCGATAGTGCTGCCGAAGGAGTTCTCCGACTATATGGAGGAGAGGCAGACAACTTGTACCAAACTGAATGCTTGGGCTGCTGAAAAATGGGGGAATCATTTCTATAATTGCTTCACCACCGACAATTTAGTGAGGTCCCACCTCTGGAACATAATATGCCAGAGGGATCTTACTTGGGAGGAGCTGACCACTCTACCTCCTCCGGCCGTCATCCTCCAGAGAGCGGAGTAGAAGGATGTCAAGCTAGATTTGCCTGAAAGTAGGGCCTTATCTTTCTAGCAGCAATTACTAATGCCAGTGCTAGCTTTTCGAGTTTTAAATACCTTTTTCAGCATCCATCACACTTTTGCTGATGTAGTACACCGGACGAGGATAATTGTCCACCTCTCTTACTAGCACCGCACTTATGGCACATTCAGAGTCTGCCAAATATATATACAACGTTTCTCCATCAACAGGTTTAAACAGATTTTTGGGGGAGGATAAATGCTTTTTTATTTCATCAAAGTCCTGATCGCACTATGGAGACCAGTTGAATTCTTTGGCACCCTTTAAAGTTTGGAAAAACGGGGCACACATACCCGAAGACGTTGAGATAAAATGGTTTAGAGCAGCTAATCTCCCTGTAAATATTTGTACTTCTTTAATATTCCGAGGAGGATCCATCTGCAGTAATGCATTAAGTTGGTCTGGATCAGGCTGTATCCCTTTCTCACTTATCACATACCCCCAAAACTTCCCGGACTGCACTCCGAAAATATATTTTTCTGGATTCAACTTTAAATTAACTTTTACCAAGTTGGCAAAAGTCTATTGCAGATCTGCCAAGTGTAACTCTTCTTCCACACTCTTTACCATAATGTCATCAATGTAGACTTCCATATTTCTTCCAATCAGATCAGCGAATGCTTTGTTCACCAACATCTGATAAGTGGCCCCAGCATTCTTTAACCCAAAAAACATCACCTTGTAACAATGAAGGCCTCTACCAGTAACAAAAGTAGTGTGTTTTTTGTCCTTCGAATCCACTTGAATCTGATTATACCACGTGATTTTTGGTCGAGAGACTATATGTCCAGAATATTGATAGTCAATAGGCTATCAAATTCCAAGCCTTAATTAGATAATCAATTAACTATAATTCATATTATCAGTTTTTTAGTATATATTCATAATTTTTTATTGTTTTATTGCTCTTTCATTTATTTTTGTTGTGAATGAGTCGAATAGTGCCTTGACAGTGTATTGTGTCCGGCAGTATAGTTTTGTGTTGTGATAGTGATATTGTCCAATCACTTGAGTTAGTATTTTGGTATGAGCCCATTAGGCCCATAGTCTAGTAAGTCTATTAATTCCCTATAAATAGATTACTAGGGCGACACAAAACACAATCTGAAATATGTAACCTTTTCTATCATAGTGAAACTCTTTCTCTGGCGGCGCCCGTGGACGTAGACAATTGTCGAACCACGTTAAATCCTGTGTTTCATTTAAATATTTCCTTCGTATATGTTCTGTGCTTGAGCCATTTTGTGATAATTGCATAGTATTTTATAACAAAATTGGTATCAGAGCCACGTGGTGAAATTAGGGCTTTTGCAATTAAGGTTTCACAATACCGTCTACAGCAACGAAATACATGATTGAAAAATTTGATGGGGGATCCAACTTTGCGTTGTGGAAGATTAAACTGAAATCTTCATTGGTAGTGCAAGGGCTGTGGAAGGCTGTGGAGAATAAGTTACCAGAAGAGATGAAAGAAGAGGAGAAACAAGATCTTCAAGAAAGGGCTTTGTGCTGGATTTTAATGAGTGTGAAAGACAATGTGCTTCGCGAGATTAGTGGTGAGAAGACTGCTGCCTGCGCATGGAAAAAGTTAGGACATCTTTACTCAGAGAAATCAGTAGTATACCAATTATACTTGAAGAAACGTTTGTATGATTTCAGATTGAAAGAAGTTATGTCCATAACAGAGCACCTAGATAATTTTAAATCAATTATAATGGACTTGGAGAACATAGATATCAAAATTGAGGATGAGGATCAAGCTTTGTTTGTATTAATATCGTTACCAGCTCCCTATGAAAACTTCGTAGATAACATTATGTATGGTAAGGATAAGTTATCGCTAGCAGATGTCAAAGGGGCACTGAAATCAAAAGAGATGAGACAGTTGCAGCCAGACAATCAAGCTGAATGGGAAGGTCTTATTACTAGGGGAAGATCTAAAAGCAAAGCGAGTTCTTTAAGAAGGAAGAAATGAAGGTCCAAGTCAAGGCTGAAGCACTCAAACTGTTATGAATGCGGTGAGCAGGGTCATTATAGGAGAGATTGTCCGAAACTGAATGGTAAGAAGGGAAATCAAAAGGAAAATGCAGCAAACATTGTTGAAGGTGTGAACGATTCCGACGATAGTCAAAACAGTGGTAAAGGAGATGTATTGTCCGTGAGTTCAGACTTTGGCCAAAAATCTTGGGTACTTGATACTGGCGCTACATATCACATGTGTCACTTCAAGCAGTGGTTTGATACGTACAAGCCAATACAAGGAACTAGCTATTTAGGGAACAATCATTCGTTGACTGTTGGTGGTATTGGTAACTTCAGAATCAGAATGTTTGACGGGGTTGTTAGAATCTTGACGTGCTGGCATGTTTCTGGGTTAAAAAGAAACCTGATTTCTCTTGGGACTCTAGACTCTCGGGGCTACAAGTACCATGCAGAAAATGGTGTGATCAAAGTGACAAAAGGCTCAATGGTATGCATGAAAGGTAGTTTGTAGAAGGGTCTTTACATTCTCCAGGGGAGTGTTGTTATGGGCGATGCTGCAGTAGCATCATCAGGAAGTAATAGCCAAAGTAGGCAGGATCAAAATAAGTTGTGGCATTGGCGTCTTGGTCACATGAGTGACAGAGGATTAGCTGTTTTGGGAAAGAGAGATTTTTTGAAAGGGTATAAAGCAAAATCATTGGGATTTTGTGAGCACTGTGTGTTTGGTAAACAAACTATAGTCAAATTTAGCAAATCGGCTGTAAGAAATAATAAAGGCACACTGGACTACATTCACTCAGATCTTTAGGGTCCAAACAGAATTATATCCAAAAGCGGAGCCAGATACTACATGAGTTTGATCGATGATTATTCAAGGATGGTGTGGGTTTACTTTCTGAAAACAAAAGATGAGGCATATTCAATCTTTGTCAAATGGAAGACGATGATTGCAAAGCAAACAAGAAGAAAAATCAAACGTCTTAGGACAGATAATGGGTTAGAATATTGCAGTCGTGAGTTCAACGAGTTCTGCGAAGCTAAGGGAATAGTGCGCTATCACACTTGTTCAAGAACACCACAACAGAATGGAGTCGCAGAAAGAATGAACAGAACGCTTTGTGACAAGGCACGAACTATGCTCTCACATTCCGGTGTGGGAAAGGATTTTTGGGCTGAAGCTATCAATACAGCGTGTTACTTGGTGAATCGGTCTCCATCAACGGTTATTGATTGTAAAACTCCTTTTGAGATTTGGTCTGGATCGTCGACTGATTATGAATATTTGAGGGTGTTCGGTTGTCCTGCGTATGCTCATGTGAGAGATGGTAAGCTTGAGCCGAGGGCAAAGAGATGCATATTTCTAGGATATGCTACTGGAGTGAAGGGATATAGGTTATGGTGTACCTCTCCAAAGTCTCCAGGTTTTCTCATCAGTAGGGACGTTACTTTTAATGAGTTTGCTTCTATAGACAGTCAGAAGAAAGTAGGAGAAATGGTCGAATCAGGATCGGTTGTGAGTAAACAGGTGGAGCTTGAAGTAGAATCAGTTCCTAGCAGGTCCAATAATTCAAGTGGTTCTGAGGTGGACCTAGAATCAGGAGGTGAAGCGTCAGCATCAAATGATAGTGACGATGATGCGCCTGAACCAGAACAACAACCTTATAGCATAGCATTGGCAGAGAAAGAAGAGATATTAGACTTCCAAAAAGGTATGTGAATCTAGTTGCATATGCTATGTGAGTTGCAGAAGAAGTTGAGATGCAGGAACCTAGTAGCTACAGAGAAGCTATAGCGAGTTCAGAGGCAGATCGATAGATTGGTGCTATGGGGGAAGAGATTGAATCTCTTCAAAAGAATACTGTGAACTTTGACTTAACTTTTAACAAAACCGATATTGGGGAATCGCTGAATGATGTTGCAGGATCATTGGTTGGTTTTGTTGATTCTGATTTTGCAGGTGATATGGATAAAAGAAGATCTCTGACGGGATATGTATTTACTCTAGCTGGGAGTGCGATCAGTTGGAAATCACAGTTGCAAGCTACTGTAGCTTTGTCTACAACAGAGGCAGAGTACATGGCGGTAACAGAAGCAGTTAAAGAGGCAATATGGTTGCAAGGTTTGGTGGCAGATTTGGGCTTGGATAGGAGTACTACAAAAGTGTTTTGTGACAGTCAAAGCGCCATACACCTTACAGGGAACTAGATGTACCATGACCGTACAAAGCACATAGATGTCAGGTATCATTTTATTCGTGATATAATATCAAATGGAATTGTTGATGTGAAGAAAGTGTCTACACACGATAATCCAGCAGATATAATGACCAAGGCAGTATCAGTTCGAAAGTTTAGGGAGTGCCTAAACTGGATCGCTGTTCACGCTATAGAGTGAATGCCTTAAGGGTATTTGGTGAGTCAGAAGAAAAGAAGATTCTTTGTTGATAGTGAAGAAAGGATATTCGCCTCAAGGGGAAGATTTGTTGTGAATGAGTCGAATAGTGCCTTGACAGTGGACTGTGTCCGGTAGTACAATTTTGTGTTGTGATAGTGATATTGTCCAATCACTTGAGTTAGTCTTGTGGTATGAGCCCATTAGGCCCATAGCCTATTAAGTCTATTAATTCCCTATAAATAGATTACTAGGGCGACACAAAACACAATCTGAAATTTGTAACCTTTTTTATCATAGTGAAACTCTTTCTCTGGCGGCGCCCCTGGACGTAGACAATTGTCGAACAACGTTAAATCCTATGTTTCATTTAAATATTTCCTTTGTATATGTAATGTGCTTGAGCCATTTTGTGAAAATTGCATAGTATTTTATAACAAAACCGACGTGTTGGGAATATGGGGGTCCGGTCCGCATATTCTGCCTCCGTATATAAGTAAGAACACGACTGATCTCAACACTAGTATGATATTGTCCACTTTGGCACCCGAAGGGCCTCACGGCTTTGCATTTGGTTCACTACCAAAAGGCATCATACTAGTTGAGGTATGTTCTCACTTATATACCATTGATCCTTCCCATGTTTAACCGATATGGGATGTTGGACTTTGGTCGTCATCCTAACAATTTTGATAGTAAAAATCCCGAATTCGATATTCAATTTAAAATAATAATAGATTAAATAGTATCATAGGTATACAAATCCTTAATTGTAGAGCTAGAAAAAAAATTATTTGGGTCAGTATTAAACTCAAATCTCTAGTACTCATATTACTTGTTCTTTTGTTTTGATAGTAAAAACTTCAAATTCGATATTCGGGTAAAAATATAGATAGATTAAATAGTACCCCAGGTATACAAACCCTTAGTTGTAGAGCTAGAAATTAAAATTTTATTTGGGTTAGTATTAAACTCAAATCTCTAGCACTCATACTACTTGATCCAACAAAACTAGTTCGTGATATAACCTAGCAAAAAAATTGATAATATTTTAGTTTATCAAAAAATGTTTAAAAAAGATTTGAAAACGAAATTTTGGCTTCGCCCTGGTTCGAACCAGAGACATTCCGGTGTGTTATACAGACGTGATAACCAATTACTCCACGAAACCAATAGTTGTATGTCAATAAAAAGTAAAAATTCTAAAATGTTTTCTAGTTTTTTAGATAGAAAAATGTTATAAAAAATGGATAACGAAGTGACTGTCACTACATGATTTTCGGTCGAGAGACTATATGTTTAGAATGTTGATAGTCAATAGGCTATCAAATTATAAGCATTAATTAGATAATCAATTAACTATAATTCATATCATTTGTATTGATATTAATGGTTCCATAATTCTTTATTGTTTAATTGCTCTTTCGTTTATTTTGATAGTAAAAACCCCAAATTCGATATTCCGCCTACCAAAACAAATTAGTATATTTTGATAGTAAAAACTCCAAATTTGATATTCCGAATAGCAAAAAAAATTATACTATTTTAGTTTATCAAAAAATGTTTAAAAAATATTTGAAAACGCAATTTTGGCTTCGCCCGGGTTCAAACGAGAGACATTCCGGTGTGTTAGACTGACGTGATAACCAACTACTCCACGAAACCAATAGTTGTATGTCAATAAAAAGTAAAAATGATAAAATGTTTTATAGTTTTTTAAATAGAAAAATGTTATAAAAATGGATAACGAAGTGACTATCACCACATTATTTTCGGTCGATAGACTATATGTTTAGAATGTTGATAGTCAATATGCTATCAAATTCAAAGCATTAATTAGATAATCAATTAACTATAATTCATATCATCCTTATTTTGATAGTAAAACCCCCAAATTCTATATTCCTGCTAGAAAAAAAAAGTTTATCGAAAAGTGTTTAAAAATTATTTGAAAACATAATTTTGGCTACGTCCGAGTTCGAACCGGAGACCTTCAGTGTGTTAGACTGACGTGATAACCAACTACACTATGAAACCAATAGTTGTATGTCAATAAAAACTAACACTATTAAAATGTTTTCTAGTTTTTTAAATAGAAAAATGTTATAAAAAATGCATAATTAAGAGACTATCACCACGTGAGTTTTGGTCGAGTGACTATATGTCTAGAATGTTGATAGTCCATAGGCTATCAAATTCAAAGCCTTAATTAGATACTCAATTAACTATAATTCATATTATCAGTTTTTTTAGTATATATTCATAATTATTTATGTTTTATTTCTCTTTCGTTTATTTTAATAATAAAAATCTTGAATTCGATATTCGAATAAAAATATAAATAGATTAATTAGTACCATAGGTATAAAAATCCTTAGTTGTAGAGCTAGAAATAAAAAGTTTATTTGGGTCAGTATTAAACTCAAATCTCTAGTACTCATATTACGTGTTCGTTTGTTTTGATAGTAAAAACCTCAAATTCGATATTCGGGTAAAAATATAGATAGATTAAATAGTACCTTAGGTATACAAATCCTTAGTTGTAGAGCTAGCAATTAAAAATTTATTTGGGTTAGTATTAAACTCAAATCTCTAGTACTCACACTACTTGATCCAACAAAACTAGTTCTTGATATAACCTAGCAAAAAAATGGATACTATTTTAGTTTATCAAAGAATGTTTAAAAAATATTTGAAAACGCAATTTTGGCTTCGCTCGGTTTCGAACAGGAGACATTCTGGTGTGTTAGACTTACGTGATAACCACCTACTCCACGAAACCAATAGTTGTATGTCAATAAAAAGTTAAAATGTTAAAATGTTTTCTAGTTTTTTAAATAGAAAAATGTTATAAAAAATGGATAACGACGAGACTATTATCATATGATTTTCGGTCAATAGACTATATGTCTAGAATGTTGATAGTCAATACGGTATCAAATTCAAAGCCTTAATTAGATAATTAATTAACTATAATTCATATCATCAATTTTGATATTAATAGATTCATAATTCTTTATTTTTTAATTGCTCTTTCGTTTATTTTGATAGTAAAAATCCCAAATTCGATATTCTCACTAGGAAAACAAATTAGTATATTTTGATAGTAAAAACCCCAAATTTTATATCCCGACTAGCAAAAGTTTATCATAAAGATGTTAATACTTGTTTTTACACTGAGGTGTTGGATGACTTGGGTGATAAATGCATGCATGAAATACCTCATCTCTTTATCTTAGAGTAGATAAAAAATCATTTGATAATGAAAAGGACATCGAACGTAGAAAAAAATTAAATAACCCACCAAAACAACTTAAAAAAATTCAAATTCTTGAATTAAAAAATAAGTAACTTGAATTTAAAATTCCTAAACCAAGATTCTTTAAATGATAGGAAAAAACTCTAATAGTAGGGAGGTATTAGGACAAGTTAAGGAAAAAACTAGGTGGACAAAATGAGATATCAAAGAAATAAACCCTTTTATTATCGTGTCTCATTAAAAACTCTCTGCGCCATATAGGAAAAGAGTACACCGACCAAATATTACACTTCATTTTTATACAATTTTAAGCGATGAATATTCTAATAGTATTTTGATGGATTCTCATCTATCACCGTCGGTCGATAACCACCTATGTGTCATTTGGATACTACCTTGTAAGGTTTATCCCAATAAAGATCTATCTTTCTAATATATTTATCTCTTGTCCTATAAAATACATTTTTTAACGTAAGATCTCTTTCTTGCAAACTTCTCACCATCATCTTCGCATTATAAGGGTTTTGCAATAAATTGATATAGTACTCAACTCTAACTGGGGATTAATCCCGTCGTTCTTCTAGAAAATCAAGTTATTTTTTCTTTATTTTTATATTCCAATGAAGAATACTGAATTCGATGACTACAATCACAATTTCCGATGGAACAACGAATTTTATTCCATACACCATAGAAAATAGAGTTTCATTTGTCGCAGTTTTAGGAGTTATCTTATATACACACAAAATATCATTAAGAAAATCATGCCACTTCCCTTTAGCTAACTCGAGCTTTCTTTTTATTCTATACAAAATACTTTTGTTTGTGACATATACTTGTCCATTTTTCTGTAGATAATATGAAGTAGTAAAATGTTATTCTATTTAATATTTTATGTAAAAAGGTTGTTACCGTATCATTTTGAAATTGCGAACCATTATCCATCTTTAACACCCTCAAAATTCCAAAATGACTTAAGATATTGGAATGTAAAAACTCATAAAAATCTTGAGATCTTATTCTAACTAACACATTTACTTCAGTATATTTAGTTAAATAATTAATGACTACAATTAAAAAAATGTCTTCTCTATGTCGCCATTGGTAACAGTCCTACTAAATGAATACCTCATATAGTAAAAGGACACGAAAAAGGATTATATGTTATTGTTTTATTATGTAAATGACTCGTATTGGTAAAAAATTGACAAGAATTACAATGTTTAGCCATCTTCTTTGCATCGACCGAAAGAGTCAACTAATAAAATCCGGTTAAGAAAAACATCACATCAACCCTCCAATACCCATAATGTGCTCCTGCAACCCCTTCATCTAAATTTCTTAAGAAAAAAAAAGCTTCATTCGAGGTATCTCAACAATGTTCTTATAGAATGTTTCCAATATACATTTCCATCAATGACAACATACTTCGCAGCACGCAACTGTAGAGCTCGAGCTTGCGCGTTGTTCGACGATAAAAACACATCATTCAAGAAAATTAGATATTTCTTACACCATTCATTATCATATTTAATATATAATACCTCTCAACCTTAAAAATTTCCTAAAACCGATGGTATTAATTGTATTATTATCAAAATATTATATTTTATACAAACAAATTTTACCAACTCAAATGCTTCTTTATTTTTCAACTGTTGAACTTGGTCATACGTAACCTTCTTAAAACATATTTCTATCTGATTTAGTGATTCCAAATAATTTCTCATACTTTTTTATCTGTTTCAAAATTACTTCGAGAATGTCCAACCACCGGCTGAGATTCCGACAGAAAATAAAGAACATTTTCTCAATAAATATGAGCTAATATCATTCTAGCCAACCCTACATCATACTATAATTCGTGATTAGTAGTAACAACTTTGAATTTAATATCTTGTTTAATTTCATCTCCTTCCGTAACAATTAAAACTCAACACCACTACCGTTTATCTTGAAGCAAAGTTGACTCGAACAATCAATTCTTGAAAAATCGATTCTTACACCACCACAGACTTCAAAACATTTATTCAACCAAGCCTACCACCAAACACTGACATCGTACTACCCATAGACCGACGGCGCAATAGAGCCACACCGCAGGTGTCCTGCAAGGAGAATGTTCCAAATCGGGAAACTCCATAGATGTTTTCAACTAAAATCTAGTTCTAACTTTATAAAAAAATAATAGATGACCTCATTTATAGTTTTGACTTCATCAATATCAATAAGCTTCAAAATTTCTATTTGTTTGCTTCTTTTTTAAGGTTTGAGGTAGAAGGTTGTTGTTAGAAAAATTTGAAGTTTTTTTTTCAACAATTTTTATAAAATTTTGTTTAAAAACTTGAAATATTGTATAATTAGAACCTTTGTTTGCTCGTTTTGTGTTTGAAGATTCCAAAACTAACTTCACCAAATACTAAATAAAGTTAGTATTTTTGTTTTGTTATAAAAGGTAAAAGGGTAAAAGATTAAAAAAACTAAAATATTTCTTTTGGGTTAGGGTATGAGACCTCTTTTTGTTAGAATGAGACATGTAACTCAAATATATGTTGCCAAAAACATGAAATAAGTAAAATATCTCTAACATATACAAACCCTTAATTCAGCCTAAAACCCCATAATTTAACTCACACACTATCCGTACCAACTACCCAACACTACACCTAAACTAAAAAAAACCCTTAAATCCTAACTATATTCTCTAGATTATGGACTTGAGTGATTTAAATGACGATTTTAGTTGCAACATTGAAGATTTTGCATCTAAGGATGATGAACCATTAATGAATCATCTCGAAACACAAGTCAATGTACATTGCTTAATTTTTTTAGGTTCAAAATAATTTTTCACACGTACTTTATAAAGGTTTGCATGAACCGCGCACCCAGGTTTTACGATTTTGGGCTAAATTAGGATTTTGTTATTGCGCAATTTTGATGTAATTTGTTATAATGTATGCGCGATTTCGATAAATGTCATGCATGATTGTGCATGATTTTAGGCTAAATTAGAATTATCCTCATTTGTGATTTTGCCGTGATTTATTTTATTGTATGCACAATTTTGTAAAATATTATGCATTAGTATGCGTGAATTATGCATATTTTGATATAATTAGTGCAAATTACGTAATTTTTTTATATAATTTCATATATATCGTACGAAATGGAACAACTGCCATGTTCAATAGCTGATTACACACATATGTTTACCACTAAGTTATTATACCAAATCTGATTTGACCGCCTGGGTTGAATCTGAAAACACCAAGTTAGGATTCATTACTACTGATAAGGAAAGATATTCCTTAGGGACTAAAGTGATAAGTTCTGTAATTATTGGATTAAATTAGGCTTTAGGAGAAACCGAAGGGTTAAATTGTAAATATGTCAATATGTAACCGTTTCTCTAACTAACTCACCTTGCCTATTTAAAGAGGCTGAAGGAGTTATTTTGACCTATGATATATTCAGAAGTACTTTTCACTACTTGAAACTCTCATTGTAGACTTTCTGTTCTTAATTCACTCACTACAACTTTAATTCACACCAAATTGGCGCTAGAAGGAGGGGGCGAGGATACCTTGATCAACAGATCAAAAATCGACGTTCGAGTTCTCGTTTTTTAAAGTTTTTCGGTCGAATTTTCATATTTCGTTTGATTTTTCGCTGTTTGAAGATGAATCCAGAGGAAGGTGACAATCCATCCGTTCGTAAGGCGATGGAAACGCTGAAATCCGATCTGCAAGAGGCAGGTAAATCTGTTCCAATTCAATCAGTCCAATTTGACTTTGAAGGAAAAATGAATGAGATGATTAGGAAGGTGGCTAAGCTTGATGAATTGGTAAAAAAGAAGAGAAATAATGATGGTGCTAGGCTTAGGTCTAAGATAGCTGGGGGCGATCAGAATGATCAGTCGGATCAGTCGATGGACGATGGCGATGATCACTATGAGCAGCGTAAAGCACGTTCTGAGCAAAAAAAGGAATATAGCGGGATAAAGAGGAAAGAAAAGTTACAAAGGCGACTGTATGAAAACTCTAGTGATGAAGAGGACTTTGAAAATTCCGAGTCTGATGAGACGCCGAGGTACGAACGCTCTCGAGGCCGTTCAAGAGGAGCAGAGCGTGAGCTCCGGCCAGCTAAGGTGTTCAAGGAAGGAAGAAAAAAGAAAGAAAGGCGAGTATACTCACCTCGGAAATACTCGCCTCGGAGGTGTTCGCCTCGGAAATATGAAGGTGAGTCCAGCTTATATGCAACTGTGGGGATGAGAAATGAGGACCAGTATGTCCAGGGGGTTGACTGGAGGGACTCACCACTGGTCAGGGAGATCAGATCTGTGCCGCTACCGAGGCGGTTTGATATTTCCAAAGTTGATAAGTTTGATGGGACTCAAGATCCTGATGATCACATAGAACAATTTAAAAACTACATGACTAATTTCGAAGATGATGATAGATTGGTGTGTAGAGCTTTTTCTCAAACATTTAAGGGAACTGCACTAAAATGGTTCAATAAGATTCCTAAGGAATCGATTGCAAATTTTAGAAGTTTTTACACTGCTTTTCGGAGACAGTTTGTGGGAAGCAAGGAAATGAGAGCCAATGGAGACACGATAATACAGTGCAAGCAGGCTGTGGGAGAGAAGTTGAAGGATTATACCAAGAGGTTTGTGTCAACAAAGGCTGAATTGGATGACTGTGAAGAAAGTGTGGCTATGGCAGCGTTCAGGCAAGGGCTGTTGCCTGGGGATTTAGCCGATGAGACTACGAGGCGCAGGGCGTTAACATTTGGAGCTCTTATGGCTCAGGTTGAGGACCAGATTAAGGTCGAAGAATCGATGAGGGTTCGAGGAGGTGCTAGTACTGTTCAGAAGGGGAGTGGACAATCTAACGTCTCAAACAACAATCCCTCGCGTCCGAAGAACAATCAAAATGTTTCTAACCGAGGAACCTCGAACTCGTATCAGGGGGATATAATCAACATAATTCTAACAATCAGCAGCAGTTTAGATCCAGGTCGAATGTGTGGGTAAGGCCAGATTACTATGCAGATTTAACTGAGAGCGTGGCTTCAATATATGAAAAAACAAGGGGAACAATCAATTTTAGAAAGCCACCAGCTATCAACAGGCCAAGAGAGGAGCGCAATAATAAATTCTGTAGGTATCATGAAGACATCGGCCATGATACGAATGATTGCATTGCTTTGAAGAAGGAGATGCAAATTCTGATCGAAAATGGAAAGTTGTTGGAATATGTCAGGAAGAATGCCAAGGCAACAGCTCCTAAAGGAGGTAATCCCAATTCTAAGCAGGAAACTGCGTTAATGATTTTAGATGTTGCAGGTGAGAAAGATGGTTTCGATGTAGCCTCGGAATATGTCGAACCAGACCCCAGTCGACTTTTGTTAATGTCGATAGATGAGCCGATGCGTCAGGGACGTGTTCGAGACCTGTGTGCCTTTTTCGAATCACTAACCATATTTGGAGGGGATTCGATGACCAATAACACCAATAATTCGAGGAAAAGGCATATAGTAAACTTAACGCGACAAATTGAGGGAGGCGCATCGGCACATCTAAGCAGCAGAAAGGATGTGCCCTTTATAATTTTCGACGGGGATGATTTGAGGGGGATTACTGGGCCACATGAGGATGCGGTGGTCATTGGAGCAGAAGTATGCGGGGTGGAGATTCGACGAGTGCTAATTGATACAGGAAGCTCTGCTAATGTGCTTTTCAAGTCAACGTATGAGAGATTGACTGCTCCGCCTCGAATAGAAAGATCAGAAAGGACTATCATAGGGTTTACTGGCGCAACAGCAAATGTGATAGGAGAGTTCGAGGGAGAAGTTTCTTTGGGAAAGGGGCCTTTCAAGAAGAAAGTACAAGTACTTTTTGTGGTGGTAGATTGTCCATCAAGTTACAATGCTATTTTTGGGAGGTCGTGGTTGGCAAAGATGTATGCTGTAGTTTCCACAGTTCATCAGTGTTTGAAGTATGTAATTGAGGACCGGGTCGGTGTAGTTCGAAGTGATCAAAAGGTAGCAAGAGAATGTTATGCTGCTGCATTTAGACTACGGGGCAAAAGTTCTGATGATCTGATGGAGAATTAGCAATTTGGGGGGTTGTCTTCTGATGGAACAGATGAGGGAATTGATGATCCGAGGTCAACCCCAAGTTCTGTGGTGGTCAATGAAGAAATAGAGGAATATATTTTCAATAATGGCAGGGTACTTCGAATTGGCACTCTGTTATCTTTGTCGATGCGAGAAAAGTTGTTGACTTTTTTGTCTGAAAATTTGGATGTGTTTGTGTGGAGATCCGAAGACGTAGTGGGGGTCCCAAGTAACATCATATATCATAGCCTAGCGGTGGATCCGAAGGTCAAACCGATTATCCAAAAAAGAAGGGCTTTTTCGTTGGAGAAATCTGAGGCCATAGTTGCCGAAGTGGATCGGTTATATAAGATGGGGCACATTAGGGAGGCCAATTATCCGAGGTGGACGGCTAATCCGGTGGTAGTAAAAAAGAAGAACGGAAAATGGCGAATGTGTGTGGACTTCACAGATTTGAATAGAGCCTGTCCAAAAGATCCTTTTCCGGTGCCTCGAATAGATCAGTTAGTGGATTCCACTTCGGGAAATAAAATTTTGACTTTCATGGATGCATTTTCGGGGTATAATCAAATTCGAATGAATCCAGATGATGAAGAAAGCACGACTTTTATTACTGATAGAGGTTTGCATTGCTATAAAGTAATGCCATTTGGATTGAAAAATGTTGGGTCAACATATCAGAGGCTGATGAATAAGGCGTTTGCTTCACAGATTGGGAGAAATATTGAAGTGTACATCGATGACATGCTTGTTAAAAGCAAAAGTGATGATGAACATATTGATGATTTAGAAGAGACGTTTTTGAATCTTAGAGCCATTCAATTGAAGTTGAACCCAGAAAAATGCACATTTGGAGTCCGATCTGGCAAATTTTTGGGGTATATGATTAGTGAAAGAGGAATCGAGGTGGATCCAGAACAGTTGAAGGCTCTGATATCGATGTCTTCACCTCGGAATATCAAAGAAGTGCAAATGTTAACAGGCAGGTTAGCAGCTCTGAATAGATTCATTTCTCGTTTTTCAGATAAGTGCTTGCCTTTTTTCCAGGTGCTGCGTAAACCTAATAATTTCGAGTGGACTTCGGATTGTGAAGAAGCCTTTTTGAAGATAAAAAATCTTTTGTCCTCTCCTGAAATATTATCAAAGCCTCGGAAAGGTGAGCAGTTATTTTTGTATATAGCAGTGTCAGATTATGCAGTGAGCGCAATTTTGATCAGTGAGGACACAAAAATTTCGAAGCCTGTTTACTATGTCAGCAAAAGTTTGGTTGATGCTGAGAAACGTTACTTGAAGCTCGAAAAATTGGCACTGTGTATAGTAGTGGCAGCTAGAAAAATGCGCCCTTACTTCCAGGCACATACGATTGTAGTTCGAACTTCATATCCATTAAAAAATGTTTTGCAAAAACCAGACATTTCACGAAGAATGACCAAGTGGTCTGTGGAATTGGGAGATTTCGATGTGCTATTTTCTCCTCGAACAGCTATCAAAGCTCAAGCTTTAGCATATTTTCTGGTGGAGTTTCACTCAAGCAGATCTGAAGAGAAAGATGTTGAAAAGGTGAATGAGAATCCGACGTGGACAATACGAACTGATGGGGGATCCAGTAGTAAAGGGTCAAGTGCAGGAGTTGAGTTGGTGGCACCAACAGGGGAATTTATGTTTCAAGCTATAAAATTTGGCTTTCATGCTTCAAATAACGAAGCTGAATATGAGGCTGTGCTAGCAGGGTTGCGGTTGGCGAAGATTTGTGGAGCAATGTTTGTACGCTTGGAAACAGATTCACAGTTGGTAGTTAACCACGTTAAAGGGGTGTCAGAAGCTAAAAAGGAGCGTTTGGTTTTGTATCTACAAGAACTTCGGGGGATGATGGCGCAGTTTGAAAATGTCGAAGTGGAGCATATTCGAAGAGGAAACAACACTATGGCTGATTCTTTGGCAACGATGGCTTACTCAGAAGAATACCCATGGATTGTAACACAACCATCGCCTTCGATCATATCGAATTCTGAGCAATGTGAAGTTGTTGATGAGGTGGTAAATAATCCGACGTGCGCTCGAGGAGATTGGAGGTTTGACTTGTTAAACTTTATTTCAAATGGAATATTACCTATGGATAAACACATGCTCAAGAAAATAAAGTACAAATCCCTTGGCTATGTGGTACTGGATGGAGTATTGTACAAAAGGTCTGCTTCGAAACCTTTACTACGATGTTTAAGCAAGCATGAGTCTCAGAACGTTCTGTCTGAACTGCATGATGGGGATGGGTCAGCTCATTGTGGGTTTAGAGCTTTAACGCGTAGGGTATTGTTGGCAGGGTATTATTGGCCTACCATTTTGCAAGATGCCAAGTCGTTAGTTCGAAGTTGTGACACTTGCCAAAGGTATGCAAATTTAATACACAAACCAGCTGTACCCCTAATGACAATTTCAGAGGCGGTTCCTTTCGATAGGTGGGGAATTGATTTAGTGGGACCATTACCTATGGCTTCTGGTGGAAGACAAATGATTATTGTTGCGGTTGATTATTTTTCGAAGTGGGCAGAAGCAGAACCCTTAGTTGGGACAAAAGCTAAGGATGTAATCAAGTTTATTCAAAGTAACATTTGCTACCGTTTTGGAGTACCTCGGAAAATAACAACTGATAATGGTCCTCAATTTAATAACAAGGAAATGGACTCTTTTTGCTCTTCGAAAGGGATACAGCAATGTTTTTCCACTCCTTTTCACCCCCAGGCAAATGGACAGGTAGAAGTTACAAATAGATCTATTTTGGATGGCTTGAAGAAAAATTTGGCAGGAGCAGCAGGGAAATGGCCAAATTTTCTTCAAGAAGTATTATGGGCATATAGAACAACCCCTAGAGAGGCTACAAAAGAGACCCCTTTTTCATTAGTATATGGGATGGACGCTGTGTGCCCTGCTGAATCTACATTGCCCTCCTATAGACTACTACAATATTCCGATGCAGATAACGATGAGGCTAGAAGGGTGGAACTTGATTTGTTGGAAGAAAAAAGGGTCAAGGCACATTTGAATGTGATCCATTATCAAACATTAATGAGAAGCAGGTACGATGCTAAAGTTAAGAGAAGGGAATTCAAAATTGGCGATCTAGTGTTACGAAAAGTATTTCTTCACACCAAGGATAAACACCTCGGAAAATTGGCCCCGAATTGGGAAGGTCCTTACGAAGTTAAAATGAGGGTCAAACCAGGTTCCTACAGGTTATCAGATCGGGAAGGGAGGATGCTCAAGCACCCTTGGAACATAGAGCACTTGAAATTGTACTGTGAGTAAAACTGAACTTCGAATTTTTGTAAAACAGACATACTCTTTCCTTATCTGTTGGCCCAGAAAGGTTTTAACGAGGTGTCTGATTAATATTGAATTTTTTAATAAAATTTCTTTTGGCCATTGGTTGTTTGTTATGATGTGTGATTTATTATTTTGGTAATTTGGCAAAGATTGATCATCTTTGAAAGTTGACCAAGAATAATTTTCCGAAGCAATAGCTTTGAAGAAACAACCAAATTTTTCGAGGTGCCACGTCTTATGAGTGCATCTATTTTTCGAGGTACCACGTCTTATGAGTGCATCTATTTTTCGAGGTGCCACGTCTTATGAGTGCATCTATTTTTCGAGGTGCCACGTCTTATGAGTGCATCTATTTTTCGAGGTGCCATGACTTATGCATTTATGTTTAAGAATAACCAGTTCAAACAAGTATACCAGAAATTTAAGATATAAAAAAAAAGATAAGTGATTTCCTCGTGGAATAAAATACGAAGTTTACAAAAAGAAAATGGGGGAGTACTTAATCACATACACAAAAAACAAAAACAAATTGTCTAGCCTATTAGGCATCATCTTCTTCTCCTTCTGATGATTCCTCTTCGGAACTATTTCCTTCTTCTGAGGAGGAGCTTGGTGGCGCTTCGAAAGCTTCCTTGGGACGTTGCTCTTCTGGAATTCGTTTCCAAAGGTCTGATAAGTCTAGTCTTGGACAAGCAGCATGAACTTCTCGAAGAAGTTGAATAGATGTATCAATTTGAGTTTTCTTCATGCCTTCGAGCATCACAGAACTAACTTTGGTTTCAGCCTTTTTGACTGCAGCTTTCTTTTCTTCTTCGAATCTTGTTCGAAGTGTAGTAATCTCACTTTGGCTTTTTTCCAGTTTATCTTTCGTTTCCTTAACAAGTGCCGTAGCATCGGAGATAGCAGTAGAATGTTCAGCCTTTAAATTTTCAAGAGCCTGCAGATGAGTAGTTTTAAGAGCTTCGACTTCTTCCTTGTGTTTTTTAAGAAGCTGTTCTTTCTCAGCTTCGAATTTCTGGAGTGCTTCGTTTTTCGAAGTCTTTTCAGAGGCTGTTTCTTTTCTACTCTTAGCTAACTCTTGGGCGAGGCGCTCCAATTCGCTTTGAGATTTGCTCACCTCTTCGTATAACTTTGAGACTGCAGCAATTAAATTTGGAAAAGGTTGGAGAATTGAAGTTACCTCATCGGATTTTTCTGAGTGAGGAAAGACTAATGGCTGATGAACAGGAGCGATAGTGTTAGATGTCGAAGCTGTTCCAGCCCCAGTAAAAATTGGTGGAACAACATTGGTAGTCTGAGAACCAGAAAACACAAAATCTCCACTTGAGTTGAAGTCTTCGAAGTTCAAGTAATCATCTATCTGTTTATCTCCAAGTGTTATTTCTCCTTCAGGGTTTTCCTCAACAAAAGTTTTACCCTGCGCCTCGGAAGCTAGCACAGCCTCTAGCATATCAGCTTCGTTCTTTTCTTTTGGCTTGCTAGACTTATTCTTTTTCTTTTTTGGAGAAGTGTCTTTTTTCTTTTTCAGGGTAGGTTGATCTTCTTCGGATATAGTGGGAAGTGAAGGTGCTGATGTTTTTCTTTTCCCTGCACTCTTCGAAGTCTTGGAAGGCTTAGCTCTGCTTGTGCTGGCTTTCTTCTGGGTCAGTTTTCTTTTCTTCTTCAAAGGAAGATGGCTGTCACTTCGATTCCGAAGAGGAAGATAGCATTTCCCATCTGGTGCAAGTATCCTCTCAACTGCTAGAAGGGGATCTGGTGGCGTCATCGGATCCTGAGGGAAGTCGGCCCCTAAAGATATACGCCAGAGATGGCTATTAACGAAGTTAATGGGCTCGAATGCTGAATGAAAGCCATTTCCCCAAGATTTTTCAGCCCACTCAGCCATCTTTTGGAAGATAAGCTTGGCTTCTTTTCGACGACCCTTAAACCGCCTCGGAATTTCTAAAGAGAGAAAAATAGTTAGCTAAGTAGATTGATTCAAAAACAACTAGATAAATAAGGGAAGGTATCACTTACTACTGTCTCTCCAAGTAAGGGTGAGTCTGGAAGGATTGGGATCGGAAATTTCTTTGCCATTTTCCCAGGCACCTGACAGAAAGACGAACCTTTGTTTCCAGAACTTATCGGCTTCGAGGAGGTCGTCGATAATTTTCAAATCATCTTCAAGGGTTAAGTAATAAAATGGCAGAACAGGGCCATTTGAGACTTTGGTTACTGAGATGAAGTCCTCGATTTCGAGGGGAATGCCTCCAAGCCTTGATACCATAATTGCTGAGAACAAAGTGAAGAGCAAGTTGGGAGTAACTTGTGTTGGGCACAGTCTGTGGATTTCGAAGAACTTTACTATCATCGGATCAAGGGGAAACCGAAGTCCCCAGTTGAAGAGCTCAGGGTACACTACCAGCTCATCTTTTTTACAGTTCAAGGGTGTCTCTCCTTCAACTGGTAATCGAAGCGTCATATTGTCAGTTAACCCCCATAGCTTTCTGAGGTGCTCTTTCTCTGATTCGAGGTAGTAGCTGTAAGATACATTCTTTAAGGCAAGAATGTACCAAGCAGAAAGAGGCTTGAGATTTTCTTGAACTAAGGAGGCAACGTTCTCAGGCAGTGTAATAAGAGCTTTTTTCCCTCGAGTCTTCTTTGGAGGAGCTACACCATCAGCCTCGGATTCCTCCTCGGCATCAGACTCAGTAGCTTCTGAATCGTCTTTTTTGTGACCTTCATCGGAGTGACTTCGAATTTGAGTCTCCTGTTGAGTCACAGGAATTGGCTGACTACACTATGGTGTAGTATCATCCACTTCTTGTGGGGGAGGAGGAGAGTGTTGAGGAGGAGAAGAGTTTTTTGCTTCTTCACCCATTACTAAGAAAGGTGATTTTTTGGCACGTTTAGCTCTGATAGCCTCGAATTGAGGAGGAAGTGTTTTGGATTGAAGGTTTTTTGTCTCTTCGACTTGAAGGACAGGTGATTTGAGTTGTGATTTGTTATCAATGGGTGGCTTGTCTAAAGTAACTACTTTAGATTTTCGATGAGGTCTTAGCAATGAAGATTTGGCTGGATTTTGGAGAGGAGAGGCTGTTGAGCTATTTTCTGGGTTAGAAGCTAAAGGTGAAGACGAAGTGGCAAGGTTAGGATTGAAGTTGCCGTATTTAAAAGTGGTGCAGGAAGAGTGAGGACCGTTGTAGATCAACCCAGCAGCTTTGTATTCTTTGGCTCTTCGAGAAATACAAAGATAATCGTAGGCCCCGAATACTTGGTTACTGGAACCAGGAAAAAGATTTTTCTTTGATCTTACTGGTCTTCTGGGTTTAAATCTATTGTATCTAGGGTATCTTCTCATACAATGGGTTTTGGTATGAGAGATTGCTTGGGTAGACAAGAAAAGATGAAGAGGTTGAAGATGAAGAACAGGTTGAAGATGAACAGGTTGAAGATGAACAGGTTGAAGATGAAGAACAGGTTGGAGATGGTTCAAAAGGCGGATTCTCTAAAAAGTTCTTACTGAATGTATAGCTGAGTATTTATAGGGTAAAAGAATAACGTCGAGAATGTGAAAGTGTGGAACAAGTAATCTGTTTTCATTGGGTGGAATATGAAACGAAAAGGAAACTAGTGATGTCACAGGTCTACTACTAGAAGTCTAATCAATCCATCAGGTAGGGTTCAGAGATTTCGAAGTGTTATTAAACTATGTTTGAAGTAATAATGTTCGAAGAAAAGGCAAAGCCATACCACAAGAAGTCAAATTCGACGAGGCGTTAAATTCGAGGCAGTTGAGAAATTCGTTTGCACTTACTCACAAATTCGAAGAAAGTCCTAGACCATTGAGTTTAATCATAATAAAGATGTAAAATGATGCTGATCCGAGGAAGAATTCGAAGAGCTAATAGTTCTTATACATTAATGTATAAGAACTAGGGGGGCTACTGATAAGGAAAGATATTCCTTAGGGACTAAAGTGATAAGTTCTGTAATTATAGGATTAAATTAGGCTTTAGGAGAAACCGAAGGGTTAAATTGTAAATATGTCAATATGTAACCGTTTCTCTAACTAACTCACCTTGCCTATTTAAAGAGGCTGAAGGAGTTATTTTGACCTATGATATATTCAGAAGTACTTTTCACTACTTGAAACTCTCACTGTAGACTTTCTGTTCTTAATTCACTCACTACAACTTTAATTCACACCAACTACTATTGTTAAAGACGACAACGATAATAAAAATAGCAAAACTCCAATGATTTATTTTAAGTGCGAGAGATAAGGTGTCTATAAACCCAACCCTAAAACAGGTATTATAGAGTACCGATGATAATGTTCATTGAAAAAATGGGATTGTCCCTTCACATTAAGGGAAAATCTAGTCGTAGGAGTACCCAGTTATTAGAGATTGATAGTGGTCAACGAAAAACACAACCATGTACTTTTTTTACATTTGGATGGTTATTCACGAGTCGCTAGACTAAAAGCACATGAAGAGAAGTTAGTTCATAAACTCACGATAATATGATCCCAACCAAGAGAGATATATCATGGTTTGAAGCTTAGGAATCCTTAATATGTATCTTGTATACGTATCATTTAAAATATGCATAAAAATAGTTTGGTCAATAAATACGGTAAAACCCAAATACAATACTTGTTTGGTAAATTAAAAAGTACGAGTACTTCGTTTGGGAGCGAACAAACAAAACAAAGGACGAGACCCTCGACTTGTTTTTTGTGCATCGAGCTTTTATGCATATTTTCCGATGTGCTTGTAATAGGATAACACATACAAGACTACAAGGTATAAGATGCATTTGATCGAAATTTGTGGTCAAACATCAACGAAGAAGACATGTTATATCACTTTTTTTTTAGTTTCGAGAAGCAAGCAAACTGCATGTGGGCATTGAGTGTTCTAAAGATCGTGATGACGAATAATATTTATGTATTTCCTAATATTATCGTCACAGATTAGGAGTTACATTGATGCATATTATTGAGGTTGTATTTCCGGATGCCATCCATATTCTATGTAAATGGTAGATAAACAAGAAAGTTATGTTGTACGCTAAATTTTCTTTGCCCAATGCAGATATGGCGTAGGAGTTTATTGAATTTTTATGAAGTGGTTGTCAAATCGGAAACGGTTTAAGAGTATAACAAAAATCTCGCCGAGTTAAACCACATGTTCTCCTTTTGCCAGAAGGCTATGGATTATGTTATGAAACAATAGATACCGATATATGGAGATAAATTTCTTAATATCCACACGAAAGAACATAAACATTTGGGCAACCAAACTAGCAATCGATAAGTTCTATTCTTATTTGTAAACTTTAGATTTGCGAGATTAGATGCTAAAAATCTAATTTATTTAATCATATGTTATAGAGCGGAGCGTGCTCACTTGATGTCGCCCAAAAAGTCCAAACACAAACCTTTTCTATTTTATTTTATTTTATTCAAATATCTTATATTATTCAAATCAAATCTAATTATATTTATATTTTATTTTATTTTAGACTATTAATTTTAGTTCTCTGTATTCTAATTTAGGGTTTTAAGAAGCTCTTATATAAAGCCTCACATGCCGTAAGTTATTTTAAGTTTTTGGAATAATATATTTTTTATCTCTGAAAATTTTAGTCTTTGTTACCCTTAGATTAGGATTTCATAACGCTACCCTTGAATTCAGGTTTCATTTATCGTTGCTCTTCTTTCTATTTTCATCACGTCATCAGTTTGTTATCAGAGCCTCAGTTCGTGTTATGGGGCAAACATGTTTCTGAATCCTGATTTCATTTGATTCAAGGTCTAAAGAAGAGAACAACATCTATGGTCATGAAGATCTCGGAGATCGTTTGGTATGCGGGAACACACCAGGCGTTTCGATAGATGATCGTATTGACCATTTACAGAAGGAGTTTAAATTGGTTTAATCGTCGGATCAAGGTAAATTTGCTTATCGAGATGCTGTCTCAAACAATGAAGAGGTTTTCAAAGCCATTTTTTTCATCAACTGGACATGGGGATGTTGTCTTCAGGCTATGAAAAAGTTTTTGAAACCAATGTTTTTTCATCAACTGGTTTTTCGAAGTCATATTGAAGCCATCAAGTTGATGAAAAAAATTGATTTCGAAATTTTTGTCATAGCATGAAGACAACATCCCCATTTCCAGTTGATGAAAAAAATGGTTTTAAAAACCTCTTCATAGTCTGAGACAACATCTCAATAAGTAATTTTTACCGTGATTCAACGATTGGTAGCCAATATAAACTCCTTCTGTAACTAGTCAATCTAATCGTCTATCAAAATACCTGGTGTGCCCCTCCCCCCCCCCCCCCCCCCGCATACCAATTGATCTTCGAGATCTTCATGACCATAGATGTTGTTCTCTTTTTTAGACCTTGAATCAGATGAAATCAGGATTCGGAAACATGCTTGCCCTATAGCAGGAACTGAGGCTCTCATACCAAACTGATGACGCAACGGGAGTAGAAGAAGAAGCAACGATAGATGAAACCCTAATTCAAGTGTAACAGGATGAAACCCTAATCTAAAGGTAACAATTGAATTTCACATTAGTATATTACGCATTCCAAATATTCGAAATTCAAGGTATCACTAAGGATTGAACCTTTATTATTCATAATGAATACATGAAAATAATATACACATAAATTACATACTCACTTGTTCTTACTTGACACTATTTTTACAAGCTTTGTGTCCTTATCCTTCTTAAGCATATCAAAGCCAAGTCCTAGCTTTTTCAAGTGGTTAAACTTCATGCTCAAATAGGTAGTTATTTTCCTCTTGCACCTGCATATGCAATTTTCCAAAAGAACTATTAAGAAGATAATCTTCAACCTTCACAACTTGTAGGTCTGAACACATACCTTGGGACGATATACAAATGTATTACAATCTCTAGATGTTAAGCTTTCCACATTGAATTCAGCATCCAATGTCATATTAGATGAGAATTAGGTATCTCAACATGAGAGATTTCAAATGGACTTTAATCCCATCCCTATAGCCGATTTGTGCACAAGATCTCTACTTAACCTCTTTAGTTAAATGATCGGCTAAATTATATTGAGTTCTAGCAAACTCTACTGAAATAACATCATGCGTGATGTACTCATGAATCATACTATGCCTAACACCTAAGTGTCTAGACCTGCCTTTGTAAACTTGTTTATAGACATTGGCCAAGGTAGCTTCACAATCACATCTGATAGATATAGGTTATATCGGTTTGGGCCACAAGGGAATTTCATACTTTAAATTTCTTAGCCACTCAACTTCTTTACTCGTTGCTGCTAATGCCACAAACTCTGATTCCATTGTTGAATCAGGAATACAAGTTTGTTTCTTAGATGCCCAAAAGATAACACCTCCCTCAAGTAGAAATACCCATCCACTTGTAGAAAAATGATTTTCCATATTGGAAATATAACTCGCGTCTAGATATCCTTCAACTATAGAAGAAAATCCAGTATAAGTTAAACCATAATTCATGGTTCCTTTCAAATACTTTAATACTCAATTTAAAGCTTGCCAATGATGCGAACTAGGATTGTTAGTATACCTACTAAGTTTTCCAACAGAAAAGGCAATACCATGCCTAGTGCTAGTCATGGCATACATAAGACACCCGATGGCTCTCGAGTATTCAAGTTGAGATATAGCAATACCTTTATCAGGTAGAAGCTTAAAACTAGGATGTATAGGTGTGTTTACCGGAGACAAATCTTTAAAATTAAATTTATTTAATATTTTCTCAATATAATGAGATTAAGAAATCGATATACTATTATTCTTTTGCTTGATTCTTATACCAAGAATTATTTCAATTTCTCATAAATCCTTCATCTCAAAATTAGATGATAAGAATTTCCTTGTTTCATCAACCTGATTTTGGTCAGTATCAAAAAGTAACATATCATCCACATATAGACAAATCATAACTCCTTTACCAGAATTATTAAATTTACTATATACACACTTGTCTGCTTGGTTAAGAATAAATCCATTAGACAATATTACATTATCAAAAAATTTATGCCAATCTTTTGGTGCTTGTTCAAACCATATAAATATTTTTTCAACTTGCATACCTTGTTTTCACAACCAGGCATGACAAACCCTTCCGATTGTTTCATATAAATCTCCTCATCCAAATCATCATTTAATAATGCAGTTTTAACATCTATTTGATGAATTATAAGATTGTATATAGATGCAAGTGTAATCAACAATCTAATGGTGGAAATCCTAGCAACCGGAGCATAAGTATCAAAGAAGTCAATTCCTTTTATTTGTCTAAATCCCAGGATAACCAATATAGCTTTATACCTTTCAATAGTACCATCTACTTTTATTTTTCGTTTAAATATTGATCTATTTCCCAATGATTTTCACTGAAGAGGTAAATCAGCCAATTCCCATACATTATTATGCATGACAGACTATATCTCATCTTGGATAGCTTCTTTCCAGAATGCAACATCCCTTGATGCTATAGCATCACTAAAAGTCTTTGGATCATCTTCAATAACAAAACAATATTGATATTGATAGTAAATCTTATCTTTTGATCCTTCGACTAAATAAAGTTGAAAATCAGATCCAAACGACTTAGCTTTTCTCGCTCTAGTACTTCTCCTTGGTTCAAAAGGTTTAGGTACATAATTGGTACCACTTGATATATTTTCAATTGAAATTGAGTTCATATTTAAAGAGTTTTGAATCAAATATCTAGGTCTAGGTATAGAAGTAAATCTCCCTTCATCGAATAATGCATCTCTCGACTCGATAACCGTGTTCGCCGACACATAGTCATTGGATTCTAAAACATAGAACATATATGCAATAGAATGCTCAGCATATCCAATGAAGATACAATCTATACCTCTTTCACCTAAATTTTTCCTTTTGGGTTCAGTGAGCCTTACAACTTCTCTACAACCCCAAGCTCTCAGATAATTCAGTACTGGAGGCTTCTTAAACCAAAGCTCATACAGGGTCATCTTATTCCTTTTAGTAGGAATACGATTCAATAAAAAACCGGATGTTAGCATAGCCTCACCCTAGAATCCTTCACTCAAACCCGAATATGACAACATGAAATTGACCATTTTTTCGAATTCTTATTCTTCCTCTCAGCTATACCATTTTGTTGTGGTGCATAAGGAGCCGTGGTTTGATGAATTATACCCATAGACTGAACATATATAGGATCATAATATTCACCTCCTCTATCTGTACGTAGATTTTTAATCAAATCATTATTATGTAGCTCTACTTGTTCCTTATATATTTTAAACTTATCAAGAGCTTTATTTTTAGCATGCAAAAAATAAATGTAGTAATATCTAGATGCATCATCAATAAAAGTAATAACATACTTTTTATTTCCTAACAAACGTGTAACATGGAAATCACATAAATCATTATATATTAGTTCCAATATTTTGGAAACTCAGTTAACATTATCGAAAGTTTTTCTAGTTATCTTAGTTAACATGCAAGTTTTACGTTTTTTATTGTTTGCATCAATAGGTGGAATAAGGCTCATTTTCGACATGTCTTTTATTCTTTCATAATGAACATGTCCTAATCTAGCATGCCATAATTCTATTTTATTCAAATTTCTACACATACTATTAGATGCCATACAAACAGAATCATTTTGGAACAAAACATTAACATTTAACATAAACATACCATTAAACAAGTATCTGAATCCCATAAATACACCATGTTTTGACAATACATATTTGCCACTTTTGTATACTTGTTTAAAACTACAATTGTTTAAAACAACACCAGGCAAAATATTCTTTCGAATCCCAAGGACATACAATACATTGTTTAATAATATGTATTTTTCATAAGTAAATAGTAATTTAACATTTCCTAGTCCTTTAATTGGTTTGGTTGCAACGTTGCCCATCTTAAGTGAAGATCCATCTTCAATCGGTTGAAAATTACTGAAACATCAAAGATCCTTACATATATGACTTGTTACTCCCCAATCAATCCACCAAGAAACGTCGTCATCCTGCACATAAAATGCCTCAGATATTAAAGATATGTAATTCTCACCAGAATTAAAATTCTGAAATAAAATCTGACCTTGTTGCTTTTTAAGATCCTTAAATCTACTCGAACCACCAATGTTTCCACTTGGACTAGCATTGTTCCCACTTGGACCAACATTATTTTTGCATTTTCCAACTCGACAACCCCTCCTAAAGTCACCAAGTTTGCCACATTTCCAGCATGTCATTTTAGGCTTTTTGCTGAAAAATTATTGTTGTTTTTGTTATTGCCTTTAAACTTTCGTTTATTCCCCATATATGTATTTCTATTCTTAAATAATCTGATGCTTTCAGCTATATTTACAGATAAGTTTCCCACTTGGTTTTTACCCTTAGGAATATTTATTTCATCTTGAGCCCTTAGAGACTCTTCAATCTTAAAATAACTACCAAGTTAGACTAAAGTCATTTCTTCCTTGTTGTGTTTCAGTGTGAATTTAAAATCCTTCAATGAAGGAGACAATTTGTCAATAACAGAAGACACTGAAATACATTCGTCTATTTTCATATTATGTTGAACGAATTGACCCAGAATTATTAATAGTTCATTATATTGTTCCATTACAGATCTAGAGTCAACCATTTTGTAATTTATAAAATTACTAACCAGGAATTTCCTACTATAAGCATCTTCTGCCATGTATTTCGATTCAATAGAATCCCATAATTCTTTTACAGGTTTGACATTTTGGTATACATCAAACAAAATATAAGACATACCGTTTAATATGTGGTCGCTGTAAATGTAGTCATCATTCTCCCACTTGTTGCGCCTCCTTGTTTGTTTCAGCCTTTCATTCTCCATGATCTCGGGACAGGGGATACTCCGGACATACACAACCTTGAGGGTAGTCAACAGGAAATGCATCTTTTCTGCCAGCGTCTGAAATTATGTCCTTCGAACTTGTCAAGTTTTGGGAATTTCCTTGTCATCTACTTCGTTAATTCTCCTATGTACGTCATTTCTATCTTCATAAACAAGACCAGAATATTTCAATAAATTGTAGAAAATAGTGTTTAGATTCCGGATAAATCTTTGAAGTCTCGTAAACAATTTCTCATTGAAATATTTTTTGGGTTCTCCAAAAATTTCAATTGGATAAAATCAGAGAGAATCAATTGAACAGAAAGTATGAAAAATCGATATGTATTTTTTTTTCAACGGAACCCATCATTTTTGCAATTCGACCAACAAATCAGTTTGGCAGTTAGGGTAGTTAGTCTTAAATGAGAATTGTATTAAAATGGCTCAAAATTTGAAATTTGAATAAAACATTCAAATTTCCAATTTTGAAATTTTGTTGACTTCCAATAATAGCCGATTTAACCAAAATATATTTTTTGTTTAACCGAAATTTTATTGAAGCCCATTGGCCCTATTAATCATGATATAATCTAACAAGTGTGCACTCTGTACTCTAAGACTTATTTGATAATGTATGATGATTAAATTGGTCGACTAGTCGATCCAATTACACCAAAATATCTAACATCTTTTATTCTGTAATTGTTATTTGTTCATATTTTTTATCACTCGTGGGGTGTTTTGGTGGTTTTATACATTATTAACTTTAAAAAGCTTTTTTAATCCATGGTTTGATTTTATAAATGCTGATAATTTTGAAAAAGAAGTTTGTAATACTATTGTACCAAATATGAACACGATGGATGGTACAACATACCAAAATATCTTTGGATCCAAGTATTTTTTAGGGTTCGAAGGAGAATCAACATATATTTTTGTACAAATTGAAACTGAGAAACAAAAAATGCTCATGTTTTGTATCTCTTACTTACAAATTGGTTTTTTTCTTCCTGTTTAAAGAACTAAGATCAGTATGTTCCTTATAATGAGCCAACTTGGAATGAATAACTCCATGATATGTTTTTTATCTATTGTTGCACTCTTAAATCACCATTTTTACTTGAAAGTGGTAAATTTATTTTTTACCATATAAAAGGATGGTGAGATACCAAAGAAAACTGTTTTTCATATAATTTTGGACAATATTTTATGATATATTTTGGTATAAGATAGTATTTTATATTTGTATAATATATTAAATTTTAATTTGAATAATTAAAATATACAATAAAAACAAAAAATCTCTAAAAAGTAAAATTTTGATTTCAGGGTATCAAACCCATTGTGCCTGGCCGGAGCCACCGTGACTGGCCTCTCGCCAGTTTCTTCTGATGGTCTTCATGAAAAATGGAAAAGAATATTCATACCATTAATTTTTCATTAATTTCAAACAATATCTACAAGATAGTTCATGCAACCATTTAAGAAATAGATAATCATCACAAAGAAATCAATCCAATATCTCAAAATGAAACAAGATAGAAGATGAATTTCTACAACTGCCACAAAAAAATATAATTAGAAGGAAAATAAAAATAATATACCTTCAAGTTCGTCCCAAATTTTTTATCTAAGAGCTACCCCACTTTATGATCACTCTGCTCATATGCACAACAACACTTATAACCTGTAAAAAAAAGAACATCAAAATATCATCCAAATTTTATGTAGAAGCAGCTAAGATCTTACCAAAAAAATACATCATGATAAAGCTAAGATTCAACACAAAAGTGACCATATGATAGTTTATTTTTGGAAAAAAAGCTTATAACCAACTCAAAGTACACATTAATTGGTACATTCTCAAAAGGTAGACCTTATTTGGATACTATCCATTAATTCTTGGATAAATTTGGTTTGTTGGGGAGGTTAACCTATCCTTGTGGGATCCTAGACACGTTAAGAGCGAGTATGATCAGAATGTTGATTTAAGAAATTTTTGGTAAAAGAATGTATGGACATTCGGTCAACACTCTATAATGTTGTTAAAATGGAACGCTTTTTTCAATCCTAGGATATAATCCCATATCCCTCCAGTATGGATTACATTTCCTATTCTACATGAGTTTATGTGTGGTGAGGAGTCAATTAGTATTATAGCCAAGTCATTAGGTAAGTCACTATAAATCTGGGTGCCCTCCAAGAATATGGTTAAACTTAACTAATGTAAAGCTTGGATATAGCTTGATGTTTCTAGAAATCTTATTTACGAAGTCTGGATTGGATTTAGTGAAAATAACAAGTTTTGGCTAGATAACTTTTATTGTGAAATGCCTTCTTACTGTTATAAATGCTTATATTTTGGTCACAATAGTTGAGATTGTAAGAAACTAGATGAAAATTACTCAAGGAACAATCACGCACAATATCTTTCTATTGTTAAACCCTGACTTCAACTGAAGATTGAGTTTCTAATAGCAAGTCAGTCACAGCAAATAAAATGAATTCAACTGAGATTAAAAGCAATCAAGAGGAAACATTAGCTCAAAAGAAAGAAGAAAATCGTATTCAAAATAACTCTTACAAGCAAGATTCAATATAGGTAGGGGTAGAACCAAATGAACAACTTCTCTTTACAAAAATAAACATTTCAAAGAGATAAAGGAATCAAAGGAAATTACTAACAAAAAATAAATTCAAAAGGAGATTCCAGAGTGCATAAATAAAAAATTTATTAAGTCCCTCCAAACAATTGAAACATGAGAAATTTTTCACATCAATTAATGTATTTGATAATCCGGATATAGAGACAGTCTCACAAAAACAATGACCACTGATAGCCTTCCTAGATATCATATTTTTTGTAAAATAGAAGAAGGAAAACATTAGAAGATGGTTCTAAGTAAGAGAATAAATAAGACATAAAATAATTATTTTAAAGGTCCAATCATTTCTAAAGCACTTCACTTTAAAGGGTCATGTAGGTCCTTCATTAGTAATTCAAAATGACTATTACAATCCTTAATTGGATTGTGAGGGGTGTGGGGAACAATGCTACGATTAGAAGGCGCAAACCAATTGAAATAGCTTAAAATGTGGGTTTCTTAGCTATACAAGAACCTACGGTCTATGTGGACTCTCAAATGACGAATGAGACTTGTCTTTAACCAAAATTAGTCTCCTCCTCAACTAAGAGTTATTATATTACTTGAAAGTCTTGAAGTTAGCTATCTAATGGTGAAGGACTGACTGGTTCTACCTGAAATTATCTACCAAACAAATTTAAATACAATTGGAAGTTTAAATGGTTAACTTGTGTTTCTCTAGTCAAGCATTTTTGGAGATCAAGCTGCTCTATTTGCTCTTCTAAGACATTCCAAAATTCTAATATATTTATCTTCAATCATTCATATAAAATTTCATATATATATTTCTCCATATCATCTAATTTTAATCATATATGGATTATAAGAATTTTATTAGTTATTTAAACTTGAAGAATGTGGAGAAGAAGTTGACAAGAATTGTAATCTGGATTTAGGTTGATGATGTGATTTAAGTAAATTATAACTTAGATTCTAAATGGTATTCATCATAAAACAAAATCTGTTGTGACCTTGCCGTGGTATGAGGTTGGCATTGCGATTCCAGACCTAAAAACCCGGAATCAGATGGTCATTCTCAAAATTTTGTGGTCCATTATTAGTAAACACAATAACTCAATCTGGTGTGACTAGATCCACTCTGAGAAGATTAAAGACACAAAATTATGGTCTTTAAAGATTGAGTCTTCTCTCTCCTAGATTTCGATAAAAATTTTAAATCTTAGGCCTCTCACTAGCAATTTCTACAGGGTTATAATTGGTTACGAGGAGAAATCCTCCTTCTGGTTTGACTCGTGGTTACTCTCAAAGTCTTTGATCAACGAGTATGGGCTTAGTATTATTTTTAATTCTCATTTGGGGAACAATCTCAAGGTTTCTGATATCACCCGTGATGGTCTCTAGAATTTTCCAACTCATTTAAGATCTGCTAGTGCTAGAAACCATTGATCATTCCAAGAGATCAACAATCTCATCCTCTCTCTTCTTCCCCTAACATTCTTCTCAATGACGTACACTATTGGATTGTAAAGACATGAATCACCGAGTTCTTTATCAAAGACACCTACAACTCCATTCGTACGCCTATCCCTCATATCGGGTGGTCGGGGTGAGTATGGAAAAAAAAATTCCTTGCCACTCATTCATCCTTTGGCTTTTTATCCATGGCAAACTATCCACCCGCGATAAGCTTCTCAGTTGAGGATTAAACACCCCCTCGAAGTGTGTCTAATACAATTTCTCCTCTGAAACCATAAATTATATCTTCTATGACTGTAGTTTTACTCAAAGCATCTAGGGTTTCGCAAGCTCTAAGTTTGGTTTTTTTAAGACTCACTAACAACTGGGTCTCATGGATGCATGAGGTGTCCAACTGGCCTCCATATAATTTACACCACTTTTGGTGTACCTGCTTTTGCATAATAGTCTACCATGTCTTGTGCGAAATGAATGTTAGATGTTTTAGCTTCTCTCCCTACCCCAGCCTCATGCGGTGATCTATCGCATACCTTTTTACCTCTGGTTCATATTCCTTGTAACCAATGTTTAGTCACTCCAATCTCTTTGATTTTCTAACTTAATTTGTTTTTTGGAAGCAGTCATCTATCCCTACTGGTTTGATGTCTTTGCTCGCTTACGTCGTTGTTGCTTAGTATCTTCACCGTCGCTGCTTAGCATCTTTGATCCTAGTCTTTTTTATCCTAGTCTCTTACATATTTCACCATTTAATTTTTCATCGGCTCTCAATATTACTCCTCGGGGTATGTTCCAAAATAAATCCACTTTGCTTCAAGTCGATTGCAGTCGATACTCCATGTAATCATCGCCACTTTAATTATATTCCTCTATCTCATGCTACCCAAGTATTTGGTCTCCCTTTATTCAAAGACATGTATTTTATTCTATTTATTTTTTATGAACTTTAAATTGTTCCTCGGGATATGCCCTATTTTTTTTAATATTTTATAATAAAAAAATCAAATATAATACAAAAGTAAAGATGTTATATTCATACCCTCTAGTGTTTTATTGGTAATAGGGTTAGAACATTATAACTCTTTTTACATTAAAAGGTTACATAAATATTACAACCTTTTAATGTAAAAGGTTTTTTATATTTGAAGGTTTTGATTTAAGTATTTTATTATATCTTAAAAAATTATTTAAATAGTTTTATTTATTTATTTATATGGTTATTATTTTATTATTATTATTTTATTTTTAAAGTAAAATAACCAGCTTAATTATACACTACTTGGTGTGAAAAAAATAATATTATATTGTGTCAAAATTCTATTTATATTTAAATAAAATATAAAAGGACTATTGAGGATACTCCGAGGCTGTTCATTTTAATTTCACACAAAATTGAATTTCTTTTTTCATTTTTTTGTAAAATTTATTTTTTAAAATAATATATAAAATATAAAAAAATATTCCCTATTGTTTGGCGACATATTTTTTCCGACAACATGTTTTTTTGAAAAAACTAATTCATTCATTCTTCTCAAATTAACTCAACTATGGTTAAAAACCTACAACAAAAGATGGAAATAATAATTTATAATTAACATCCAAATTTTCTCTTTCATAAATTGTATTTGATAAATTGATGGTTTATAGGTTATATTTGCATAATTAACATCCAATTTTTTTCAAAATGAATTGTATTTGATAAATTGATGGTTTATTAGTTAGATTTGCATTTAAATGTATTAATATATTATTAAGACTAATTCTAATGGTAGAATTTCCATAAAAATCAAGTGTTTTTTTTTTTTTGTTGATTTTAGCACATTTAGAATTTAAGGGTTGTTGTTTTCTTTTATTTTTGGACAAAACACATGCAGTGGCAGTGTCAACCTCGAAAACTGCTGCAGTAGCAGTGTATTAACATCAGGACTGATAGTGCAAATATCACTAACGATTTTAGTGTGACGGTCAAAACTATTGAATAATTTTATTTTGGGTGAAGTTATTTCCCCCATAAAATTTATTATTTCCTCCATTATTCCTAAAAAATCTCATTTTGTTATTTCCTCCATAAAGGAAAATCCTAATTTACCTTTGTTTTAATTTTACACCAACAACCCAAATTTCTCCAGTAACTATCCACCTTCGCCTCTTCTCTTCTAACCCTAAAAAACCCTAGTCACCAAACAATTTTGAAGTAGTTTATGGAGTTCAAAAATAAAAATCTATCATTAATCTTATTTTTATTTTAAATATATGGGTTGACATATTGAATAAAATCTCTTTTTAAATCTATGATTTTATTCATAATGAGTTATAGGAAGTCTATATGCTCAAAAAAAACTTGTTCATCATTTAATCGAGTTCCTGCAGAGTTACTAGTGTAATCGTTTTTTTAATATCGATTTCTGGTTTAATTGTTTCTTTTCTGTATATTGAGTTTAAAATATAGATTTTTTGTGGTTTGATTAATGTCTGTTGATTGGGTTCTTTTTTAAAAATATTATATGTTTTTAAAAAACATGTTATTCGGAGTGGTTGTCTCGAAAACTACACGTTTTCTTTTTAAAAAATATGTAATTTTGTAATCAATCTTAAAAATAATTGAGTTTGTATGTTTTTTAAGGTTTAATTTTATAAGTTAAATCATATATGTTGGCTTAATTTATCTTAATGATGTGTTTGTTGTAATAAGGGTTTGATAGTGGATAATGGCATGAAATTATAAATTAGAAAGTAAATAAAGGGCAAGAAGGTAAAAACAAGTGTTTAGTGTTTTATTAAAAAATTGAAATGGAGGAAATAATAGATCTTATGGAGAAAATAGCTCCACCCTTTTATTTTTTTAATCTACGCAGACACACAGCGCACCATCACAAGTGTGACCATAATTCGGAATCCGAGATTAAAAATATTATCGAGAATGAGAGCTGTGTTCTCTTTCTTTAGGAATTTAGGTTGCTTTTCTGATCTCCAAGAAAGAAACTTAATTCCTTCAATCTTTTCCATTTTCATCGCCAATCTTCATTCTCCATGCTTTTCAAATTTTCTCTTTCTCTGGTAAAGTTGTCTTGTTTGAAATATTTGTAAAAGCATGGAAGAGTTTTCATGTCTTCAAGACGTAGTCCTAACTCAGAACAAGAAAATCAATCTAGGTAATGCAACTCAGAGCGACAAAATAACAGCAAATGTGGTTGCCAACAAATTTTCAGGTTTAACGCATGCTGAAACAAAGTCAATAATCAAATTAAATCTGTTATTATCAATCCAAATGGTAGAAAGAATTCTATAGAAAGTGGAAAACATAATAAGGAAGCTATAAATGAAGACATACAGATAAACAAGCTTGCTGAAGATAATGATCAATCGAATCATACTAAAGAAGGATTCAAAACTCATGAAGAAGTAGAAATCATAGAATCTATACATGCTTTGGAGTATAGATACAATGTGGCGACTACATTAGAAGATGAGAACCTCCATTCTGATAACTCGTCCTCAAAACCATGTAACATTGGAAGTAAACATACCTAACCAATTGGAAGCAAAAAATATGTTGAATTCTATCAAGCGTCTCTAGAATTCAATAGAGAAGAAAATGATACAAGCTTTAAAGGAATATTAGACAAGAAGATAAAAGAAGCAAAAGGAAAGAAGAAAACTAAAAGTAATATCATTAAGGCCCTTCAATTCACGGGAACAAGTAAATTTAAATCCTATTTATTAATCATGATTAGTTTACTAAATTGGAATATAAGGGGAATAAGGAACAAATTTTCTATCAGAAGACTCAAATATTTAATTAACGAAGACCATATTAAATTTTTTGTTATTCAGGAACCTCTCATTGGCAGTGAAAATATTCAAATCATTGCTAAAAAGATTGGTTTTAAGCAGGTCAAATCTAATATCTCCAATAAAATTTTGTTGTTCTGGAATGAAGATATTACTATCAAGTTTCTTATTGATCATCATCAATGTCTGTATTCTAAAATCAGTCATTATTCTATTAATCATTGCATTTTAATTACTGTTGTTTATTCTAGTGCTAGAGAATCAATAGAATTGATCTTTGGAACACTCATAAAATTATTTCTTCAACAATCTTAGAGTGTATGATAATGGGTGACTTTAATGTTGTTGCTTCTATAGATTAACAATTAGGATGTTCTTCTTTTTATCAAAATAGTACTGATGATTTTAATGAGATGATCAGGGATTGTTAGTTTGAGGATGCTGGTTTTGTTGGTTCAAAATACACTTGGTCCGACAAAGCAAAATGGAAACGTCCGGATAGAGTGTTAATCAATAACAAATGGTCTGAATTCTTTGGTGAAACTAAAGTTATATATAAGGATAGAACTTGTTCAGATCACATGCCTCTTTGTATTAGTATATCTAAAGACTATCTTAATCCAAAAAAAGCTTCAAATTTCTTAATATGTGGACCTTAAATAAAAAAAACTTAAGTTTTGTTGAAAGTAACTGGAGTAAGGACCTAGATGGGGATCATTTGTTCAAGTTTTGGTACAAATTAAATAGGTTTAAAGATTGTTTGAAAAACTGGAACAAAATGTATTATGGTAATATATTTAACAAAGTGCAGACCCTTGAAGAAGAAGTTCAAATGCTTGAAATTAAGCATCAAGATCATAAAAATATGTCTACAAGGACTGAGTTATCTAAAGCTAATCATCTTCTTTTGCAAGCTCACAAAATGGAAGAAACATATTGGCTTTAAAAATGCTATGCTAACTGGACTAGTGATTGTGATAGAAACACCAAGATGTGTCACAACTATGTTAACAAAAAAAATGTATTAATGGAACCAAAGAAGGAATTACATAGATCATCAACAGACATTCAATTGGACTATATGTTGTATTTACTTTAAAGAAGCTTTAACTGAATATCTATACAAAAACAAGAAGGATGAGCAAGATAAAATGCTTGACTGCATCTTCAATAACATTTCATCTCTCATCACTGATGAAGACACTTCCTCCCTGATGTTGCCTCCAAGTGAAGAGGATATTTAGTGTATCATTAACAGCTTGAATCCTTCAGGTTTTGCAGGTATGGATGGTTATAATCTTTGATTTTATAAGACCTGTTGGAAGATAATAAAAACATACCTTAGTTATGTTATGCAATCATTCACTCTTAGCAATAACATCCCTAAAGGTATCCTTGGTACTGGTATTTGTTTGATTCCTAAATCTGGAAATCCTTCTAGATGGAAAGACTTTAGGCCTATTAGTCTATGTTCTCTTCTGAACATAATTATGTCCAAAATACTAAATAATAGGTTAGCTAAAATTTTACATAGAATTATATCTAATACTCAATATGGTTTTGTGTCTGGTAAATCTATTCAAGAGAACATATTAATTGTTAAAGAGTTAATCTTTGACCTAAACAGACATGTCAAAGACAAGAACATATTGATTCAAACTGATACGTCCAAGGCTTTTGACAAAATAACTCATTGTTTTATCATTAAGGTCCTAAGCAAATTTGGGTTCTCTTCTAAGTTCACCAGACTCGTTAACAAGACTATATCTTCTGTAAATGTATCTATTATTGTCAATGGTGATGCTATATGCTATTTTAAGACTTTAGGAGGTCTGAGGCAAGGGGATCCACTTTCCCCGAGCCTTTTTTATCAGTGCCGAAGAAGTCTTACTTATAGGCTTAAACAAGTTTTTATCACCAATAAAACTATGAACTTTAGAAACATCAGAAGCATTTATATTCCTTGTTTATCTTTCGCATATGATATCTTATTATTCACTAATAGCAAACATTCTAATATAGACTATCTCAACAACTTTTTTCAGACATCTCAACAAATTTCAAGTCAAGTGATAAATAAAGAAACAATAATAGTAATCACTGCTTCAAGTGTGAATTCACTGAAGATCAAGGTCATCACTACCAATACATGATTTAGTTCTTGTTATTTGCCTACATATTACCTGGGTATAACTATCAACACCAACAACAAAGCAAGCAACTTCAATAGTTTGATCAACAAAATCAACAATAATATTAAACATTGGGAATCCACTCATCTTTCATATGGTGTGAGGTTAACACTTATTTCCTATGTTCTTATAAGAATTCCATTATACTAAAATGCAAGATAGCTACATTCCTAAAGGTTTTTTATACAAAAATGAATTTTTTTAACATATTTCTATGGGGATGTTCTAGTGTTGAGGAAAAAATTCATTGGTGCAAGTGGAATTCTGTTTGTAAACCTTTCAATGAATGAGGTCTTAATATCATTAATTTTTGTATATTCAAGACTCCTTTTTTTGCAAGATGTGGATTAGCTTTAGAGATAATAAGTCTACTTGGGCTAACCTCATGCATAATATATATTGTAAAGACCTTCATCATTTGCAGATATGATGTTGAAATGGTTGGGTGACATCAAGGAATATGTAAAACCTAACATTAGTTGGAAACTTGGCTCTGGTAAGGTGGACAGTTGGTCCAATAAACATCCTCTTTTAATTCTAGATGACAATAGGGATAATAGATGGTTTAAGACTGAAATGGTTAAATCTTACTAGCTGATAATACTTGGCAACTGAATAGATGAAAAGATTTTTTACCTCATAATGTTATTGATAGAATCAAAGCATGACTATTTAATTTAATAGTGAGTACGACATAATTTGGAATCATTCTAAGATTGGTAAATTTACCTTAAAGAAAACTTGGGATCAAATTAGATGTCATCACAACAAGTCTAATTTATTCAGTAGAATCTGGAATTCTCTCACGCCCAGAAAATACTCATTCTTACACTGGAAACGGATACACAAATATATCCATATTGATACTATAATACAGAAAAACATATATTATTAACTTCAAAATTTAAATTTTGTCTAGACTATGAATTTCATAGTCTTTTGTTTGTTTCTTGTAAGTTTTCTTGGTCAATTTGGAGACACTTTGCATGAATTTTCAATTTACAAATCAACAATTTCATGACCATCTCTCACATGTCTTGGACATGGTTTTGGTCATCAATTAAATATGTTCATGTAAGATACGTTATTCCACCAATCATATATGGAATTATTTGGAAAAGAAGGAATCACGCTAAATTTAAAGGCAATGTAGCCTCCTATCACCCAGCAATTAAAGATGTTATAAATGTATTACGTAGTCTTGACGAGTCTAACTTGCTGAAATCTAAGCATAGGCATAAGGATTTAAATGCAGCGAAAGAATTAGGATGCATCAATCATTTTCATGTCATTAAGGTTAAGCCTTCTTACCTGAAATAGAATCACCCCTCTCCTGGAAGACTTAGACTCAATACGAATGTCTATTACCTTGCAAAGGAGAATCAAGAGAAGGCATTATTAGTCAGAGATAGTGAAGGAAATATGGTTCTTGGTGTTGGTTTATTTTATGGAAAATTAACTCCTCTTATGGCTGAAGCTAGAGCTTTACTTGTTGGTCTTAGCATCTACAAAAAGATAGAGTTGAAATGAGATTGATATTAAAACAGATTATTAATTGTTAGTAAACTTTCTTTCTCAAAGAAACTATCCATGGGCTATGGACTCTATCTTAAAGTGTAGTAGAAAGTTGATAGCTCCTTCTATGGTTTTATTTCATATTTTCAAAGAACATAATCAACCAGCTGACTGGCTCACTCGTTGGACTCTGAAATGTAAAATGAAACAAGAGTTTATAACAATGAAGCTCCTACTAATCTTACTGCTATAATCATTCTCAATAGTCTGGAGCTTGGATACTTTAGCAGGATCTCCTAACTATATTTGGATTGCAAAAAATATTCTCTAACAGATTTGATAAAGCTTACAAGAATTAAGATCAGCTTTTTTACGTATCAACTTTAATCGGAGTTCGTAGCAGTCAACCTGGTTATAAGCATCATCTTCTTTCACTATGTACATGGTTTTTGTTGGTACCTTATTATTTTCTTTCTTTCAAAGATGGAGTATGCATCGATTTTATATGGTATTTTTGTTGAATAAAGAATCTATCTCAGTTGCTTGGAGAAGATTATCACACGAAATCTCATATTCAAAGAATATTCGAAAATGTTTTCGGTCCATGAAGATTTGATTGAAGGGGAGAGTCAGAAAATTGTGTTTGTGTAAATCTGTTCAAATTTCATTTAGCGCCTAGATTTGTTTTTGGCGCCAAGTCTGTATTTCAACTTTTGCATTATTTGAATTCAAAGTTCTATCTGTCTAAAAAAACAAAATGCGACTATAATTCAAAGTGGGACTATAATTCAAATTTATTACATGAATATATTTATAATTATATAATAATAAATGTATAATTTAAATAACAAGATTTTATATTTATAAATTAGCCATAACTAAAATTTAAATTGAATTTGTAATTAAATCTATCATTTAAATAAATAAGATTTATTTTATAAATAAAACTTGACTATAATTCGAATCAATTGTGTTTTAAACATTCGTATTTATAAATTAATTTCATTAAGATATAAAATTATTATTTTAAAATATATTTGTAATTAAATACATAATTTACAATGTATTTAAAAACAATATATACATATCAGTGCACAGTTATACTCAGTGAGTTTGATTACTTGGATTGCCTTAGTAAATTGAGAGAAGTGAGATTATAGAGAGAGAAATAGGTTTTAGAGAGAGAAAATCAGATCGTCAAAATGATCTATCTCAAAAAGACAACCCCTTTATTAGATCAGCTCTGGCCTTTCTATAGAGGCACAATGACTTAACTCTCAACTGAAAACGGTTACAATAAAGAGATAATGACACGATAGTCCTTAACTAAACTACATAGTTCTAAATTCCTCCTCTAACTTTACAATTTGTTATAAGAAGTTTTATTCTTTACATTTTAGTCCTCAAAGTTCCATTTCCTTACCAACACTGACAGTGCGATTGATGCGTAATGTTAGTGCATATACCACACATTGGTAATTCAAGTATCCGCACACTGTCAGTTCAAGTATTCATACACGACGGTGCATAGGATCTTCACTTACAATGCAGAAGTACGGATCTTAAAAATGACATCTGGGTCGAAACATATGAAATGGTATACTTTGAACGAAAATCTTGTTTTTCTTACTAAATGATTGGTTAGATTAAATTTTTAACATAGTGTTTACCTTTTCCGACATTTAAGTTCAATTGAAAAATTAAAAAAACACGTTTAATTCTGAACTTAATTTTTTTTATCTTCCATGAAAAATGAATTAGGTATATAAATATGTGTTTTTTATTAATAAAATATTATTATAAAAAATAGTGTTTAATGTTTTTAAAATAAAAAAATATATAAAAAAGTGTGAGATATGTTTAAGGTAGTAAATAAAAAAATAATTTTCTCACATCTTTCATATAATGTATTTATCTCGCGTGATATGTAATGTCTCAAATATCTCTTTGAGTTTATGTTTTGATTAAACTTATAACTTACAGATTGATTACCTCTAGAGTAAGATTATTGTTTCTAGAATACCAAAAATAAAGTTATTTTGTCCATGAAAAATCTATAAAAAAGAACACTTAATTGTAACGTAATGGGTTGAGACTACGTTAAAGATTTTATTGAAATAGGTAGACTTGGAAAAGATAAACCTGATAATATTGCAACATTAAAGAGAGCAAAGATGATTTACTTGTTTTTTAATGATAAAAATACTAACAGATTTTGGGGAAATCCTTATGTAACCTTTGTTAATTATGTAAATTTTTATGTACAATTGGTTAATTATGTTAACACAATGAGAGTTGTATGTTAGTTTTAATGTTCCTTAATGATGTACTTGGTTATAAATTAGTCTGGTACTGTGAATTATATACTAGTCTCGCATCTATAAACCATCCATGCACTACTCTCTTATATATCATCACTCATGAACTAAACTCGCATCTATCACCATCCATGAATCTTTCTAGGATCTATCACCTTATATGAGGTTATTATGAAATTGTTCCTTTACGAATTTGGTCTTCTATAGTTAAGTATATAGTGCTCTCACGTCTATCACCTTTTAAACATCTTTTACTAATTATATAACGCTTATTACCATCAAACTTCAACGTATGTTTTATTTGTTTACTCTATCTCTATCTAACTTCACAGAGTCCCTAATATCTGAACAACTAACCCACATTGGGAATTCCTGCCGTGAAACTCACCCTGCTTTCAAGCTACTTCTAAATGCATTGGATTTAATTGATAGCGACGAATAGCAAAATATTTTAAAATTATGGCATGGATCTATATTGATTATGATCAGTCTACTCAGGCTTAGTTTAAAATTATCCAAGATTCATTATAACAAAACCGAGGTCGTAGGGCAAAACTCAATATTCCCAGAACGCTCCAACATTTCTTCCATCCCGCTGACCCGCTAAAAAGTATCGCAACAAGAAGTTCTGAAACTAGCAATGATGAAAATATTGAATAAGTGACCTCCTCTATAATGAGTGAGAAGGCACAACATCAAAATGTAAGGACGCAACACCCTAAGCCAAGTTCTTGTGTCAACTTATTTTATTGGTTTTTCAAAAAAAATTGAATTGTTCTTTATTTTATAATTTTGAATTATTTTTTTATGTTATATTCTTCTTTAATTTAAAATTATAAATAATTATCTATTTGGAATTCTCAAATGTATTGGTTTTGTATATGAATTATATATTTGATTAATTATAAAGTGCCTCACCTCAGTATAGTATATGTTGGTCTCACATCTATCACCACTCATGCAATTGGTTATGAGTGAGTTTGCTACGGTGAATTATTATATATTGGGCATGCATTTGTCATCTCATATGAGGTTATTATTAATTGGTCTCATATTTATCACCATTCATATACTTAGTTATGAATTGGTGTGTCAAAATAAAATATATATTAGTCTTGTATCTATCATCTCATATGAATATGTTATGAACAGATCTTGCGTCTATCATCTCATATAAATATGTTATGAACACGTCTCGTATTTATAATCACTTGTGTACTTGTCCTCATATGGTTTTGCTTTGTCTTTCATTGAGCATGCAATTGGTTATGCTTTATCTTACGATATTTGTTTGTTTCCTGTTTAAAAAAATCTGTAAAACACTAACAGAAAAAAAAAAATTAATACAATAAAAAAAGTATCAAATTACAAATTATGTGGTTTATTTCTGTCTGAGGGTAATGTTGTAAAATGTTTTGGATGTTTTGTGAAATTTAATGTTTAGAGTAGTGAGTAGATAATTAAGTTGTGTGCTAGTAATAAATTATGATTACCCTCGTTAATTAAAGTGGTTGGGTTATTTATACTTAATTACTGACCCATGAGCTTATTAGGTCGGATCGTGAAGTCGAGTCAAGTTTAAGGACCTATTAGTAATCTGGTTTAAAGTGACTAGCAACTAGCTTAGTCAAAATTTATTACATTTGACCTGTTCAAAGTTCTATAATAGTGGTCATGGTCCGAACTGCCCACCAGATTAAGTCAAGACACAGTAGCCCAAATATCTGATCTCATCAGAAGCCCATTTAGGTCTTGCAAAGAATATTTGGAGAGTTAACTCTTATAAATCAATACCAACATTCTTCAATCTGTTGTTTCATTCGAACTGTAAAATGTTTCCTTCAAGAATGACCGTTTTTCTCCTTGATTCTCGTACCTACTAGGCTAGAATGTTACCTAGGCTTTAACTCCCATACCTTGCAACTTTTAATCATTACCCAAATTGATTTACCTTCTCCTAGGTAACTACCATTTTTCATTGTTATATATAAACCTTCTTACTATTTCATTGTCTTTAAAAATCACAAACATTCCTAGTGAGAGAAAGCTTACTCCATCTTCAAATTCGTGCTTGAATTTTATATGTTCACAGCCAGAAATGCCTTAGTAAAGGAGGTTGGTTGAACTTATCTGAGTTAGAGAAAACGAAAAAGGTTGCAAGAGACAAACGTATTGTTGTTGGCCTTCCTATTTCTCATGGTGAAGGAAACAATTAACCACAAGTGAACATGGACCAGGGTTCATCATCTTTAAAAGCTTCCAAGGTTAGAAAATTTCCTTTTGTCACAAGCCTTTCACCTCTTCCATTAGAGTCCTCTGTTCAGGAGTCCCAAAATCCTCTCCCTACGGAGAAAGCCGTATCTAGCATTAGAAAACCCTCTCCTTTTATCGTAATAGGGTCAGATGCAGAGAAATTCCCAGAAAAATTAACCCAACGTCGAGTCACCTGTCAATCCAAGTCAAAATCTACCCCTACTTCTTCAAAGCCCTCCAGTTCGGAGGCAATAAAACCTGTGCCAAAGGCTAAACCATCTAGGCAGCAACCCTTAGCAGAAACCAGACTATTCGAACAACCATCGGAACATCCGTCCACCAATAATGAAAGAAAACATGGAGGAAAGTTTACATGAAGCCCTTTTTGAGGCGTTCGGTCAAACAGGTAACACAACTGTAGATCGGAAAGGCAAGACAAAGGTGGGAATGACTCATCCGGATGTACTTCCGGAGAGTCTGGAAGGTAGAGTGGGGCCATGCTTCAAGAAGGTTAGTGTGAAGTATTTGATGTCCCGTCAAAATCTAGCCTAAATACACCCTCATTTAATGTAATTGGTTGGGTATTTATACCCTTTATCTTTTTGGGCCATATGGGCTTTCGGGTTGTGTTTTATGGATTCGGGTCGAGTTTAAAGACCCACTAGCTTTTAAGTAAACAAGTAATTAGTTTAATCATGAAGTGATTATGTTTTTAATACTTAAGTTCTGTTCGGACAGTTTAGTAAGTGGAGGTTGTCTGAATCGTCCCTGTTCGGTTAGATGGATGATGTCTGAATTGCCCTTGTCCGGCTCTTACAAAAAGTGGTGACAAAAACCGGACTCATCAGTAGCCCCTTTTTTAGGTGGTGTTCAAAGGCCTTTGGCAAGACCTAAAAAATAGCCTGTAGTTGGTCACAGCCATATCCGGACAGATTCTTGAACTGTGTAATAGCTTTATTCGAACTGAAAAAGTTCTCAGAAACTAAACAGTTCTTTGCCAGAAATCGTTGGACACGTGTCTCTCTTTGGTTCGCCACATCAGCCGCTTTTTTCCCTAGAACGACGCTCCCACTTTCTCCAAAAAATAACCTCTTCATTTAATAAGGATGACATCAGCGTCGTCCTTAAACATTGCAACCCTTTCGAATTCTCCTAGGTATCAAAGCATCTTTTGCACATTTCCAATAAATTAGTTCACTTTTCTACTATTTTACCATCTTCAACATCCTTATTCTACCAAACTTCAAAGCTTTCTCTCTAAAAAACAAACACTTTCTTTCAGTGCGAGTTTATGTTCACAGCTAGGAACGCTTTAATCAAAGGTGGGTGGCTTAATTTTTCAGAGTTAGAAAAAGCTCAAAAGGTTGAACGAGAAAGGCACATTGCAGCCGGCCTCCTTGTCTCCCCTGCTGATAAACCAGAAACACTAAGCACAGAGCCTGACCGGGGCTCTTCTTTAACCAAAAGCGTTAAACCCAGGAGGTTGTTCCAATCCACCCTTTCACCAATTGTCTTGGGCTCATCGGTTCAAGAATCAGAGCCTACTGTTGAACCAGGGCAGGTAGTTACTAGTTTTAAGAAACCTTCCACATTTATTGCTATGGGATCGGATGCTGATTCCTCTCTAGAGAAGTTAGTAGATCGGAGAAGAGGCCGCTTGGTAAAAGGGCAGGCTCTAAAAGGTACACCTTCTAAATCATGAGGCAAGGATAGTAATACGGGGTCAGAGGCACCCATCAGGATTCCTAAGGACAAGCTGTCCGGCCCGGAGGCATCTAGTTCAAGTCTCCGGAAAGAAACTACTGCATCTGAGCCCCAGCCGGAGGTCAGGGCACAAGAAGCCAGTGAAGCTCAACAGTCCGGAGGGCACGCTGAGCCAACCTCTAGCTCACCTCACCCAGAAACAACTGAAAACCCTTCCCTAGTAATGGAAGAAGTGATGAAGGATTCTATTGAAGAAGCTCCTTTTGAGTCCGAAGTCTCCGGGCAAACAAGTGAGGCTATTGCTGCCAAGAAGGACAAAAGCAAAGAGAAACTATGCTTAAGGCATCCAGATTTGTCGGAGGTCCTTGTGGGAAAAGTGGGACCTTGTTTCCACAAGGTAAGTGTTAAGTATTTAATAGTTTTGCAAAAACTTAACTATACTTTCATCCACACAGCCGAACTAGGTCGGATGCGAACAAAATGGGGGATTCCGGAGAATGTAAAAATAAGGATCCCAGTAGACCCAGAAACACCGATGGATTGCAAGCTTAGTGAAATAGTTTTCTTCACTGAGCTCTTCAACTGGGGACTAAGGTTTCCCTTAGACCCGGAGATAGTCAAGTACTTTCATCTCATCAAACTTTTCCCAAGTCAACTGAGCCCCAATGCCTGGTACACTCTCATGGCATGTATCATGGCCTTCATGCTCTCCGGGATTTCTCTCCCAATGGAGTAGTTCGCACCTGTGGCCAGCCTTTGCAGAAACCACCATATTCCCTTCTATTACTTAAACATGGGTGATAACTACAAATCAGTGGACGATCTGCTCGAGTCAGAGAGAAATTGGAAAACTCATTTCTTGTTTGTGAGTGGTGCCTGGGAGAATGGGAAGAAGATTAAAGCCGGTTCCAACCCGAGCCTCCTTACCAGCAGATGGCGAAGTGATGGTAGGAGTCCCATCTCACAATCCCATCTTTATTTTTCACAAAAAAATTTATCTGACTTGTCTTTTCTTTTTTGTTTCTTGACAGTTCTGCCTAAAGACTTCAACGACTACTTGAAGGCTGGGCAGACCACTTGCACCAAGATGAATGCTTGGGCTTCTGAGAAGTGGGGGAATCGCTTCCATAATTCCTTTACCGGAGGCAATCTAACAAAGTCTTACCTCTGGAATACTACTGACCGAGGGACTTATCCTGGGAGGAACTTACCACCACACCCCCTCCGGAAGTAGTCCTCAAAAGAACACACGCGCCAGATGGGGCATTGTATCTGCCTGGTAGAGCCAAAGCCCCAAGTAAGATGAAGGGCAAGAAAGGTAAGGGCAAGCAGAGTGTGGTTGAAGCCAATCTCACCGAAGTGGAGGAAACTGCTCCAACAAACTAAGAGGGGCCAGTTCAAGGACAGATTGATGCTGCTCTTCTAGAAGTAGTGGAGCATGAAATTACTAGGGAAGGGGCAGGATCTCCAAAACCTCCAAGGGTTCCTAAGAGAGATAGGAAACGGGGAGCAGAGAGCAAGGACAGGGAGGCCAAGAAGAAAAAGACCTCCAAGGGTGATGAGATTTCTCTCCGGCCTCCGGAGCCCCTTCCTCCTGTTGACCCTACAGACCCAACTCAAGCAGAAGGCATCCCCAGTGACTTCCAAACCGGAGGGGTACAGGAGGGGATATCAGCATTGATGGTGTTGATATTAGTGGTTTTGAAGAAATTGGTCTTTACTTCGAAAATCTCCCTAAGGATGATTTTGCTTGACCTTACCTTCCTCCGAGCACTTCGAACATCGTTACTTTCAACGGTAAGTCTTTCTCTGTCTCAAGTGAAAGAGATGTCATAACTCACTCTATATTAAGTAATATCCAGCCAGTGCTTAATTTGGAGAAGCAAGTACGAGGTCAGTCAGCTATTATTACTGCTCTTGATTCTGACAAAGAGAAATTGTCCGGTGACCTCCTTATCGCGAACCAAAATGATGATGTTTTGAAGAGGGAGAATGAGGAGTTAAAGAAGAACCAAGAGGGTTGGGCCACAAAGGTAGCTTATTTACAGGATAATATCAAAGAACTCCGATCAAAGAAATCTGAGTTGGAGAAAGATCTCTCCTCTTCGAAAGAGGAGGTAAAGGCTAAAGACATGGTTATTCATACTCTGACCAATGACAAGATCTCACTCGAGGATTCTGTGTCCAAGGCTGCACAAGAAAAAACTGACCATTTAGTCATTCTACTCGAAACGTTTTCCTTTTGAAGAACGTTTTTTAAGGGAAAAGACGTCCGGACAATAATAGGATGAGCCTGGAAATAAGGCCTCATCTTCCTTGCAGCAATCACCAGGGCTAATACTAATTTTTCAAGCTTCAGATAGCGTTTTTCTGCATATATCAAGCTCTTGTTGATGTAATACACCGGACGGGGATAATTATCTACCTCCCTTACCAATACGGCACTTATGGCACAACTGGAAACTGCCAAGTATATGAAAAGAGTCTCCCGTCAACAGGTTTAAATAAAGTCTTGGAGGAGGACAGATGTTTTTTGATTTCATTGAAAGCCTCATCACACTGTGAAGACCAGTCGAATCCCTTTGTACCTTTTAAAGTTTAAAAAAACGGGGCACATCTGTCCGAAGACCTTGAAATAAATCGATTTAACGCAGCCAACCTCCCAGTCAACCGTTGTACTTCTTTAATATTTTGAGGAGGCTCCATTTGGAATAAAGCATTAAGTTGGTCCGGATCAGGCTGTATCCCTTGCTCACTTATCACATACCCCAGGAATTTTTCGGACTGTACTCCAAAGATACACTTTTTGGGTTTAATTTCAAATTTACTTTCACCAATTTAGCAAAAGTTTCTTGGAGATCTGCCAAGTGTAGCTCTTCATCCACACTTTTCACCATCATATCGTCGATGTATACTTCCATGTTTCTTCCAATTTTATCAGCAAAAGCCTTATTTATCAACCTCTGATAAGTAGCCCCAGTATTTTTCAATCCAAACGGCATTACCTTGTAACAGTGAAGGCCCCTATCAGTAACAAACGTAGTATGCTCTTGATCCTTCGGATCCACTTGAATCTGATTATATCCGGAGAAGGCATCCATAAAAGATAGCAGTTTGTTCCCAGATGTGGAATCCACCAACTGATCAATCCGGGAAACTGGGTATAAATCCTTTGGGCAAGCCTTGTTGAGATCTGTGAAATCGATACACATACACCACTTGCCATTTTTCTTTTTCACCAATACCGGATTGGCTGTCCATAAAGGGTACTGAGACTCCTTTATGTGCCCCATTTTGTTAATCCTGTCGACTTCTTGAACTATGATATCAGCCTTTTCCTTAGAAAAAACTCTTATTTTTTGTACAACGGGTGCTATGTCTTTTCGGATGGGCAGTTAGTGTGATATAATATCTGCTGGCACTCTGGTAACATCAGCATTGCACCAAGAAAAAACATGTTGATGGTCTTTTAGGAATTTCAACATTTACCCTTTAACTCTGATGTCATCTTGGACCCTATCTTAACATTTTTCCCTTAGCCAAAGAATGTGTTTCAACCTCTTCAATCGATATTAAAACTCCAGGGGTCTCTCTAGGGTCATCAATCTCACCCTCTCCCCCAGAAAGCCCCTAAAACTGTTATTCTTCGTTAATCCGAACTGCCCCCAACGTCCGGGGGGCAGTCATGTTGCATAACACTCTCTGGCTACCTTTTGGCTGCTCCGAACAACTCCCACTTGCCCTTGCACAGCATATTTCAAACATTGATGGACTGTTGAGGCCACCACATGCATCCTAGAGAGCCAAGACCTCCCCAGAATAGCATTATAACAAGTGGGACAATCCACCACAACGAACAGTATTCTAACCATTTTCTTAAAAGGTCCTTTTCCCAACAAAACTTCCTCCTCGAACCCCCCGATCACATCTGCTGAGCTTCCAGTGAAACCCACAATTGACCTGTTCGAACGCTGAATTACTGCTGGATTTTCCATCTTTTTGTAGGAAGTTAAAAGGAGAATATTGGCAGAACTTCTAGTGTCCACCAGAATCCGTCTTATGTCATTGCCCCCAATGGATGCTCCTATGACAACAGCATCTTCATGAGGACCAGCTATATCCCTCAAGTCATCCTCATCGAAAACAATGAAGGGAAATGGAATTTGTGTCTGATAGGAAGTCATGCCTCCCTCCAATTGGGTAGCTAAGGTATAAACATGCCTCTTTCTTGAAGAAGCAGTAGGTGATGTCATGGTGTCTCCTCCAAAAATTGTGAGTGACTCAAAAAAGTTGATAAGTCCGGACACCGACTTGCAATTTTCTCTGATAACTCCGACTCTATTCCGGGTCGGATCAAGATCCAAGTACTTTGACTCTACATCGAATCTCTCGACTATCACCATGGCCCCTTCCGGAGCCGATGCGCCTGCATTATTTGGGCCAATCCGGTGAGTGTTATCAGGCTTATTGCCTCCTCTTATTTTAACATATGCTCCCAACTTTCCTCTTTCAATTAAATTCTGGACTTCTTGCTTCAAAGCAATACAATCTCCTGTGGTATGGCTAGTATCATTGTGATACTGACAAAAACAATTGTTACGACTCTCCCTATGAGATTGTAACGCAGTCGGCCTTCTATAATGCACTTCGTCTTTTGTTTTGTCATAAATGGTGGCTACGTTTTCTTTTAATTCTGCAAACCACTCTCGTTGGACCCAAGGTCCTCGTTTATTTCTAGATTGCTGACGTTGTGCTAGAGCAGTTGGCTGAGACTGAGCTTTGGCTCTGTTATGACTCTGTACGGCCTACCTAGCCTTGTTCCCGGACTGGTTTTGGTTTGGATTTGGCGCAGCCGGAGGAGATCTCACCTGCATGTGCACCCTTGTTTTCTTTGTTTCATCAACATTAATCTGCTTTCCAACTTGATTCAACAGGCCTCCCCATGTCATGGCCTTCTTTCGGGTTACTGAGTCAGCCAGGTTTCCAGGTTTAAGCCCTGTCTCAGAGAAGCTATTGCTACTTGTTCAAAGCAATCAGCCAACCCATTTTTGGTGTTTACAAAGCGACTTATGTATTCTTTTAGAGATTCGTTTGGCTCCTGGGCACAATGGATGATTGTGTCTCCATTGCCCTTTACCTCCTTACTTCCAACAAACTGCCTTCGGAAGGCCACCCAAAAAGTATCGAAATTTCTGATGCACCCCTGCGGTAGGCTGTTATACCACTTCAGGGCACTCCCCGTAAAGGACTGGGAGAATGCCCTACAAAGCAGCTTGTCGTCATCATCAAAATTCATCATGAAATTTTTAAACTGTTCCAAGTGGTTGTCCGGGTCTTTACTGTCAGCATATTTTTCCATTTTTGTACTATCAAACCTCTTAGGAAGGTTCCCGGACAGGATCATGGAGGACAGTGGAGATTGTCTCCAATTCCGGCCACGACTGAAGACGGTATCCTCATTAGGAGTTGCAAAGATACCTGGCTCATCATGGAAGGCAAAAGGATCCATCACCATCCGATCTATGTGTCTCCGGCTATGAGACGACCCCTTGCCTATATGTCTCTTTAACTTTCCTCGTCTATCCCTTTTTCTTGAATATTTTGTAACCAACTTTTGTTTCTTTTTAGAACGACCCTCATCACTGCTGGATGACAAGGAATCTTCAATTCCATCTTCGCCCGAGGAGCTGCTGGAAGATTCTGAGTCTGAATCAGAGCTCTCCACTGGCTTAGACCGGTGAGACTTTTTGGAGCTAGCATGAGTCTTTTTCGTACTCACATGGGTTTTCGAAGGCTCATGCTCTCTAGGGTTGTCAGTATGGTGAGCAATTGACGCCTTTGATTTCTCTTTTACACCCATATTTGCCCTCTCAGCCCTTAGAGCTTCTATTTCAACTTTTAATCTAGCGCGCTCCTCGATGGTATATTCATCATTTTCACCCACCACTTCGAGCAAAGTTGGTGGTACTTCTGGCACGTCCGGATTCATCCGAACTGGTTTTTTCTGATGGTTTTGAATGCGAGATTCAGGCACCGTCGTACTCCCACTGTGGTCGCCAATTTGATGTGGTTTATTTCCGTTTGAGGGTAATTTTGTAATTTTGTTTAGAGTTTTGTGGAATTTTGAGAGTATTTAATGTTTGGATAGAATGTAGAGGGAGAATTGAGCTGCTTGGTTGTATTTAATTTTCATTACCCTCATTTAATGTAGGTGCTTGGGTATTTATACCCTTTATCGTTTTGGGCCATATGGGCTTTCGAGTTGTGTTTTATGGATTCGGGTCGAGTCAAAGACCCACTAGCTTTTAAATAAACAAGTAATTAGTTTAATCATGAAGTGATTATGTTTTTAATAATTTAGTTCTGTTCGGACAGTTTAGTAAGTGGAGGTTGTCCGAATCGTCCCTGTCCGGTTAGATAGACGATGTCTGAATTGCCCCTGTTCGGCTCTTACAAAAAGTGGTGACAAAAACCGGACTCATTAGTACTAAGTGGGGAATTCCAGAGTCTGTGAAAGTGAGAGTGTTGAACTGGGGACTCTGGTTTCCTTTGGATCCAGGGATAGTCATATGCTTCCATCTGACCAAGCTATGTCCCAGCCAACTGAGCCCCAACTCTTGGTATACCCTTTTGGCCTGCATTATGGCATCCACGTTGTCTAAGATTCCACTACCAATGGAACAGTTTGTTGTTGTGGCAAACTTGTGCAAAAATCATCACATCCCCTTCTACCACTACAACATGGGGAATGACTACAAGGTAGTAAACGATCTTTTGGAGTCAGAAGAGTCGTGGAGGATGTAGTTCTTATTCATCAATGGGGCTTGGGAGAATGGGAAAAAGATCAAGGTTGACTCAAACCCAAGCTAGCTGACTAGTGGCTGCAAGAGCATTGGTGAGTTTCTCTTATTTATTCTTTAATCTTTTAAGCATTAAGTTTTTAATCTAAACTGACTCATACTTCTACCCAATGTTTCGGAAGGAGTTTTTGAACTATGTGGAGGCAGGCCAGGATATTGTGCCAAACTGAACGCTTGGGCCTTAGAGAAGTGGGACAACACTTTCCATAACTGCTTCATATCAAGGAACTATGTGAGTCCTCACCTATGGAACACCACAGGAAAAAGGTACCTCACCTGGGAAGAGTTGACCACCCCTCCTCTTGCAGATGTCATCCTGAGGAAGACAAAGGTTAAGGACGCTAAACTCTACCTGCCTGCCAGAGCCAAAGCCCCCAGTTATCTGAATAAGATGAAAAACAAGAGGAAGAAGAAAACCACAACAGACCCACCTCAAACAACCACTGAAGGGACCGGTTAGGAGAATCAAAGAGGTATCAATGTTGCTTTACTAGAAGCAGTAGAAGTCACTGTGAAGGAGGCTGAAGGGTCAGACAACCCACCGAATATTTCGAAGAAGGACAAGAAGTGTAAGGCCAGCAGTGATTTTGCGGGACCTTACCGTCCTCCTAGCTCTTCCAACATTGTAACTCATAATGGCGAGACTTACGCGATATCTAGTAAGCAAGATACCTTGAGCCACGCTCTCTTAGGTTATATTCGACCAGTTCTTGATCTAGAGAGACATGTACTGGATCAAACTGTTACCATCAACACCCTGACTACAGAGAAGCAAAATTTGTCAAACGATCTTCTCAGTGCTCAAGCAATAGCCGCAGGGATAGAGATTTATGCGAGTAGAGTAGTGGATTCTCTAGAGAAGAGGGATGATGGAATTAAGTTCAATATGGTCTTATTGTTTCATGAGACCTTTCCTAAGAGGACTCTTGGTCCTTTGTGGAAATATGTGGACTATGATGATTTTCCATACGATGGCTGATGGTGACAAGCAAAATTACTCTAGTGAGATAGACTACGATGATGATGAAGAAGTGCGTGAGAGTTCAAGTGTTGAACTCAAAAGTCCCAAAAACGATGATGGTGAAGAAAAGACCAAAGGGAACAAGCCCTAAGGTTATATTATGTACTTTTTTGTTTAAAAGACTAAAGTCCTTGGATGGCTAAGTCATTTTGTTGCACTGTTTGTTTAACCTTTACATTGTAAAACTTTAAAGTCTTTCAATAGTCAACGCATTTTTTGTGTTTCAGAGATCGGTTTGAGTCCGATCAGATTCTAATTATCATATTCCCCTTTTTTAAAATTTTGTTTAACTCTTTTATGGTCAATGTTTAAATAGCCTTTAACATTTCAGATGTGTTGAACAAAAGTATCCAACATATTCGACCGCATGTGTTTAATAAATGTGATCAAGTGCTTAACATATCAGATCAATTCAAGAATACTTGAGAGCCGGGGTGTTGAATAAGTATTTAATATTCAAACTAAAAAAAATTATACCAGACTTTTGAAGAAGACATCATAGATTATTAAAAAACTCGGACACCTCATTAAAACCTTCCTGCGCCACCAGGGTAGGAATGATTATGCCCCTAATATTTACATTGATATTTAAAAAGTAAATATTTACAAAAGAGTTTTATTTTAAGTATAAAATGAGATGCTCAACGTTCCATGGGTGCTTTAGAGTTCTCCCTTCTTTGTCTTGGAGCTTGTATGTTCCTGGTTTAACCTTTTCACAGATCACATAAGGGCCTTCCCAGTTCGGAGCCAACTTACCGAACTGTTTTTCCTTGGTGTGTAAAAAGACTTTCCTTAAAACTTTGTCGCATGTTCGAAAATTCCTTCTTTTAACTTTGGAAGCAAATCTTCTCTTCATCAATCCTTGGTAATGAGTTGTTCTCAGATATGCTTTAACTCTTTTTTCTTCTATCAAGTCCAACTGATTCCTAACTGCTACATCATTAGCCTATTTGGAATAGTTTTGGACTTTGTGAGATGGTAAATTAGCTTCTATGTGAGTAATTTCATACATCCCATATACCAAATCAAAATGAGACTCTTCTGTGTCAGTCCGAGGAGTAGTTCGATATGCCCATAATACTTCTTATAAATAACTTGGCCACTTTCCTGTAGCTTCTTCCAAATTTTTCTTTAATCCGGACAAAATGATTTTATTTTCAACTTCAACCTGACCATTCGCTTGAGGGTGGAAAGGAGAACAAAAAAAATGTTGAATTCCTCTAGAGGTACAGAAAGCTTCCATGTCTTTATTATCAAATTGTGGCCCATTATCTGCAGTAATCTTCCGGGGAACCCCAAATCTGCAACATATGTTAAATAAGATAAATTTAATAACTACCTTCAAAGTGGCTCCAGCCAAAGAAGCTGCCTCTATCCACTTAGAGAAATAGTCAATAGCGACTATGATTATCCTACTTCCACCGGCCGCCATAGGAAGAGGCTCAACTAGATCCATACCCCATCTGGGAAAGGGCACTGGCTTAGATATGGACAAGGATCACACTTTTTCACCATCTCTTTAGCATCTGCCATTATGGTTGGCCATAATGCTAATAGGACCCTTCTTGTTAAGGCCATATAGCCACAGTGTGCAGAACCTTCTCCATCATATAATTCAGACAATACAACGATTCTTCTAATACTAAAAAACGTAGGAGAGGTCTGCCGAATTTTTGTTTGTAAAAACCCTCTCTTAATATCAAGAAACCACGAGCCTTGTATTTGATCTTTTTTGCCACAGCTTTATCTAAAGTCAATATACCATCGAAGATGTATTGGAGAAGAGCATATCTCCAATCTTTAGGTTGAATTATTAGTATATTCATATTTTCTTCACTCTTTTTTTCCTGATCTGTTTGTACGGATGGACATTCCTACACAAGAATCCATGGGTAGGATTCAGAATAGGCTATAGTTGCCAAAGAGTCTGCAAAAGTGTTTTCCGTTCTAGGAATGTGCTCATAGTAAATATTTTTAAAGTTTGCAGCAACTTCTTTCAACATAAGAAAATATTTATGTTCTTTCTTTGCTTCAGATTTCCCCTGAGCATGGTGAATGAGCAATTGAGAATCATTATTTAATCGGACTCTTTTTGCCCCACATAGAAGAGCCAACTTAAGACCAACTATGGCTGCTTCATATTCAGACTCATTGTTAGAAGCTCTGAACCCAAAACATATGGTCTGATACATCTTGTCGCCATATGGAGAAGTTAGACAAATTCCAGCTCCATAGCCCATAATACTTGATCCACCATCAGTTCGAACTACCCATTCTTTCTTAGATCTGTTTTCTGATTCATGTCCGAAGGATCTATCAGCATAAAATTCCACCAAGAAGTCAGCCACTGACTAGGCTTTAATCGTTGTTCAAGGGGCAAAGTCAATATCATAATCACCCAGCTCCACTGACCACTTGGTCATTCTGCTTGATATTCAGATTTCTGAAGAACGTTTTTTAAGGGAAAGGATGTTCAAACAACAATAGAATGAGCTTGGAAGTATGGTCTCATTTTTCTCGCTGCAATTACTAAGGACAATGCCAATTTTTCCAATTTCAAATATCTTCTTTCAGCATCCAACAGACTCTTACTGATGTAATACACCAAACGAGGGTAATTGTCCACCTCTCTCACTAGCACAACACTTATTGCATATTCTGATACAGCTAGATACACATATAGTTTTCCTCCGAACAGGTTTGAAAAGAGTTTTAAGTGAGGATAAATGCTTTTTTATTTCAATAAAATCCTTCGCACACTATGAAGACCAATTTAAGCTTTTAGCATTCCTCAATACTTAGAAGAATGGAGTGTACTTGTCTGATGATCTTGAGATAAACTATCCAACGCAGCCAACCGTCCTATCAACCTTTAAACTTCTTTAATATTCTGAGGAGAGTCCATTTCTAGTAAGGCATTAAGTTGATTTGGATCAGGCTGAATTCCCTTTTCACTTATTATGTAGCCCAAGAACTTTCCAGATCGAACCCCAAATACACATTTCTCAGGGTTCAATTTTAAATTCACAACTTCTAAATTGGAGAATGTATCTTGAAGGTGAGATATATGTAAATCTTTCTCCAAGCTTTTAACCATCATATCATCTATGTAAACCTCCAACTTTCTTCCAATCTGATTAGCAAAAGCTTTATTCACTGACCTTTGATAAGTGGCTCCATCATTTTTCAATTCGAACGGCATCACCCTATAACAATGAAGACCTTTGTCTGTGATGAAAGTAGTGTGATCTTGATCCTTTGGATTTACTTGTATCTGGTTGTACCCTGAGAAGGCATCCATAAAGGATAATAGTTTGTTTCCAGAGGTATAATCCACCAACTGATCTATCCGAGGAACATGATAGAGATCCTTAGGGCATGCCCTATTAAGGTCAATGAAATCAATGCACATACGGCACTTTCCCTTCTTTTTCTTGACTAATACAGGGTTGGCAATTCACAAAGGGTACTGAAATTCTTTAATGTGACCCATCTTGGTTAAACGGTCAACTTCTTGAACAATCACATATGTTTTTTCCTTAAAAAAAGACCTTACCTTCTGTACAAGTGGTGCAATATCACTCCAGATTGACAACTTATAGAAAATAATATATGTTGGCACTCCAGTAACATCACTGTTACACCATGCAAAAACATGTTGATTATTCATTAAAAAGGATTATAAACGGTGCTTTAATTCTAATGCCAACTTGGA